>ML677349.1:57372027-57387145 GCA_007922305.1 Dermatemys mawii | reverse complement strand
GGGGACAGGGAGCAGGGGATGATTGGATGGGGCAGAGACTTCGGGGGGAGGATGGTCATGGAAGAGGGAATGAGGGAGGTGGGGTTCTACTGCAGGGGTCGGGGCAGTCAGGGGACAGGGAGCGGGCGGATTGGGTAGGGGGTGGGGTCCCAGGAGCTGTTGGGGGTAGGGTCACTAGAGGGGGTGGTCAGGGGACAAGGAGCAGGGGCACTTAGATGGGGGGTGAAGTCCCAGGGGATGCTTAGGGGTGGGGGGGTCTCTCGTGGGGGCAGTCAGGGACAAGGACATGGGGGATTGAATGGGTCTGGGATTCTGAGGGTGGGCAGCTGGGGTCGGAGAGGGTGGATAGGGGCAGGAGCCATGCTGTTTGGGGAGACAAAGCCTTCTCTATCCAGCCCTCTGTACCATTTTACAACCCCATGTGGCCCTCGGGCCAAAAAGTATGCCCACTCCTGTGTTAGACTTTAAGATGAGCATTTTTTCTTTGACAGGTTTAAGATTAGCAACCGCGTTAGTCTGTATCCGTAAATAAGATGATGGAGACTTGTGGCACCTTAGAGACTAACCAGTTTATTTCAGCATAAGCTTTTGTGGACTATAGCCCACTTCATCAGTTAGTCTGTAAGGTGCCACAAGTCTCCATCGTCTTATTTTTAATTTGAGACAGCTTATGCACCAGTGCAAAGCACACCAATTCCATTGATCAAAAGCAGTCTGCCACTTAAAATTTCCTTGGGATGGGGGTTCAAAGACTTCACCAGCCAGCCTTGTTCTTTAATTAGAAGGCCACTGTCATTGGTAATCACAGATATTACAGCATTAAGCAAAGTGTCATAAACCATTATGGCATTGCATCAAAGTCCAGACCGTCTAATTATCCCTTACCTCAAATCAGCTTGGGCTGTGATCTCATAAGCTAAGCAGGGTCACCCCTGCTTAGTATTTCAATGAGAGAAGTCAAATTAAAACTCTGCTGCAGGCAGTAATATCAGTGATTCAGTAGGTGAAATGATACCTACTGAGTTAATGTTAAATCTGTGCCCCAGTGTGTAATATTAGGGGATGTGGTAGTATTGAAGCTGCAGTCTAGTGTTCCTAATTGTTTGTGGTCACTAAAAGGTTCCATAGAATTCTTCGTAAGAGTGGAGTGTTAACTCAGAGCTCCTATCCAAATTCAAATTTTAGTGACTACATTGTGTCTACCTTTTAGTTCTCATAGCCATTTCAATTGATTAAGATATTCTCCACCTACTGTCCTGAACTGTTTTTAAAGTTGCTCTGAGTTATTAAACAACTGTGATGTTCCCATTCCAGCGCTATGTCTGTGGTAGGTGAAGAGACTCAAATACATTACAGGTAAAGATTAAATAAATACTTTTTAGGCCTGGTTTTAAAAGAGGGTCTGAGGGCTTTCTTTGAAGACACAATTTTGTGCCTTCAGGATTTGCACCTGCAAAGCATTGCCACGAAAAGGTATGTATGAAGTGTGATATAATAGGGTCAGTTTCACTGAGTGCAAAACTGTGCCTTCTAAAAATAGTGGTCTGTTTGAACACCCCTGTTCTTTGAGATTTTTCAGAATCCAGGGAACTATATACATGTCAGACATTTTATTGCTGTTGAATCCATAAAAGCTACTGGTTCACTTTGGTTTTTCATGTGTGTAAAATTTTGGATCCAGTACAAATATATAGTTTTCCATCAGAATAGTTTCTGCGATCAGTAGCTCTATATACTTATATATTTATTTTTTTAATAGGATTCAAGTGCCCTGTATGTTCAAAGTTTGTATCGTCAGATGAAATGGATTTGCATCTTGTGATGTGTTTGACGAAGCCAAGGATAACCTACAATGGTAAGTAAGAAGTAACCCAATACTTATTCTTCATTTTCACTGTTAACTGGGATAAACATTCTTTTTATTTTAGCTGTTGAGAAGCTCTTCTGATCTCGTGTGTGAATACATATTAATTAGACATGTATGCAGCGTAGTTGTAGCCCAGGATATTAGAGAGACAAGGTGGGTGAGGTAATATCTTTTATTGGATCAATTTCTGTTGGTGAAAGAGACATGCTTTTGAGCCACACAGAAATCTTTTGTCACAATCAGATAGTAATATTAGTATTTATTATGTTGGCTATATTTAAAAAAATCCCCAAATACCAAAAACTTAAATTAGTGTTAAGAACATCCCCAGAACCAGTATATATCAGTTACAGCTGAAACGAAGTCCCCAGGATTCCAAACTTTTATCTCCTGCAATGTGGCTATTCCATTTAATGTCAGGCACTCAAGGTGCTGTTTTTGTCTTTGGAAAAGAGCATATCCTTGACAGATGCTCAGTCTGACACACTTTCTCCAAGAAGATGCAGACAGCAAGAGACGCCTGTCATAAACTATTCTTCCTGGAGCACTCAATGAGAGCTGCTTCAGAACTGGAGAAAAAAGGGCTTACTGGGCCTGAACAGGCTTCCTTGGTCAGTGCTCCCATGAATTGTGGCTCAACTCTGAGCTCTAAGGCTCACTCTTCAGATAAATCTTCATATATGGTGACTGGCAAAATAGTGAAGTCCTCCACCCAAGTCATCTGAGAAGGGTAGGAAGGAACATTATTCTCACAGTGAGCACTGGTCTAGGTCTCCCTTCCCAGGACCTCACACCAAGTTTTTATCAAACATTCTCTCAAATTTTCATCTAACTCAGACTGTCTACCTGCCAGTCTTCTTTTCCAAGCCCTACTCCAACCAGGGGGAATTTACATACCCTTGGTTCAGTTATAGCTCTTTTATATAATCTTGACAGGACAAGACCAATCAACACTCTCACTCCACACTCCTTTTTAGGTTTGGGCTTCAGATCAACCTCCTAGTTTGGCAGAGTTGTCTTGCAATCGTTATTTAAATAAGACTTCAAGCACCCACCTCCTGATTGAAGTGACTGGTTGATAGTCTTCAGAAGCAGAATACATGTAAACGATCATTTAAAGAAGAAATATGTTTCTTACCTTATAGTAACCATGATTCTTCGAGATGTGTTGTTCACATGGATTCCACAGCCTGCCCTCTTTCCTCACCACTAAAGAGCCCTATATCATCTCGATTCTGTATTGGCAAAGGAACTGAGGGATGTTTGGGCCTGCCTCTGCTCTTTAGGCTCTCACCTTGGGCTGTGAGAGGACATCTGGGGCACCAAAGCAGCATCAATGGATGCCAATGGCCAAAAGAATCTGACCGTGCATCTGTGGGGCACATGTTCACCGGAAATGGAATCCATGCGGACAACACAACTTGAAACAGTTACTGTAAGTTAAGTAACTGCAATAACAGTATTACTAAACCTTTTCCGAAGGCTGACCACATCCACTGGAATTTTTAATGTGATCAAGTAGCACCACACACATGTCATGGGAGCTCAGTGACCCAGTTCAGTTCTTTGTCTTTCCTAAGTCCTAAAAGTCACTTCCCGTACTTTTACTGTGCCACAACCCAGGGAACGACTTCCTACGTTGCTTGTTAATTGCTGAACAAGAAATTTGTTTAAAGATGGTTGATAGTGACCCTCTACCTCAGTGTCTACCTGGGAAGTTATTTGCTTCATGCCTGCCTTGCCGTTCCCTCACTTTTCTCCCAGCATGCCAGGGAGACACTTCAAATCTAGAACTGTAGCAAAGAAGGAAATAGTGTGAGGGAGATCTGAGGGTAGGTCCTTCATGAAATTCTCGAAGACTGAAAAACTCCAAGTGTAGCCTCTTGTGGTGTGGGCTTTTTTGGATGGTTAGATATTAAGGCAGTTCTGTTCTGACTTAAAAAACAACACTATCCTTCTGCTTCATATTTACATTTGATCATGAGTCAGTTGAGAAAATCTCCTGTTTTGTAAGAATCCTTTTTCTCTCATCTTGGCATTTTGCATGTGTGTATTAGGACGCAAATAACACAGCGCAGCTAAAGTTAGGATATGTCTACACTAAAGACTTTTGCTGATATAGGAAAGTCAAGGAGATGTGATCCCAGACTAATGTAGCTGTACTGGTAGAAGTCCTTTGTAGACACAATTGTATTGGCCAAACTTTTCTCTTATAAGTATAGCTTGTTCTACTAGTATGGGGCTGAGGGAGTGGCTTTACTCTATTTGTACAAAGTACAGCTTTGCTAGTATAGCTGCAACCAGGAGCAATGTTCCCTTTAATTTTTTCCATCCATGTGCGGAATAAATTTTGTTATGTGCACTAAGATGATGTGCACCACCAGTAGAAACAAAAAAAGCTAGATGTAATTTATATACTTTTAAATGTTACCATAGGGATAATTACTCAGCCAGGACAGGAGTTCAAAAATGCCTAACACTACTCAAATAATAAATTTAAGTGCAAGAGAGAAATAAAAATTATGAAATGCATAGGCCAGTCATAAACTAAAATTACATACTTTGAAAGAATAAAATTACATATGTACATTGCAGGAAGTACCAAGTAGTAACAACAACAATAATACAGTGTGTGTTGGAGGTGAATGTGAAAGACACACACACAGATGCTGTGCGCTGTCTCTTTAAGGCACTCACTGCCTGGAAAACTTGTTGCCGCAGATCTCTCCTGCTCAGTCCTGAGCCCTGTACCCTCTCCCCTGCTCTGTGGAGAAAGGATACAGGGGGAGAGGAACACCCTGACATCAGCAACCCCCCCCCCCCCCCCGACCTCCCCGGCTCTGCTAATCAAGTACACAGCACTTGAATTACTCCTGAGTGGCTGCCTAACCATGCGTGGTTTGCTGGTAAAGTGTTCCAAGTGTAGACATGGCCTATCTAATGAGCCACTGATGTATAACCCATTGGCGGTGGGGCAAGTTCCTTGTATCCCACAGTATACTTCCAGCTCTATTGGGCCATACAGAAGGGAGCCAGAGTTGCATGGAGCTGTCTGAAGGAAAAGTAATGGGCATAGTGGACATGGAGTGTGTGACCAGGGTCCCAGTGTGGGCTAGCTGAGGCAAACCGCAAAGAATGGGGCAGGCAAATCCTAAAGCTGGTGGATAATTCAATACTTGCATTTGCCAAGCCAGCACTGAACAGCTTCTGTTATGCCTTACTGGTTACTCAGAAGTCCAAACAGCACAGTAAACCCAGCCTCAGACCTCCATCTAGATACCTACATCAAATATGGTAAAGATTTCTGAAAATCTTTTTTCATCATATAAAAGAAAAGGTTCTACCATCCCAAAGGATCAGACACTTTACCTCCCAGGTTAATGGATATTCCAGATCTTACCCAAATACGTGCATACAACCAATTTTTATTAACTAAACTAAAATGTGTATTAAAAAATGAGCATGATTAAAAGATCAATATACATACAGATATTTGTTCAGTTACTGAGGTTCAGATTCATAGCAGAGATGATGAGCTTTGTAGTTGCAGAGAGTCCTTTTAGAATTTAGTTCATGGGTTGTAGTCTAATGTCCAGTATCCTATCCAGAGTGTACCAGCTTAACTGGGATTGCATCTTGCGACTTAAACTTCCCCTGATGAAGCTTAAGGAGATCTGAGGCAAACAGGATCAGGACCCAAGAGTCTTTTTATACCGCGTTCTACGCAGTCCTGGGTGAACAATAGGCTTTTGATGTAACCTTTTGTTTTCTAAACACCACCAGAGATTAGTTACACAAATTAACATAAGATAATTTATCCATTTAGCAGGTCATCGTAAACTTCAAAGAGATTTATAGACAATGACATAATTACATGCAAGATTCAACTAAATGTTAATATTCCCTTTTGATCTCTGAATTAGTAGCTATAGTGACAGATAAGAACTGTCTGTTTACATGGGTAGCATCCAAGATACACGCAATTAGTATCACTTCCAACTAGTAACCATGTAGATTTGCAATGGCCCTAATTACCAATCACATACCTTCTTAAAGTGACTTTAAAGGTTGGCTTTGAGTCATTCAGCCTCCTAGCTATTTAACCCTTTCTGGCCATGAGTTACACTCCTTTTATAAGATTTATTGCAAGTATATAACAGTGGTAGCAATAATGATTCACATGGTTATATTTTAATTAGACAACATCACAGAGTGGTAAAGCTGATAGAATAAAGGAGACTGTTCAGGAAGGGGAGGGTTTTGAAGCTTTCTGAAGTGTGTGGCTCAAGTAAAGTGGGAGATGGAATCAGTTTGGAAACCTTGGAATAGTGCTGGGGGATGCTGAGCAATAGTGAAGAATAGGCCATCTATCCCAATTAGGAAAGCAGTTGAGCAGTAGTCAGAGTGGAGCAGGAGGAAAATGGCAGGGAGGAAGCCAGGCTATGGAAGATTCTGACCGCAACTGAACCATATGAATGAGTGGCTGGTATGTGCACGTACTTCCTGCTGATGGTCTGAAGCCTCTTGTCCCTGCCCAGAGGCACATGCATATGCTCAGCAGCTGATGGTCTAGCCAAAGAAAATAGTAGTCATCTTATAATAGTGATTATAAGGAATGGTGAAGGAATTGGCAAGGTTTCTCTGTACAATAAAACCTCAGAGTTATGAACATCTCAGAAAAGGAGGTTGTTTGTAACTCTGAACAGAATGTTATGGTGTTTTTTTTCCTCAAAAGTTTACAACTGAACATTGGTTTATACATCTTTGAAACTTCACTGTACAAAAGAAAAATGTTGCTTTCCCTTTATTTTTAAATAATTTATGTTTAACACAATACTGTATTTGCTTTTTTTTTTTCTCTGCTGCTGCTCAGTTCCAGATGAGGTTTGTGGTTGGCTGGTCAGTTCATAACTCTGGTGTTCTTAACTCTGAGGCTCTACTGTAACTTGTAAGCATTGGATTGGCATGATTTAATCGTTCTTTGATGAACTTTTTTCACTCTGAAATAATGCACTCTACTTAATTAGATGGACATCAAAAGTTCACCGTTTTGGACTTGATAATGAATGGTTATAAGTGTGATCTTCAATAATGAGTTTAAAGGAAGTGTAAGTAATGCAATTTGCATTCCTGCCTTTACATTGCTGTTGTAACTTTTTCCTGGGTACAGCTTAATCTTTCCATCAATTTGCTTCTGGAAAGGTATTTTTGTATCTTTTCCTCTGCTTCCATACTTAACCATTGCTGCCTTGACAAAATCCATCCAAAAGGAGCAGAATGTTTCCTTATGCCAGCCAAAGGTTATTTTAGAAACCTACTAAAGATTACAAGAAAAACATCCATTCTTCCTTCTTCTTTCACCGAATTCTCAGTCTTGCACCTGGAAGTGTAAGCAGTTTAAGAACTGGACAGCCACTAAAGAAGCGAACTCCTTTATGTGATCAGTTAATTTAGTTCTCGATTACTTGTTTCTTCTGATACTGTAAATGTATGAAGATTGCTTATTTCAACTTGAGGATGTCTAGCAGCATTCTTATGCTACTGGGGTAATTAACATTATTTGCCCTTCATTATTGAAGAGTGTGGTAAATGTATATCCACTCTCCTCCTAGCAAATTCATAAATCTGTTGAACTGTTCATCTGGATTTAACAAAAATAATTGAGTCTCTTTTATTTGAACTAATTTCTCTGGACCTCTTTTCTTTGGACATAGCATTTTTGACAGTTACAACTTCAGCAAGGAGAGTCCGTGAACTACAAGATCTGGTAGTTGATTGCTTCACGTGGTCTTCTGCAAAGAGAGAATGGTTTTACAAATGTGCCCTAATTTCATGCGGACAGTTGCTGACAGTTTATATTTCATATAAATTGGTATATCTTGTCCTTCTTCCCAGGATTATTTGAAGTGCTAGGGGGGATTATGTTGCTTTACTGTATAAAGTATGTAAGAAGAGCCCTTTTTTATTTCTCTAGAATTATCTGTTCCATATATCTCCTAGATGAGTTGTTTTCTTCAGAGAGCAATTTGTTCAATACTGCTGAAAAGGATCTGGGAGTTGTGATGGATCATAGCCTCAACATGAGTCAGCAATACAATGTTGTTGCAAAAAAAGCAAATGCAATTTTAGGTTGCGTTAACAGAGGCATAGCAGGCAAGTCATTGAAGATGACAGAACCACTATACGTGGTGCTGGTTAGGCATCAGATGGAGTATTGTCCAATTTTGGTCACCAGTGTATACAAAGGCTTTAGAGAAACTGGAAAGGATCCAGAGGCTAGCAACAAAGATGATCAAAGAGATGGAATGCAAGCCATATGAACAAAGCCTGAAGGAATTGGGTATGTTTAATTTGGAAAAGAGGAGAGTAAGAGGGGACGTGATAGTGGTTTTCAGATACTTGAAAGAATGCTACCAAAAAGTTGGAAAAAAGTTGCTCTCTTTTGCCACAGAGGACCGGACATGGTGCAATGGGTTCAAACTACAGGATAACAGGTTTGGATTAAATCTCAGGAAAAACTTTCTAACTGTAAGAACAGTAGGACAATGGACCAGACTGCCTAGGAAGCTTGTGGAAGTTTCTTCACTGGAGCTTTTCAAAAGGAGACTGGATTGCCGTCTGTCTTGGATGATTTGGACTCAACAAATCCTGCATGTTGGCAGGGGTTAGACTAGAAGATGGTCCTTATGGTCTCTTCTGACCCTACGATTCTAGAAATCAAAGTCTCTAGCCATTTTCAATCAAGGTTATTGGATCAAGGTGTGCACTGTAATCTGCTACAATATAGCAGGAATCTTGGTTCCAGAAAGGGAAGTGCTCACTCCACTGTGGGCAAAGCCATTTACAACAATTTGCTTACATAATGTAACCATCTGATTGTTTGCAGACCTGTTTCTTTGGGGTTCTGTCCATACTACTGCTAAGCTGTACTCTTGGTTCAGATACTATCCGCTGTTGGGTTTGAGTAAGGGCTTGCACAGGAATTTAAATTTGATTTTTGGAGGGGCGTGTTCTGTGCTGCTGCTGTCCCAGCACTGGAGCAGCTGTCAGCTCCAGCTGATTATTGGGGGGCTGTGCCCCAGCTTGCTCTCCCTCTTGTGCACGCCCCTGGGTTTGAGTGAGGATTGCTTAAGTAGTATTTTTCTCCTCTTTGTGGGTTATCCCTAGTACCTTGCCTCCATACTATGGGGACCTACAGAGTCAAAGCGGTGAAGCTGAAGGCAAAGTTACTTTCTGAAAACCCAGTTAATTTAGTAAGTTTTTGCCTCTCCAGAATCACTGCGTAACCACACTAATCCCTCCCATCTTCCTCTCTTCTTCAGAATGTTGGTTGGGGTCTTTATACCCTCTGTAGAATATTAATTGATGACTTTTGAGTATTAGTGAAAGATACGGTTTACAGAAGAAGGCCTACAACTCCTTACAGTGTGGATGGGCAAGAGCAATATGTTTGGAGAACCGTATGTACTTGGTAAGTCACCTAGCTAGGACACTTACTACTGTATCAAAATTTGAGTAAACAATGGGTACATTTCCAATACAGGGATTTAAAAATGCAGTTTTCCATGCTGATGTGGAATGACAACCCCTTTAAGAACGGAACATATTTACTATTGGTATTTAACAAAGAGTTCTGTGGTAAGAGCATAGGTTTTGACAGGCTTTGATTTTTAAAAAGGATTCATCTTTTGTTTATATTTTAGAATGTAATCTCCATTGTCCTTTGAAATAAACTATTTCTTAAATCTTCATAAGACAAAGGTAGTCAGGATGTGTTACTAAGGGTTTATTTGTAACCTAGTAAAAAATTGCAAATTCTCCTGCTAGAAAATCGAACTCTTCTTGTTCCTCGGCTGTGGGGGAGTGGGGAAATCTAGCAGTCTAATCTCCTATTGTTTGAGTGTGCATGCCTGGGAACATTGACATTTTGATAAGTGGTTTGTTAGGCTTTAGCTGTGGGTGGAATTAAGGTGCAGAGGATGTTTCTAATTGCTGCATGGTGCTCTGTACCAGTGGTTCTCTGAATTTTTTTTTCACGGACCACTTGAAAATTGCTGGGGGGCCTTAGTGGACCACTTAATGAACTTTTCAGATGTTGTTTGTACTTTAGCTAACTATTATAAAGTGCCTTGGATAAAAGCGCTATATTAAAAATAACTTAGTTATTAACTTTTTTTTGCTCTACAAATAAAAGCACACAACTCATATTAATATCCATAGTCTTATTTTTCTAATGCAATGGATATGCCCTCTCTCCCCTACCACGGCAGGGCTTGAGCTAGGGCTGGGAAGAAGGCAGGGGTCTCTCCCTTTCTCCCCTACAGCAGCAGCCCGCAAGGTGGGCTGAGAAGAACGGGGCGGGTCTCTCCCCCCCACAGAGCTGAGGCTGGGAAGGAGGGCCATCTCTTGCCATAGTCCTGGAGCTGGGGAAAGCTGCCTCTTTCACTGGCCGCCGCAGCCCTGCACATCCCAAATCCCCACCCACCCACTCCCTCTTCTCACCCCACTGTCTCCTCCCACCTATCCCCTATTGCCCTCGAGGCTACGACCTCACCTTACATGTGCGTCTTCTCCAGGGTCCAGCACCTCATTAGTGGAGCCATGTCTGTGCAGCTCCACTAATTAGGTGGGCAGCCCTTCATTGTTTTGTGTGTGGCTGCCCAGGCGCTCACCTTAGAGGGAACTATCTTTGGACTACCTGAAGCTCACGGACTATAGTTTGAGAACCTCTGCTCTATGCCACAGCAAAGGCCAAGAGTCATGTTTGCCCCGCTGACTCTGATGAAGCTGGGACAACATCCAACTGCTTCTGTCCACAGGATGTCTTCCTTCCTCACATGAGCATGAAGTTGCCAACTACCTCCTTGAGTAGTGCATATTCAATCCCTGTGCCTCCAAAAATCCTTACTTAAAAAAAAACAGACAAACCCCATACAAGGACTTACTGTCTTAATAGTGTCCATGTTTTGTGGGTTAAAACTTAGATCACCTTCTTGCGTTGCCTTTGAGCTATCACAGAAGCATGGACAGGAATGCTCTTCAGAACCTCTTATCTTTCTGGTAATGATCTACGTACAACGAAGGACAAATCAATTAGGTTTTTGAGAGAGCATGTAGAACCAATAAAACCTGATCTGTATTGCTGAAAGTTTTAGAGGAAAAGTCATCCATACTTTTAGTAATTAAAATTCCAGTGTTTTTCCTTCTTCCCTTCATACACTATTTCTAAGCCTAGTCGTCGGACATAATCATATCTTTTTATATTGTTTTGGTACTGACCATAAAAGGAAGTGCTAAAAGTAAATATTTTCATTGTTGTATCTAAATGCCCTTCAAAACTAAGGATATGCCTGTGAGGTAGTCCAGATTTTTTTTTAATTTTTTTTTTTTACTGTTACAGAAAAAGGTTATTCAGAGCAGGTTAGAGAAAATATTTGTTCTGCTGCATTCCATTTTATATGTGTGCATCCATTGCACTGCTTTTGTATGATGAAAGTGCTGGGCAGTGAGCTGCAGAAACCTGAAATGCTGTATAACATGCCCAATGGCAAATGCAAACTCATTACACTCTGCATCATGTGATCCACCTAGATAGGAAGTACCTACCACGTCCTACACTTAATCAGTCTTTAGCTTTGAGAGGTCATTCAGAGGATGTCATAAATCAGTGTCTGCAACTGCCGCAGTCTTGTGACTGCTGGGAATTTTGCTACAGGGCAGACATTGTTCCTTGTCTTTCAGGTCATTTCTGCAGTGTTTAAATTTGATATTCCTAAAACACTGAAGATTTTAGCATTTTGTTAGAAGGGAAGTGACTTATTTTGTGGAGTCAATCTGTGGAGATTATAACCATCAAAATATCTTTTTCCCTTCACTCAGTCTCCCAGTTCTAGGAACACTGTCCATGGGTCTGGATTTTGAGGTAGAAGTATTTTAAAACTAGATTTAAAAAGTAAATTTTAAGCTTTTGTTTTTACTTAGATTGAACAATAAATCTAGGTTAGTGATCTTCCTTTCATAGAACACCACAAACCATTATATTGGCACTGCAGTATCCTCACTAGAAAAGTTTTTGCTCATATTTAGAGTTTTCTTTTGAAACACTACAAAATAATCAGCAATGCTTTTTGTTGTCAGAATTTCCTTAACATGTAGAATATATAAGGGCTTTGTCTAAATTAGTTAGATATTTTTTTCTCCTCAGATGAAAGCATCGCTTCAAAATCTGTTACACTATCAATTATTTGAATATCTTCCTGTTCTTGTACTACCGAGTCGTCAGTGCAGAAGTCCATTATTTATTTTATTTATTTTGCAGGGGATTTTGGTGGTAAAGTAATGTTGTTTTTTTAAATCACTGTTCCAAAATAAATTGAGTAAGACTATTTGTAGTACTGAGAGCGAAGTCCTTGCATATATAAATCAGGGATTATCCTCCCTCTTTGCATAGGAGATATTTACCAGCTTTATATACTATTTGCAATTAGATCCAATGATCCTGAAATAGTTTTAAAACTGTGTCTACTTGGTGATTATATAGTGACATAGTAACAGTATGAAGTTAACATATTGCTAGTAATGGAATTCTTTCTCTTTTTAAGGTTTGCATAATTGTCAGTCTTACTTGGCTATATTTTTTTTCTGCTAAGGAATTGAACCTGTAATACTAGAACAAAACTGAAATATGAAGTACTGCCCAGCTACATTCATAGTAATGGGAAATGTTACAATTGAATGATATTAACATTATGAAAACTCATTAAAACTTCATAGTTAAGGCTAACCCTAACCCTCACCCACGAGAACAGAAAAGACCACCCGTCCGGCCTCCAAGAAGATGGGAAGACGACATTGTTAAACGTTTCGGACGAACGTGGAAAAGAAAGGAAAGGCAAGAGCGGGAGAAGAATGGCAGGCGTGTTGTGATAGGTACTGTCTTAATGACAGTTGAAGACCCATCCAGGTGATCAGAAATTCATGGAATCCCTTCTCTCTACCAAACAGCAATTATCGATGGGTATGGCTGTGCTCCAGTGGAGCTCAAACTCTCTTACATGCAAAGTTTTATTGCTATTGCCCATTAGGCATCTCTTGGGTTTGCAACAGGATCACTCCATTTCCAGCCCAGATCTTTCCCTTCAGTGTGGCCTCAGTTCCCCACAACCATTACCAAAATGATGTTGGCAATAGCATCCACTTTAATTTAGGGATGTTTTTCATCTGAGCAAAGTCCATTGCTAGGATGACCAGATATCCCAATTTTATAGGGACAGTCCCAGTATTCAGGGCTTATTCTTATATAGGTGCCTATTATCCTCCACCCCATCTCAATCTTTCATACTTGCTATCTGGTCACCCTGTTCATGGCTCTAGTTCAGGGGTCTCCAAACTTTCAGACAAAGGCCATATTAGATTTTTGAAGGGACTTTGCAGGCTGAAGCAACTGTGAAAAAAATCAGTATATGCAAATTCCTCCCTTTTCTCCTCCCACCCCCGACTTTGCTCCTCTGGACGCTGCCGTGCCCCCCCTTTACTCCTCCAGCTGCTGCTGCGGGGGCACTCAACCCTCTGCACATGAGCCCACCAGCTTGCGGGGGCGCAGTAGCGGCTTCTCCTCCATGTGCCTGCTCAGCATGTCTGCTCAGCTGGGGGGCCGGACAAATCAAAGACGAGGGCCGGATCAAGTCCCCGGGCTCCTTGAGTTGACAGTTGTCATTCTGATCATGAGGATTTTTGAGGAGGATAGGGCTCAGTCTAGGTGAATATTTGAAGAGCTCACTTCTCCTGACCTAAATAGTGACTTGGTCAGGAGTAGACTTCAACACATACTGTCACAGTATTCCACTTCCAGGAGAAGCTTGTAAGGATAAAGGATCTCATGACTCCTTTTTCCCCCTATAAAAGCAGACTTTTATTCCAGACATGCGTGTCCATCATAGGTACGCCTGCAGGCAGATCAGCTCGACAGAAGTTAAAACAGAGCAACAGCATGAGCAGATTTTCACAAATTCCCACCTATGTGGAACAACCTGGATCTTTCCTCACAAGAGATGAAGTCTGGCTTAATTTGAGATTTGGGCCATGCATTCCCTATAGAGTAGTTCTCTCAAACTGATTTTCTTTGGAGCTGCATTGCTGTTTGTCTTTAAATAAGACGAGGAAGACTTTGTAGCACCTTAGAGACTAACCAGTTTATTTCAGCATAAGCTTTCATGGGCTATAGCCCACTTCATTGGGTGCATAGAATGGAACAGAAGTAAGGTGCATTTATACACACAGAAAGCAAAAAAAAAGGTTGTACATTACCATACCAATTCTAAGAGGCTGTTTAATTTGGATCTGCCATTATCAACAGGAGAAAAAAATACCTTTTGAAATGGATCTCTGTGTCTGACAGGAGATAATTATTGAAGGTAAATTAACTAGGGAAATGCAATCAATTAGTGTAATGAGAGAACCATTCACAAGTTCTATTTAGTCCTTGTTTTATTGTGTCCAATTTGAAAATTAATTCCAGTTCCTCAGTTTCTCGTTGGAGTCTGTTTTGGAAGTTTTTCTGTTTCAGAACTGACACCATCAAGTCCTTAATGGAATGGCCAGGAAGACTGAAGTGTTCTCCTAGTGGTTTTTGAACGTTATGATTCCTGATGTCAGATTTGTGTCCATTTATTCTTTTGCATAGAGACTGTCCGGTTTGGCCAATGTACATAGCAGAGGGGCATTGCTGGCACATGATGGCATATATCACGTTAGTCAATGTGCAGGTGAATGCACATCAGGTTGGGGGGCTGTCTGTAAGCGAGGACTGGTCCTGAAACAAATACTCACCAGCAATCGCATACCACACAACAAACACACTAACCCAGGTACCTATCCTTGTAACAAAGCCCGATGCCAACTCTGTCCTCATATCCATTCAACTGACGACACCATAGGACATAATCACATCAGCCACACCATCAGAGGCTCATTCACCTGCACATCGACCAATGTGATATATGCCATCATGTGCCAGCAATGCCCCACTGCTATGTACATTGGCCAAACCGGACAGTCTCTATGCAAAAGAATAAATGGACACAAATCTGACATCAGGAATCATAACGTTCAAAAACCACTAGGAGAACACTTCAGTCTTCCTGGCCTTTCCATTAAGGACTTGATGGTGTCAGTTCTGAAACAGAAAAACTTCCAAAACAGACTCCAACGAGAAACTGAGGAACTGGAATTAATTTTCAAATTGGACACCAT
>ML677349.1:57297595-57364952 GCA_007922305.1 Dermatemys mawii | reverse complement strand
AGGTCAAGTATGTATTTAAAGCAGAATATGTGCACTTGGGCAGGAGGAGGAGGCAATGAGGAAAAACCCATTTTCCCCATTAAATGAACTGGAGCCTGAGAGTCCTGAGTATCCAACATCTTCAATGGTTAGTACTGGTACTGAGTGACAGCTTCTATACTATGTAGCATGAAGATGCTCTGAACTCAGAACGAGGGTGGTGGTGGGTTATTTGTCGCTGTCAATTTTCAGAGTAACTGACCCTTATCTGCAAACTTCAGTATGGTGGTGTTTATTATTTAGTCCCACAGTACCTCCCTTTGTTGTACAACTGCGTTCAGTCAGAGACTAGATCATAGCCACAGTTTAATTTGATCTCTTAAAACTTCTAAGAGACTTCTTACATCATCAGACATTATAAACATGCTTAATTTCACATATTGTTCTGAAAGGGAACCTTTAAAAAAAAATTCTCTAATTGTGTTACTGCTGTGAAAAGTTTTGCCTTAAGTGTTGATTTTTTTTTAACCGTTTAAAACTGCCCTGTTTCTACAGAGGATGTGCTGAGTAAAGATGCTGGGGAGTGTGCAATATGCCTGGAAGAGCTGCAGCAAGGGGATACTATAGCACGACTGCCTTGTCTATGTATATATCATAAAAGGCAAGTATTCTTCACGCTGTATTCTTCCCAGATAAAATGCCATATGCCACCATCGGTTGGGTAATTTTTATAAGGGATTTTAAAAGAGACAATTAACATCTAGTCACTTTAAAAACAAACAAAACTTTGCTAAACGTACTTTGAGGTACTACATCTTGAGTTTTCCTCCCCTACCCAAATATATTTGCTCTTATAGTCAAATTTTCCTTTTATGTTTTTCTCTTGTTGCTGTTTGTAAAACTCCCAGAAACAAAAGGGGGAAATTTTCTATACAGGGAAAACAGTAAAAATCACCACACATGTACACACTTCTGTTAACTGCACAGACTAAAATTGAAAAAGTATATTTTTTTCCTCTGTTCTTTGTTATATTCATTTTAGATTGTCTTTGTAACAATGGGCAAAAATTGCAGGCAGCAGTGTGATTAGGGTGATGGTATCCCTCTTAAGAAATGAAAAGTACAAAAAGAAATAAACTTCAGAGATAAACAGTTACAACAGCTTGTACATTGATTTCTCTGGTGTTTAATACATGGCATCAAATGCTTTATTTTACTGGGATTTTGGGATGTTAAAAATGATCAGTGAATGTTGAAAAACACTGAGCCACGCATTCTAGTTGAAGTGACTTTGGTCTTAAAACACATTCTCTCCCTCCCCCCCGCGCACTCAAATGTTTCTAGTCACTTTATTTTAACGATGATAAAATTATTTAGTACACATAATTGTTGGTAATTGTAATTCATATACTTACCTTCCATTTATTCTCTGATGTTCCAACAGTTGCATAGATGAGTGGTTTGAAGTAAATAGATCTTGTCCTGAACACCCTTCAGATTGAGATGACAAGATTCCTCTTTTGTAGGTAACTTCTCTTTTTACATATTTCATTGATCTTTTCAGTAATAAGAACTATATAAATAAGTACATTAAATATGCACTCAGATCTAAGTTTGACCTAAAATAATTGGTAAATTCATTGTAGTTCCAGTATATTTACTATCTATTTAAATTACTAGAATTCATAAATGGTTTCTGCACCTTCACATCCAATAGTCTGAAATGATAAATTGCAATTTAACTGCGGCAAAGTGACAAGCAGCAGTGCCATTGAAATTGTAATTAGCTTTTTAAGATTATTTTGTTGTGTAATCTAAACCTATTTCAAATACCAAATCCCCAGAATTTTTGATAGTTTAGTGAGTAACTATTCTTTCTGGACTGAAATCTGCTTTTTCATTTGGGATGTTATGTAGTTTTCAGTGAGATCTTGCTTTTTACTTTCAACAGACGTTTGATCATTCATTGTTTTTTCTGCAATGCATGTAAAATGTTACAACCCAGCCTGCCCTACCTCCATTCGGACAGATACAAAGCATTCCTGCTTTAGTATTGTGCATTAATGGTTTAGATTGGAAACCAGTTAGTCAAAGGGCAAAAAGGGCATTTTTATTCTTTCAGGTAGTTTGCTTACACTTAACTACCAGCTCCAACATTACAAAACACGTTAGGGTTTATATTAAACACTATGGCAATCAGGGAATATGAACTCTTTGCCCCAATGTAGTGGTTTTTTGAAGCACTGTTTCAGTATTCTGCTTTCTTTTTTACGTAACAGGTATGTGTTGCAGCTCGTGCTGCAGTCATTATAGTGAGGGTTATGCACTGTCACACTCGCCAAAGAACACATTACTGCAGGGACAACTGTTTTTCCCATAGAACTAATTTTTCGCTTGGACATGTACTGTAAATAGAGCATCACGTGTTGTCCCTGGTGTATTGAACCACAGGGGAAGCACAAGATGCTGTTTGCAATCATGTTTATCTTTGAAAATACATAAGGATGTTTCATTCAGGATGCTGACTCAAATGTGTTTAAATTGTAGAAGATAGGAGTGATACACTAGGAAATATGAAGTAGGGAAAAGTAGATTTTCCTTGTTTTAGAAAGTAATGTCTTACTGTGTATAATTTACTGAACTAACTGGGAAAGTAATATTTGTCATCTTTGTTGGTTTTCTCACAGCTTCTTACACGGATCAGAAAATGTAGAGGATTTGAGATTCTGTCTTTGAACACAAATTTGAGAACATTCTTGGCTTCAGACTTGTGTTCCTGTGTGTCTGGAAAAGGCAAAGAGAGACAACCGTGTGGAACAAAAACTGCAGAGTCCAACTGCTTGCCAGTAGAGTCAGCATACCAAACATGCATATGACGGACACACAGGGATTTTGAAAATGCTGCACATCCTGTAACAATCTTCTCGCCACAGATGTTATTGATGATTTGTATTTGAAAGGCCAAAGTCACTAATTTCAGTCTAACTTTTAAGTTCTCTGCAGAAGCAGGTTATGGTTGTCTCTCTTCTTAGCCCAAATGGAAATTGATGCATTGTAAATCAACAAAATCTGAAACATTTTTTTGTGAGGATCACCATACTTTTGAGTGGAAGCGTTTTAATCTTCTCTTAGGCTGAAGAAGAGTAAATGGCAAGCAGTCTAGCAGTGTGACCTTATTCACTGAGTTCACACCCCGTCCTCAGTATGTTCTTCACCTTCTTCAAGAACAGGAAATGAAAACTACTTCTGCATAGGAAAACTGTATTTCAAAGTTTTTTTTTTAACTAAACCTTTGTCAGAATGCTGTCCAAAGAATAAAACCAAGGCAGGTGACTAATTTATATAGATCGAGCTATAGAATTGTTGAAATCTGGATGCTGTATTGCTATTTAAGTGTACTAAAATTTCTCTGTTTTACAGTTTGTGGTTAAAAAAAATGCAGCAAAGCATAATCTTGCAGCTATGCAATTTTTTTTAATGGGAGAATTTACCAATTTTAAGTGCTGCCAGTTAAGGTAATTTGTTTAACGGGTATTTTTTTTAAATGTTTCAGGTAATTATTTTATTGTACTACTTTCATCTCCAGGCTGCCTCTTTAGGTTTAGGGGAATAACTGCGAAAATGGGCATAGTGAAGTTTCCTAGGCATTAGATTAATGATATTACATGGGGGTGGGATTTGCATTAACTTTTGAAACACTTTTATATGTAAATTTTTTAATTGAAATTTTCTTGATAGCAGAGCCATAGTAATTTGCACCTAATATCACTTATCTGTTTATGTGGACATTAGCATTTGGCAGTATTTTTAATACGCCCTTGCATTTGTTTAATTTATTACTATTTTCCTATATTACTATATCTGTCTTACCAAGGCTTATCAAACATGGGATATCCATGGGGGGAAGCAGCAAACAAAATGTGGATAAATATTAGTTACCATAAAACATTGCACTTGACAAAACAAAACTGGAACAGATATCAGGGCTTATAAGGAAAACATTACTTTATTTCAAGGGCAAATATGTAGCAGCTTCTAAATTTTCACATTACTGGGACAGTTTCTGAATAGTTATTAGTGACTGCAATTTTTAGTTAAGTTTCAATAGCAAAAATAAATTACACAACACCTTTTTCTTAAGTGTCTAAGTATTGTCTTGTGTGCTTAATTTGGCTTGTGTTGTATTTTTAAGTCTATACTTTTCTCATCTGGTGCTGCTGTTTCCTATTGAAAAGGGCAAGTACAGGAGCAACTGCTGCCACCCAGAAACAATTGCACCTGTAACTAAAAGTAAAGTTTTCATGGGGCTTTTTTCCTTGCATAATCACTCTCAATTGAATCTATGGCTATAGGTCCCAATCATACTCTTTGACTTCAGAGGGGGCAGGATCAGATTCTGGTGTATTTTAAACTGTGTAGTCACATCAAACAAGCTCTCCTGACAAATGGTTAACAGTAGTTTCCAGTATAGGTTCTGTTGTTGCAGGGAATTGTTTTGCTGCCTTGTGTTAAGGAGGAAAAGTAACAGCAGCGGTAATATTTTACTAGGGATGTTGTTGCCTAGAGGCTTACGTTCCTGGTATTTTGAATCACTTATCTTCTGAAAGTAAGTTTTTTGCTCTTATATTGACTTAACATTTGCTGTTGGCTTCATGCCATACAATGTCAATGCACAATACACTTTAGTGCTCATCATCCACCATCCACAAGAAACTATGGGCTCAAAACTGCTGGAGCAGAAATTCCTCTGTAATTTACAGTGAATTTTTGGGGTGTTTTGGTGTCCTGTGCTTCAAGGTTATAGGTAGTCTTTAGCTTAGGGATTAAGTAGACCAGTATTTAAACATGAATCTGTTTACAATTTATGTGTGATTTCACTTTTAGTTCATCTGCTGCTCTTTCAGAACCTGAATCTTTTAGATTTAAATGCATAAGTAAACCATTGAAAGAACAAACTCCCCAGCGTTTATCATCACTGTCAGAAGTTTAAGGCCAGTCTCCATGCTGTAGCTGAACCATGCCAGCAGCTGTCACTTCTGTATCTAGTGGTTGCTTGCAGGTTTGCTCCCTAGCCATTGGAGAGAGTGGATTTTTTTTGGACTGTTTGGGGTTGTTAGGATAGCTTCAGCCCTGGGGCCTAATCCTAGATTGCTGGTTCATCCAAAACTCCTTCCGAGGTCAATGGAAGTTTTGGCTGAGCCAAGGAAAGAGGGTTCGATCATTAATGTGGACAAAGCTTGGAACAATATGGAAAGATGAAACAAAAGCTTGTATTCAGAACACCTTGTGGGAGTTCACATATGTCAGCTTTCATCTCAAACTATTGTTTGTCAATATTATGAAAAAAAATGGTGTACACATAACTACTTAATTAAACCTACCCTCATTTTAAAAATATCCCCTCACCAAGGTCGTGAATCACTGTGCTTCAATAGGGGGGAAAGTGTGTTCACTCTTTGAGTAGAGGAAGGCCACACTTCCACACATTAGAAGCCAATAGGTTATGATAAAATTTAGGTGTGCCACATTTTCTGCCTGTAAATATATAGATTGCCAATTTATATTGCTTCAGTTTTTCTTTCATCTGACCTATATCTTGCCCAAGTATGTAAGGGTGTGAACTAATTCCCATACTCAGGTTTGCCATATACATGCTGCTTACCGGAAGGAGAAGAATAGACATAGGTTATCTTGAAATGTGAGGTTTTTAAAAACCTCGCTATATAGCAAATGTGTCAAGTAAAAGCTCTGTTTAAAGGTGACAGGAAGTGGTTATGATTTGGGTTTCATATGATCATCCCATATGGTATTAGAGAGCCATGCTGCTAACAGTTACAGGACTGTGATTATTCTCTCTCTTGTATCTTTAATACACCTGTTATCACTTATGTTTTAAATAGTGAGCTAGTTTTCCCTGTGCATGTACTCTAGACATTGATTTGAGTGGAATGTAAAAGGAAAGATGGTGAAGACTACTTCAAATTTACAGTATTATATTTTGGGGAAAAATGAGTTTAAATAGATTACAAACTAGAGCACCTCACAGTTCTAGTGTTCAAGGGGATGTGTACTGCAGTATTTTTAAATGGGGCATTTGAAGGTAACCCCACAATGGTGGGAGTGAATACTTTGTGATCTTTTTTGCTTCTTTATGATGTAAAGGGTGTTTTATGATTTAAAAAATAACTCCCCTGAAAGATTACAGGTGTCTTGTTTTGAATTTCATTTTTGCTAAAGGACTGGAGAGCTAGTAAGATTATGACTTCACAAAAGACTAAAATCTGAGCAATTGTGGGAAAGGGAATTTTGAGTCTGAACTTTTGAAACTTTTGTTTTGGTTATATCATCTAACTCCGCCTGACAAAAAATTGGGAGAAAAGCTTTCTTGTTGGAAGATAGAACACGCCTACTCTTTTATTTGAGGGCTTAAGACGTTCCCTCTTCAATCTTCCAGGGAAAAAAAGGAAGTTGAAACATAATATTCCTGATATCTCTAAGAAAACAGGAACCAAACAATGTTTTTTAAAATGCAGTTGCTTTCAGTTTCTTTCAAGTTCCTGTGAATCTGAGCTGCTTTATCCCATGGAACAGAATGATTCCACCTTACATTCAGTGTAGCTGTTTGCATTTGCTAATTCTGTGGCCAAGAGGGAGTTTCCTGGTGGAATACAGAAGTGTTAACGTGAAGATTCCCAATTTATCCATGCCAAAGGGTTATCTCAGTTCTGATTTGACCAGTGCAAAATTTTGCTGTTCATGCTTTTCTCTCTCAAACTTTATATTTAAGCTTCAAAGGTCTTTTTTCTTTTCTTCCTCCTCCTACCCCAACATGCTCTATGATTTTTAAGAATTTATTCTATGCTACTTCGGTCAAAGCGCCTGTTGATGTCAGTTACAAGTACATTCCCTCATCTCATTTGAAGAGCAACGTTTGTCAGAACTCTGGCTTCAGCCACTTCTAAGGTGCTTTTGTCAGTAGGTGCATCTTGCACCAGTTAAGTTCTTGCCATCTGAAATGGCCTTGGGCAGGAGGTTCTGAACAAAACAGTGACCACGCTTTCTTTATGAAATATAGAGCATGCACGTGCTCTATTGCACATGTTGAATAGAGAAGTGTATTGCTCAGGTCTAAAATCACCTTTGTCATGACAGACATTCAAGATGTTTTGGAATGGAAGACCCCGGCTGTGTTTTAGGTGTGCATTTGTCTGTTTTGTGCTTCCGAAACTGAAAGTGAGGCTTTGAAATCCCTTGTTCCAGAAATTTCTCAGGCCACTGTACAGTGTTCTGTAGACTACAGGCTATCTTACCTTCCTAATGGGTATGTCGGAGTCAACAGCTGGATAAATTGTAAACTGACTTAATGAGAGGCATTTCTAGTTAACTGAAGATTTGCTCCAATAAATAACTATAGCATATTTACATTTTAGGAGGTTGGACTTGATTGGTATGCCTTTTCTAGCTCTGGCATCGTTTCCCAATCAGTTGCCAGTGTACAGTAGCTGGCATGCCTGCTGCCTACTTGTTTGCTACTTGCTCATCTCCTTGTGTCAGCTTCTAATTAGCATGTTTGTAGAGACTTTTGTCCTTGACAAAGGTTTTCAGTGATAAGATTGTGTTGACTGGCAGAGATTCAAATGTAAGTAAATCTGCCAACCTGTTAGTAAATAGGCTGTTGCTGAATCCTGTACTTGTTTTCCTCAGAAGCTCTCCTTTTTTGTTGTTTTGTTTTTAAACCCCAACTTTGTTATATTGGAAAGTATTTGACTGTTAAATATAGGTGGTCACAAGCTCCCAAGGATTATAATAATTAATGGGAACATCCAGGTGTATGACCTTGTGTATAAGGGGTTCTGTTAAAATACATGTCAAAATAAAGCTGAAGTGTTGATCAGTGTGTAGCAGATAACTCTTCTAGCTGACTTTGCCAAACTGCTGCACTTGAGGAGCAGGGGCGGTGTGGGGGTGGGAGGGCCGAGTTATTGATGGGATGTTTTAATGAATGTCTTAATTTAAAAAATGCAGCCTATGTTAACAAGTGGTGATTCAGCCTGGAACCTTTTTCACTTGCCTGAGAAACTCTCATACTCTCTTCTTACCATTAAGCAGCAATCTGATGGTAGAAGGTGAAGTGTAGCCACTGGAATCACATATCTGTTTCCATAAAATTAAGTGTCCACAAAGTGCTAGATGGAACTCTGTAATAGTTTATGAATGCTACCATGATTTGTAATGGTAATGGACTAGAAGTCTTCCTTCATTACCCTAAGCATAAGTAAGAATGTAATTTGCAATGTAAAACATGTTTGTAAATTTTGTAATTGAGCAGTATGATTGGAAGATGACTTGTGTTAAGGTACTTTTTTTTGATCGTTTGTCAGTATGTAATCATGAATTAAATATTTTTTTATTGATTTAGGTTATGTGTTTAACATTCCATTTATGTAAAATATGTACAAATATATGTAATAAATCTTTTGAAGCACAGTTTCTGTCCCAATTCCAGGTGACTTTAGTATTGATAGAAAGAATAATGTTATAGATTGGGTAGAGTTGTGGTCTCCGTGTTCTATTAAATACTATGGAACCCGCATAAATACAGGAGAAACCATCATTGTCGAGGCGGCTATATCAATACAGGTATGAATTCAGATGTATCGTGCAAGCTTCTGGCTCCCGATATGGCCCCTTTGGATCCTGCACTACAAAGAGGATGTAAAGCTGACGTAACTTGCCAGTGGAAGGTTCTCTTGGCAGCATAAAACTGAGGTAGTAGACTCTGTGCCGCTTCCAACATTGTGTGTGGGGCTGGAGGAAGGACCCGACTGGAGTGTTGTACCCTCTGGTAAATCCCTGGATAGCATAACTGCCCTTTGGGATTAGTACAAATTGGAGCAAGCCTGAGAACCACTGTCCAGCCTCAGAATAACGGAGGTGAGAGGAAGATGGGGGTGGTAAAAGTGGCAGAAAGCCTCCTTTCTGTATCTCTTGTCTCAGCTAGACCAGAGGGTGGAACATGATATGTTAGTACATTGATCATTTAATCCAAACTCTTCTGCTACAACCCATCTGTTTCTCTTAACATTTAATGCTTCATTGATATATCCACAGTTTTTCTTATTGCCCCAGATCATCGTCTGTGCCCCACATCTGCCTCTGACCAGCAGGCAGAATGCTCATGGGAAAGCTTCCCTGGAGACATGTTTGCTGCTAAAGAAGCTGATCGCCAGACAGAGCTGCAGAAGAAGCAGATGCTGGCAAATCAATGTACCAGTGAGTTCTCTGGTGAGAGTAGAGCAATTTGTACAGGTAAGTGGCTTCTACAAATTTAATCCTTTGTTAGAAGAGGGCAGATAAAAGAGCACGTGGCTTATCTGGGCTGTGCACTGTGAGGTAGTAATGGAAGGACTAGCAGTACCATTAGGACTATTATACTAGCACTTCCTGTCTGCATTGGGAACATTTAGGTGCATGGTCGCATAGTGTGGTACGAGCATGCTAGGGAGATCAAAAAGCAATTGGCATACCAAATTTCACTAACGTAGACGGTGGCTTATGGTCACTCTTCTTAGTGCAATATCAGAATAAAGGAGCCTTTCACAGGGGAACTGTAGCAGGTTTGAGGAGGGAACAAAATCCTTTTTACCCCCATTCACTGCCAGCAGGACAGTGAGACTCCCATGCTGTTCTCCCTGTAATCAGTTTTGGCCATTTCTGTGTAGACCTTTCTCTACTGCCTACATCCTGATCCACTCCCAAACCAGCACCCAGGCTATTGCAAACAGCCCTTGTGGTGCTCCACAGTACACAAGGATACAGAATTAATTGCAGCCATTCATGCGGTGAAACAAGATGAGATCTACTGAGTTCAGGGCCTTCCACGATGACACTGCTGCTGCAAAGATTTCTCTTTGAATCTGTCAACTCACTGCAGTGTATGGAAGAAATTTAGAACAAAACATCCACAGTGACTGCAGCATACGGTGTGCCAAATTGGAGAAAAGTGAGCCTAGAGAATGGGCAGCTGCAGTTAAAAGCCCCTTTCTGGAAGGAGTTTCTCAAGCCCTCTGTTGCCTTGTTGTTTAATTCTCTTCAGCATGGCCAAGAGAGGTTCTAAGAGGTTTGGGGGAGGAAACCAATCTGTCCAGAGGGAGTAATGCATTCTGGTAAATGCCAGTTGTGTTCAGTTTTGTGGCTATGTTCCAGGTGGTGCTTTGTTGTGATATAGGTGGGAATCTAGAGTAGCTTCATGGGAGCCAATAGTTATTCCAAACTTAGACCAGTTTGAGAGCAGAATTTGGTCCTTCCCTCCTCCCACTCCTGACCTATGTTGCCTCCTGGCCAGGGAGACAGTGTGGTCTGGTGTGTGGGGTACTGGACTGGAAGCCTGAAGACCTGGGTTCTATTCTTGGTTCTGCCACTGACCTCTTGCATGACCTTGGGCAAGTCACTTCACCCCTCTGTGCCTCAGTTTCCCTTTTGCTCCCTGTTCCCATCTTTCCTATTTAGCTTATAATCTCTTCAACGCAAGGACTGTCCCTTGCTGTGTTTGTGCCTGTGCCTTGAAGCACAAGGCTTCAATTCTAGTGTGGACCTCTAGGCATTACTATAATAATACTAATAGCCCCAGGCGGGAGGTTTGCACAGTACTGTATACAGTGGCCAGGTTTCTCCTCGTATTATATACTCATGTCAGAGTTAATTTGCCAGCTACTTGCAAACAAGTTCATTGTAACTGGAAAATGATTAAAAATGGCAGCATGGGGCAATATAAAGCTCTTTGCTATTAAGAAAAACTGACTGTAAAACTCTCAGGCTCTTTCTGGGCTTTAGCTCTCATTTCTCAAAAGCCATTCACCACCAAGGTGAGTGTCCTTCCCCCATCCCTCCTTTCTATGGAGACCTTCTGGGGCAACCAATGTAAAACAATAGAAACAAAGCCAGACAGTGAAATTGTGACCATTTATCACCGCTAAGATTCTTTCTGGGAGCCCACAGAGTTTAATATGCGACTTATTCACACTCACGTCTTCACCAACAGGGATTTGGCTCTAATTATGATGAAATGTGCCCACGTATTTTTCTACTGTGATTTTTTTTTTCTGATTGGCTTTTGTTAAGCCCTTAGTTCCCTCATTGTCATTAATGCTTGTGCTCTTCTCTCCCCGCCCCTGCCCCCTCCATTCTGGACACATGGAGAGAGCTTTATTGTGGAAGCAGTTGATAATTAGTCAGGATAACCATGTCTGGTTTAGCACCAGGAATTCTGCTGGAAATTATTCCAATCCAGCAGGTACAGAAGTTCATGTGTTGAATTTAAATTGGTGGCATCTGTTGGTTTCACACTATGCCTTACTATATATCACTAGAACACATCAGCTCTGCCTTCAATTAGCAGAGCTGTGCTTCATTGGGCTTGGCAGTTAATCTACCGTAGATGCCTGTACCAGACAGTTAATCACGTGCTCTAGGGATTACAGTGCACGAAGGTGGATCTTTTTTGTGGGGCTATTGGCACGAAATGTTAGTGCTGTACGGTGTACAGCTGGGCCCATAGTTCAGGTGCGGTGAAACTTGTCTGTCTTAAACATGAGGATTGAGCTATGTTTTGGCATATGTGTTTGCCATACACGTGTGTTATGGATGAGCAAAGGAGAACCTAATAGGAGCTAAAATTACTTACCAGCTGGAAGGGAAGGCGTATCCTGCAGCAGTCTGTGTCAAATGGCCACCTTAGGGAGGCAACTGCATTCCTCTCCTAGATTTAAAGGACCAGAGGAGAGCTGGAAAAAGCTCCTTAAAGGAGGTCAGTGGTGACCAGGCAGCCCCAGAGAAGGAAGAGGAAGGATTATCTAGTTGTTAGGACACAAGGCTATGACTCGGGAGACCCTGTTCTGTGTATCTGTATCTCAGTTCCCTTTCTCTGTGAAGTTGGGCAAATCACTGAGCCTCTCTGATCTCTGCTTTCCATCTGTAAAATGATGATCGTAGCACTTCCCTTGCTCCCAGGTTATTGTGAGGATAAATAGATTAAAGATTGTGAGGTGCTCAGGCAGTATGGTTCTGGGAGCCATGTAAATAGTTAAGATGGATAAAATAGTTCCAGTAGAAAGGGCTGAATTCCCAACTCTCTGATGGCCTGTAGAGAAAGCTCTGTGAGATTCTTCGGAGATGGCGAACGTCTTCCTATCCCCTGTGATGTTTTCTGTAGTAAACATCCAGATGATTTTTGAATGCCAGGTAGTTTTTGTAGTTGAAATGTACCATAAGCCTTTCTTTTGGGGTGAAGAAAAAGCAGGACTGGTTCCCAAACAGCAGATTGGGGGTGGGGGGAGAGGGGGTGGAGGTTCTCTCCCTTCTGTCCTTGTAGACTCACTGGACATGAACTTGTCTAAGGAGGAGGCTTACGAAATGGAGAGATGTGTGAAGGAGAATCCCAGAGTGGAACCTGTAATTGGTATCCCAGGCCAGGGTCAGCCATTGACTAACCTGAACTCAGCTGCATGTGTCACAGGCTCACACTGGTGCCAAAAGTGTCCTACACGAGCCCCAGGTACTGCTAGACAACGTGCTTGAGGAAAGGAATGTTTGTGTTAGGGAAGCGGAGCAATGATCGCCTATTACAAGGGACTTGTTCCATGTCATCACTGACGTTTGAGAAACAAAAATGGCAAAAGGGGCCAGATTCCTGCCCCTCTCCAGCTCTCACACTCTGTAAGTGCCACAGCCTGTACTGACAAATCAAGTCTGTCCTTTCAGAAACAGGATTGCAGAGAGCAACAAGGCAAAGATTGGTGCCTGCCCTAGCAATGACTTCTGCTCCTTTAGCGTAGGCTATAATACTATTTTCAGTGCCACACCTCTTCCTGTAGCTTGGCTGTCCTACATGTCCTCAGCTTTGGGAAGGAACCCATGAGGCACATTCTGCCAACGCAACCACTGCTGATCTGGAGAGTGGTGGTTGTAGGTAGAAGGAAGAATGCAGGTTAAATCAGCGTCCTCCTGAAGGACGTTGGGACTGTCCCCTTGTCCCTTAAATAATTAAACCAAGCAAGAGAGGGGCACAAAGTTCTCTTTGGCTGCTCCCCATTCCACTGTAAGCGTGGCAAAAAACATTGCTATCCATAGAGTTGCCTCTAGGATTAGGAAGCTCTAGTCAAATAGACCAAGTATCTCACTGCTGTGACTTCAATGCTTTTGAAGGCTTTTTCTCTTGGCTGTTCCATATGAAATCTGTGTCTCTGGATAAGTCTTGTGACAGCCCTGGAGCCATGTGTTTCATTTTCAGGCTGTGCTTGCTGGTGTTTTAAGAGGCGTGCACTGAGCCGCTGCCGTTGCTCTGACGTCTGCTTGGCTCCTCACCAGAGGGACGAGAGAAAGTCAGGAGAACTCAACAAAGCCATAGGACATGCTTAACATTTACTGTCAAAGCAGAATTACAGCAGCTATGCTGTTGGCTTCATGCAACATAGTAAGGTGTCACTGTTGTACAGGCATTAATCTTGCTCCAGTGTGAGTCTGTGGCAAAACAATTCATGAGGTTGCTCTCTGAGGCTTTTCCGTTCTGTTCACATTCACATTTGGCTAGTAGTGAGATAGTGTAAGAGCAAGACGCCTGTCAAACACCATCCCCTCCGTCTCCAAACAGAGTTCTCCAGCCGTCGTGGAATAAAGCCTCCATTTCTGGAGAGGGATGAAATCGGAGTGTGTGTGTCAGGGCGGGGCTGTTAGCAGAGAGGGCTTGCCATAAATAAGTAATTGTATCAAACCCATAGTCGGTGGCGAGATGACTCGCTCCCTCTAAAGGCAGCAGGATAAACGAGATTTGACAGGATTCTGTTTCTTGCTGCCACTGATTTCAGTGGGAATAGCAGGCACTCAGTGCCTCAGGCTTTGGCCCATTATTTAAGTGATGTTTAGTGTCAGGCTTCTGCATCGCTTTCCTTCCCCCGTTACAGATCTGTCTATCTGAATGTGTCCAAAATTCACAAATCACCTCTTTGAGCATTGTCGATGTTGTTCCTCTCCAGACTTCCCATTTTCACAAGGAACGAGACAGTGAGAAACCCAACCAGTCTCCCAGGAGAGCCTACGCTAAATCACTCCACCTCTGACTTCCCCCCTTAAGTTGTCAGCCAGCAAACCCACATCCGGGTTTGAAAACCAAGGACTTAGAAAGGCAGGCCTATCCCTAGGACACAGTGCCATCCTCTGACTTGCCCTGGCAGAGAGAAAACAGCATGTCAAAGAGAGATGGGGCTCACTCTTGAGCTTTATTTAAGCAGAGATGTTCTCAGCCATATTACCCAGGGTTGTGTTTATAATAGACTAAGCAGGGAACTCCTGCTGCCGTCTAGTGATCCGGTAGTGTCCCTGTATCCCGTGTCAGCGGGCTTGACTTGAATTTTTGTTCTGTACTTGAAAGATGACTGACATAGATGGGAAATAGAGACCATAGCTGCGAAAAGGTGCAGGGTAACTATACAAGGGAAGGTAGCAACTCTGACCCCCTGTATGAGGCACAATAACGAAGTCTTAAAGAATGAATAGGAAGATAAAGCCTAAGCCCTGAAGATCTTCAAATCTAGGTTAAGGCAAAGAACAGTAAGTGGAGGTGACAACACTGGTTGAATGAGGTGGAAAGGAGGAACCACCTCCAGAATTTTTTGATCTGTATCTTGATCTTCTGTTTGCAAGCCCAACCAATACATTTAGCGTTTGTTTTTGTAATGTAGAGACAGTGCCTGTTTCAGTGCCTACGGGCACACAACACCAAAGAGAAACGTCTGATAATTACAGTTTATGTTGCCTCAAGTTATCAAAGGCAAACTCACAACACTGCCGCCCCCCCACTCTACACCTAAACCCTACCAAAAAGGAGATTAATTAAAACTTAATCAAAACCACAGCCCCTACGCTAAGCAAAGTTTTGACCTCTAGAAAGGAGAAGTGCCAGAACCTCCTTGAATCGGAGAGGTAGTTGTGTTAGTCTGGATCTGCAGAAGCGACAGAGAGTCCTGTGGCACCTTAAAGACTAACAAAAGTATTGAAGCATAAGCACTTCCACTGCATGCATCCGACGAAGTGGGTATTAGCCCACAAAAGCTTATGCTTCAATACTTGTGTTAGTCTTTAAGGTGCCACAGGACTCTTCGTTGCGTCTGCAGAACCTCCATGAAGAGCATTAGCGACTTCACTATTGCAATTGATTTTATGTGGAAAGTGCTCATATACTGCAGTGATGGGCAGCAGTATAACTGCTTAAGACACAATCAAACCAATCCCATCTTCTCAGAAGAAGGTCTGTATAACTAGACCTTGCAGCATCCCCAAAGCAGAGCAAACTCTGTCAGAGTAAAAGGGGAGCAAATTCCCAGAAAGGGAAGAGGTGATTGATCACCCATCCAGTGCTGTTTACAGAGAGTCTCCTATTACTGCATTTTTCTGGCTTTCTTCTGTGTATGACAGGAATTGAATTTCTCTCCTGGGCTCATTGTGAGTTGATTTAAGTTCAGCTCAAAGTGTAATTTGCTCTTGTATTGCAGCCTACACACCTATTCTCTAAAGCTGGAAACAGATCACGGACTGTGCTTTGACCTCCCTGAGGACTTGAGTGACACATTGGCTGTTCATTGTTAGAGGAATAGACCTATCAAGCTGTTCATGGCTGCGAGCCAGGAAAGGGCAGAATCTCAAAGTTTAGGGTTGCAATTAGGGTGACCAGATGTCCCGATTTTATAGGGACAGTCCCAATTTTTTGGTCTTTTTCTTATATAGGCTCCTATTATCACTCACCCCTTCCCCGATTTTTTCACATTTGGTGTTTGGTCACCTTAGTTGCAATTGAAGGAACCTGTAGGGTGACTGCTCCCCAGGCCAGCAGTGACAGGCTAAATTTTGACCCCACACTAACCTTGTCATCAAAATTGAATCTGTTGAATCATGCTACTTGGGAAGCTTCATGTTCTGTGCACATGGCTCATTTGAAATGTAGAGTGAGGTGGGTGGGCCGACTGCCTCAGGCACTTTGTAATGGGAGATGGAGCCTTTCACCTCCAGGGCTTCAGTTCAAATCCAGCACTGGCTGGTCAGTGTCTGATGGCTGTTGAGAGCTCTGTGAAATGAGGTGTCCCAATCCAGTTCCTAGGATACCTGTGCCCATATCACCAAATTACTAGTGAACATGATTGGCAGCCTCTGCAGAAAAGTCACGGGCTGAATAGGCATTGGAGATGGCCTAAGAGCCAGTCCCCTGCTATTTGTGTGTGGATCCTTTAAAAGCATGCTCCATGGAGCTGACCTTGCTGACTCTCTCTGTGTAGGGATAATTCTGAAAGCAGCAGCATCGCACAATGTGGAGGCTCTAGAAGTGCTGGTGATGCTTCAGTTGGAGCAGACGCATGGTCGTGCATGCCCTTAGAGGCTGTGGACAAGAAGGTGGAAGAAACAAGTCAGCAAAGAGGAGCTAACGTGTTGACCCTGGGGACTAATGAATTAGAGCAATGAAGCCGCTTCCCTGTGAGTAACTCTGAGGTGCCTGCTTCTGAGTCAGTCGACTTCTCTTCCCGTCTTTCCCACTCTAATGTGTTGTTACACCCACCCCAGCCTATTGTTACCGACTGTATGCAGTACGTTGGGGAGCTTGTGTAGACCCAGCTGACGCTAGCCCAGGTTCTTAGCCAATACCAGATAGGCACCACATTCGGATGCTCTGCTGGCAGATAACAGAAGTGGCTACTGGCCCTTCTCTGTAGTGACACTTGAATTAATTCCCTTCAGTGCCCCAAAAGGGAAGTTGCTGAGCTGGTATTGACCATGCAAAGATGCCTCAGCTTTGTTTTTCAGGTGATGAACGTGTGTAACTTTCCATTAGTGCTAAGGGGCTTCCAGAACTCCCCACTGAGTTCTTGAGGAAAATGTTGCATGTAGCTTTCCCCTCCACCCCAGTTTGCTGTGATCAGTTTTATGGCCTGATACTCTGAAGGTACTGAGCAGCCACTGCCTCCACCCCCTTCCTTTAACTTTGCAGGTACTTCTCCTGTCTCAGGCCACTAACATCGGGTGGGTGAAAGCTGCTGCTGCTAGTCATGGTGTCTGAGGTCCTTCGTTTAGCCGCCAACGAGGTACAGCACAGGTGGCAGCAGGATAAGCAGCCTCTACTGCCTAGCTAATATGCACAACTCTGCTCTGCAGGGACTGTCTGCAGGACAGAGAGGATGGTTTGGTTGCAATGCCCCACTGAGTTCTTGATCTCGGCTGAGACTGTAAAGTGTGGCTTTGTGATCAAATACTTGGCCACTAGGGATTGGACTGAGATTGTTCAGCTTTAAGGCCAGAAAGGACCGTCAATATCATCTAGTTTAATATCTTGCACATTGCAGGGCACAGAACATCACCCACCCAGCTGTCTTAGACTCTAACTTCTAGCTGAGTTACTGAGGTCCTCAAATCATGGTTTAAAGACTTCAAGTTACAGAGAATCCACATTTACTCTTGTTCAAAGTAGCAAGTGACCCAGTCTCCATGCTACACATGATGGCAAAAATCCCCCAGGGTCTCTGCCCATTTGACTTGGGGAGAAATTCCTTCCTGACCCTAAACATGGTAACCAGTTAGACTGAATATGTGGGTGAAGGCCCCACCTCTGGGACAGCTGGGAAAGAAATGTCTGTAGTAACTCAGAGCCCTTCCCATCTAGTGTCCCATCTCTGGGACCACCAACTCTGTTCTTGTGAGTTCCTAAGCAGACAGCAGATAGTACAAATTTTCAGTCAGAGCCCTGCTAGCATCCTCCCTGTGACATTGCTGGTCTCTCTTCCACAAGAGGAGGTATTTAGAGCTGGCTTGCTCTTAGGGTTTGGCTACACTTGCAGCAGGAACAATAATATAGTGGTCTTTAAGGGGATAACTTTTGAATGATCTGACAGGATTTGAGGGCAGCTCTTGCTGTGGATATTGAGTTCCCTTTTGCTCCCTACCCTCATCTAATGAAGATAGGTTTTTAATTCCCTCTGGCATACAGAACTTGATTGGGGATGGATGATTCTGACTGAGTTGTATGCCCTGCTTATTAGGGTCAGTCAATGCAATTTAGGGATTAGGGAGTATGTATGTATACTCTACCACTCAAGTTGGTTACAGCTGTCCCTTCAGGAAGCTCTAAACCACCCATTTCCCTAATGTATGTTGTCTTACATTTGTGCCTTCTGAAGATTGCATGAATTTGGAACTATAGAAAATAATTGTTCCCTGGAACACAGAGCCTCCTTTCAAATTCCAATAGGTAACTGGGCCCAGCTACTTAAAAGCCCCATGACTCAGTGCTTTACCTGACACTTTTCATTTCAGTGTTTCAAGAGTGGCAGGCACTCAAGCTTACCTCCGCCAGGGAGCTCAAATGTAAACAAGTCCAGCTCAACCAAGGACATTTCCTAGTGCCTCTAGCTATGTCGGGATTCCTCAGTCTGCTTCTAGCTTAGATATCTGGCATCAGGAATAGGATTTACCATTCCCACCCCCCACCCACGCACAAAGAATGAACCGTTCCTACTGGGAGGCTAAGATACTGTCCGGATGCATCCCTGGCTGCCCCGAGGAAGCTAACTGCCAGCAGCAGTGAAACTATGAACCGAGACAATCCCTGAGTGCAGCAGGCTGTAGTCCTGCCAGGAGTACATTTTCATCTACCATGCTCTTAATTTTTTTTACATCACCTACAGCAGGGGTCTCCAAACTTTGATACGAGAGCCATATTCGATTTTTGAAGGGGCTTCGTGGGCCGAAGCGAATGTGAAAAAATTCAATATATATAAATACATGCAAAATCCACCCCCTTTGCTCCTCCGGCCGCTACCGTGCCCCACCTTCCTCCTCCAGCCGCTTCTGCGTGCCCCCCTCCCCTTGGCTCCTCCAGCCACTGCCACAGGGGCACTCACCCCTCCACAAATGGGGCCGCCAGGAGCAGCTTGCGGGGCAGCGGGGACGACAGCGGCAACTTCTCCAAGGGCCTGCTCAGCTGGAGGGCTGGATCCGGCCCCCGGGCCGTAGTTTGGAGCCCCCTGCCATACAGTGATAGGTTACCCTCTCTTGTGCTGCTGCTCCTGTCTTCTCAGGGAATGTATGTGGTGGTGTTACTTCCTGCAGTTACTTCCCGGTCTATCCCCTTTCCAAGCTTCTGCGGCCTCAGTGCCTTTGGCCTGGGTGTGCTCAGAGTTACAGCGCCTTGGCTCTTCAATGCTGTCTATGGCGCAAGGCTTTATGAAAGGCAGGGGATGCTAAGTGTGTCCAAGTCTAGCTCAGGTAGCCACAGTGATGAACATGGGAGAGAAATGGGTTCTCCTGCTTTGGGCATTCTGTTAAATTCACGGGTTTAGAGCTGGCATGGGCTGGAGGGGATGCAACGATTCTGTGCTGCTCCTTTGTAAAATGGCAGGAAGATGTGTACAGTAAATTTATAGGGCAGGGGTGGGTAAACGTTTTGGCCTGAGGGCCACAGCAGGGTTCCAAAATTGTACAGAGGACTGGGTAGGGAAGGCTCTGACCCCCACCCACTTCCTGCCTTTCACTGACCCCCTCAAAATCTCCAGGCCCCCCCCCACTCCTTGTCCGCTGACTGCCTCCTCCAGAGATCCCCCACCCCTACCTGTCCCCACTGCTACCTGTCCCCTGACTGCCCCGATTCCTATCCACCCCTCCCATCCCCTGAGACACCCCTGGGACTTCCACATCCTATACAACCCCCCCACCTGTTCCCTGACCGCTCCCCTGAACAGCTGCCCCATCCAACCTCCCCCCGTCCCTGCTCCCCACCCCCCAGGACCCCCTGCCCCTTATCCAATGCCACAGCCTGCGGGAGCTAGATATGCTGCCCCGCAGGAGTGGCCGAAGCCACCAGCAGGCACTGCGGGCCAGAGCGCTGCCCACACAGTGCACTGAGGCTGTGGGGGAGGGAGGACAGTGGGGGAGGGGCCGCAGGGAGCCTCTCTGACCAGGAGCTCAGGGGCTGGGCAGGAGGGGCCCATGGGCCAGATGTGGCCTGCAGGATGTAGTTTGTCCCCTCCTGTTATAGGGGCATTATGAAGAGCAGAATCAAACTGTTAAAGATCCACCTCAGTTTCACTCATGCTAGAGAACTGGTGTGCCCTGAAGCACAGGGGCAATGCTCTGGGTGTAATAAACACAGACTTTTAGAGCAACAGCAAACTCCTGTGGGCTTCTCAGCCCTTGCATTGTCCTTCTAGTAGCAACTATCAACAAGAAGGAGAGGGTCTACTGGACACCATAAGGTCTGATCAATGCTACAGTTAACACATCCTGACCTTGTATTAAGAACCAACTGTTAAATGCTTGTTTACTAACAGTTTCTGGTTGATATTTGTGTCGTCTTGTTCGTGGCATTAAAACAGCTTTTAAATGGTCTCTCTGAACACAGCGTTAGGACTGACTGTGTGGGACTGGGTTGAACCGGCTTGTTCCAAAGGCCAGGGCGTTAGTCTTTGGACAAAGATGGGAGGTGTGGGTGTCTAACAAACCTACTAGGCCTGTGCCAGCCACGTACGAGTGACAATTCCCTGAGCCAATGGGGAGTTCCCTCAGGGGATGAAGGGGAGCACAGAGTGTTTGCTAGGGTGATCTCATGACCAGGACTCCACAGGCGAAGCACTGTAACACTACAGTCTGAGCTGCTCTGCCCGTGCCCCCTGCCTGGTGGGTACTGCCCAAGGCTTGGCCCGCTGTAGGACCCTTGAGGAGGGCTGATTGTGCACCCATTGAGCAGCTGCAACTGCTCTTCCCACCAGCTGAAGAATTTCCATTAAATGCATCCTGTAGCGTGAGCTACCCTGTCACGTCCAGGGCTGAGTCTACCCAGTGTCTGGCTGGCAGGACTGAAATAAATCCCAATGAATCACAGGAGCAGGCTAGAGAAGCTCTTAAAAAGCTGTTTATTAACAAAGGGGTGAAAAAAATACATGGTTCTGTAAAAAGGACTTGAAGTAAAAAGGATGTAGTAAAAACATATATTTCATTACAATCTAAGGCCTTTCTCAGAGACCTGAATTCTGGTAAACAAAGCCCCCTTCGTAGGTGGCCAAGTTATACCTTGGGAGCTCACTGCAAACAGCCCATTAAGTTTATGAAAAAACGTGCAGCCCAAAACTGTGGCAGGAAGTTCAAACTTCTCCACGCATGGCCGCCATGTTCTCCCCATGCTGAAGCTATGAAGTACTGCTCTCATGGCTCCACTTGGAACAATAATCTGCTACGGCTTTAGTATCAACAATACTACAGCCTGACCTCTGCCCACAACTAAGGTGCATCTTCTGAGATCTCGGTATGTGGATCCTCCTTTGATGATAATAGTTGATTGGACAGGAGTGTTTAGCAGGCCCATAGTCTACAGCACGTGGTTTCTTTCACAAGACCTGTTCCTGTAGGCATTTCCTGCTTCGCTGAGCAGTTCAGTGAACTGTGCCCCCCAGGAAGTGCGTGCAAAGTTGGCCCCATACTTTAACAGATGTGTGCATGTAATGGGTTGAACCAGGCTTAGTATCAAACCCTGCTCCAAACTCTAGTGCAGAAGAAGCTGAAAGGAGATGCCCCAAATGAGCATATTCAATTCATGAACATTTTGTATTTTCACATCAATGACACGGAACATGAAAATGAATTTTTCCCTCTTTGCTGCTCTAGGGTTTAATTCTGCTATCAACACCTCCTGGGACATGCTGAGCACAGTAGGAACAAAGAGGACTTGCTGCCTCTTAGAATCAGGCCCTTTTTTGAGGGGTGGTAGTTTTGTCAGTGGGAGAGTCTTCTGCCAACAAAGCAGTATCCACATGGGTGCTTTTTGTCGCTAAAACATCTATCGTTCAGAGGGGGTGTTTTCACACCCCTGAGCAGCAAAACTTTTAACAATGAACATGTAGTGTAGACATAGCCTAAGAGAAAAGCGTGGGGTTTTTCTAAAACGGGGGTTTAAATATTTTGTTTTTACAGCTAAACTATACTGCATGTCTAACTCTGCACCTCTTTGCTTCAGTAAACAAGTGGCCCCTATGCACAAATCATTCCAGTTAGCTGTTTCTCTGGGAAGAAATGGAAATGTCATCACTTCACTTCCGTGGGAGGAAAGCCACATAACTGACATCACAGCCATTGAGAAAAGCCCCCTGAAAGTAACAAACACTAATTTTTCTTTCAAACACTGTAAAGTGTGTTTTGGGGATAAATGGGGGTGGGAAACAGGAGGGTGCTGCTACAAATAAAGGTGGGGGTGGATTTTAAATAGAAAATCCTTTAAATATTTTAACTTTATGGAGATCTAAGATTGATTTTACTAGAACCTGCACCACAGCGTCTTTCCTTCCTTCATCCCACCTGGCTCAGTGGACAAATTAGCAAATGGAGAATCCAGCACACATACAGGTAGTGTAGTGGTTTTTTAATCTATCAATGAATGAAAATTTATTTAACTAAAGGACAATTAAAGAACATTGACCAAGCTTTTGCAAAGTGTCTAATACTTTTGGGTGCTTCAAAGCTTGAGATACATTAAAAAGGGCTTGATTTTCATAAAGTACTATGCAGCTGCCCTCTGGGAATCAGGCTTCTGTAAGGCACCTCAGATCGGGCTCCCAAAATCACTAGTTCCTACTGAAAATCATTTTGCTTCTCACCCCTTCTAGCTCAAGATTGTGGCTTGTCATTCCAATCTCCCACTGACGCTTTCAATGGTTCTGTTTGTTCAGGTAGGACTGGCATGGAAGTCTTACATTCACTAACAGTTTTTAACACTTCCCTGTTGCTGGGAAAGATTTCTGCTCAACTCAATTAGTTTTTCAGGTCTCCTTTCTCCATACTGGAGCTAGCTCTTTGCTGCTGGTGTATTGCTAACAGCAGCGTGTCATAGATTTCAAGGCCAGTTGGGAACCATTGTGATCATCTCATGCAGTGGTTCTCAATTTCTGTACTAGTGACCTCTTTCGCACAGCAAGCCTCTGAGTGCGACCCCCATATAAAGTAAAACACTTTTTTTATATTTCACACTATTATAAATGCTGGAGGTGAAACAGAGTTTAGTGGTTCAGGCTGCCAGTTCATGACCCCCCATGTAATAACCTCACGAGCCCCCATTTGAGTAGCTCCTGTACAACACAGGCCCTTGAATTTCCCCCAATATAATTCCTAGAGCAGATTTTTCAAAAAATCATCCAACCTTGATTTAAAAATTATCAGTGATCCACCCTTCCCCTGGGTAAATGGTTCCAATGGCTTAATTATTCTCATTAAAAATGTATAGCTTGTAAGTCCAGGCTAAATTTGTCTAGTAGCTGAGGCTAGAGGCCAGTTCTTCAGTTCTGGGGGGATTCTGGAGATAAACCTGAACACTAATTACAAGGGCCTGTCTCTATACAGCGCTCACACCATTCTAACAAAATGGCAGGAGTGCTGTGACTCCTGATGTTGTGTGAATTAGCTCCAATATGGAGGAAGGAATATTAAAAATAACCAAAGCCTAAAGTCTAGGATCCTGCTGAGTACCCATAGCTCCACTGACAGTCAATGGGAAAATTAGACCTCAGGTACCGGGCAGGAAAGAATATCAGTGCTGAAGGCAACTCCAGACAATGCCTTGCATAGGTGGCTTATACTAGTTCTACTCAGGATCTTCAAATGCTCACAAGCTTTTCCTCGGTCCACTGGGGATGTCGCTGTGAGCTTGTGGCTCTTCCACAAGATCTTGCAACCTTAATCGTACTATAAATAAGCTGTAAAGAGACTTATTTACATAATACAGCTATATCCATGTATTAGAGTACATAGCCCTGCTAAGGGGTTTGGTTTGATTATGCTGACATGGCTCTTTAAATTGTCTAAGCATCATACACACACAGTTCTCTAAGGCACTGTTACACTCAGCAAAAGTGTGGAGTAACAACACAGGCCCCTTACTGGAGGGGGAAGGGCAGAATGTTCTGAAAAAGCCAGTTAATCAGACTCTTACATGCTGTGACGTCCCCAGTGGAGATGGATGCCTTGGTAACCTTGCCGTCTCTAAGTGCTGGAATAGTACTTGTAATACTGAGCTTGTCCAAATGGGAAAGAATACACTCAAAAGCAAATAATTCTCTCTTCATTTGCAAAGGCTTTGGCCTCTTCTTGGTTGATCAGGTTCCCATTTAAGCTGGTGGGGGGAGAAAAGAAATGAAAAGGAAGAATTTGAGCCTACTCTGTTTCGCACTCGTCGGTAATTTCAGGTCTTCTGCTCTTTTAAGCTTTCAGTGTGGCAATCAAAGTTTCCTTGGACTCTGCCTGTTACTCACTTACCAAATGTGCATAGCTGAGCACAAACCCCAACTGGGGTCTCCCCTCACTAGGTCACACTGGAGTTCTGATTACAGACATGTGGGCAAGAGTTTTCAAAGACTGGTGTCTAAAATTAGGTTCTCGCTAGGCATTCTACTGTGCTGAGCACCCAACAGCTCCCCCTTAAGTGACTCAGAGCCGGTTGGGTGCTTGGGGCTCTTGCAAACCCAGGCCTCACTAGAGAGGTAGAAGGCTAAGTTTAGGCAGCCAGCATTAGATGGTCTAGCTTAGTCATGGTGACTTTGCAGTTGGACCAAGACAATCCCATAGGGCTCTGAACTGCCCAGAAGGTGACCACTATGTTTGATTCTATTATGGCCAGCTGATTAAAGCTTCCCCTGTGCAGAAATCTAGTGTAACCAAACAAACAGAGACTTGTTCGTGCTTTCGCCCTCATTACTCGATCTCCTCCTGAGCAGGGCAAAATAGACTAAGTCCAACCTCGTTAACTGAGATGTTTCTTTTAATACTGAAATTGCTTTAGGTCAACATTTTCAAATGTCTAAAGTTAGGCTCCTGTCTATAAATAGCCTGGTTTGCACTTACAAATCCTACCACTGCTCCACGCCTCTGAAAAACAAACCACTTTTATTTAGAAACCTAAATCTAGACTTAGGACCCCTCCTTTGGTTTGAAAATATTAGAGGGGGTAGGTGACAAACAGTGAGAGAATGTGTACACACTCCCCTCCCACAGCTCTGTAACAGAACACCTCCTCCAGGGGCCTGCTGCAGAGGAACACCGGTGGTGGCTGACAAGCTTTCAAAGTAGGAACATCATGGCTCGCCACTGAAGAAAAATACCTGTAGATTTTTTTTTAAAAAAAAGGGATGTACAAAATCCCAGCCTAAAAGCAGTAGCGCTCAAAATAGCCCCATTCTACTGGCTGTTCCACTCCTTGGAGCTGGCAGAAGGAATGGTCTTTGGCTTTGTGCCTCAGAATGCAGGTGGCTTGTGATGCCTACTTCACCTAAAACAAGCAGCTCTTGCAAAAAGTTAATCTCCTTGGAGCTAGCTTAGCCCCTTTACTGTGCACAGAGTGCTGTCTGAAAAAAGGAAAAAGCACAAATTCTGCGGACCAAATTATTAAGGTTAATTAAATGCAGCCATCACCTGCTTGTCTGGCTTTGGCTCCTTGGTAGTAGAAACATGTTGAGAAGAAAGCTTGAAAATAATCAGCTCAAGCAGAACTCAGGCTACAACATAAGGCCCTGATTCTTCAAACACCTATGCAGGTGCTTTGCTTTCTCCAAGATAGCGATCCGATTGAAGCCAATGGGACTGCTCACATGACCCAAGCAGAGGTGTATGTGCTGAAAGGAGTGGCTTCTTCAAAATCTGAATGCCACAGGCTGGAGCTACAACATCCCCTCCTAGAAATTTGATCTAAATCAGTAGTTTTCAACCAGCAGTCTGGGGCTCACTAGGGTGAAGGGCAGAAAATCCAAGTTGAAGCACAAGCAACTTAGTTTTGGGGGCCCCCAGGCAGTGCCCTGCTATCTACCCCCTAATGCTAGCCTTGGCTTTTAATCTACTGGATATGCAGAAAAACAGTTGTGGCACAAGTGGACTGTGGAATTTTTATAGCATGGAGGGGAGGGAAGAGGGCCTCAGAAAGAAAAAGATTTGAGACCCCCTCGCTCTAAATTCTGATTTACTGCAAGTCTCGTATGGTCAAAGCATGTGAAAGGAAAGTAAGTTACAAAGCAACCCTCTGAGGAGTGGGCTCTTACCAGATTTCTTTAATGGTTGTGTTCTCCTGGAGAGCTTCACTGAGGTATTTGGCCCCTTTGGCTGTAATCTGATTCTGGATAAGCCTGAAAATAAAGCACTTCATGTCAAACAAACCATTTAGCTCTAATGTGTAGCATCCCCTCTCTTGCACACACAATGTATTTGATGCAGAAATCAACCCTGGGAGGTAAGCTCTGCTTGACACTGATGAACAGGGTTGACCGTTTGCCAAAACGAGGTAGTTTCTGATGCCAGCATCAGACAATCTCCCCACAGATGTGCTACTCGCAGCAAGGCCAAGAGTCTTAGAGCCTCTTGATTTTAAAGTGTTTGCGTGTGTGGTTCAGGGTTAGTGAGCTGAATTATGCAATTGATGACACATCTGCTGTCTGATAAGTGGGAGCTGATTACTATCAGTGGGGATTATGAACACTGGAGCTGTTGATACATTAAGTTCTTTATTCTGTTGCTTTAGTCCATTGTAATTATATTTTCTACTTACCAAAGACTCTTCATAGAGTAGCAGACCAATTCTGTGCATAAATCCTGGGGCAGGCCAGGTGTTTTAATGGTCACTATTTGCCATGCGAGCAATCATAATGAAATTCTAAAATGATAGTCTCTTGAGTATCAGGCCAGAGAGGATTGGGATCTCTTTGGAGACACTGCACCAAACAGCCTACTGTGAGCAAGTGCAACTCCCAATGAAGTCAACAGGAGTTGCCACTGCTTAGGCCAGGAATGAAATAAGGCCAATATATTCCCCCTCAGGTTCACAGGCTACCTTCCAGCAAATTAGTTATGAACTACAGGTATTAGTTCCAAATGGAGTTCTGTCTAGTCTATGGTTTGATTATGAAGAAATGTATCTGCAGTAATATATAGGGAAGATGATCACTCACTAGCCATAAACCACACTTGATATTAAAGTTGAAATTGAAAGATACAAAAGACACAAGAATAGAAATGGAGACAGCACAGGGATCCTCATTAACTGCTCTAGAGTAGAACAGCTGTCTCAAATTCAGAAACTACCCCCTGCAGAAATCTTGTAAAAATACTCAGTTGAGGTGAACACCACCCGTGGTGGAGCTTGTCATGATATGCCACACACTCTATAAGCTCCCAGGATTGGCAGAGATTCAGGACTCAGAAAATCAAATTCTCAAAAATCTCTCTCAGTGGGGAGAAAGGAGAACTCTCTGAACTTGGTCAACAAATTGAAATGTGAGCGCTTCCAGCTACTGGAAGAATGTCTGGCTCAGTCTCAAGTACAAATATCTACCCTGGTCAATTTGCCATTTCAAAGCAGCAGGTGGCTTAAGCAAGAAAGCCAGGATAGAAACTTGTCCATGCTTCACGGAGCCACTGTGCTGGCTCTAGCCCCAAGGGTCCTGCACTTGCACTATTTTAAGGAAGATTTATAATAAACTATGGCCAAAACATTCAACTGTAGTTGCTTAAAAGCTAAGCATCCTAAATCAAGGCCCCTTTTTGCTTTCAGAAATGCTGATTGTGTGGAGCATCCATTCTTTTCAAGAGGAGCTGCAGGGGCTCAGGATATTTACTGAGGCACCTAAATACAGATTCAGGTGCCCAACTTTATGCACGTTCTTTCAAAAGTTTAAAAAAAAGCAAAGCAGCAGCTCTGTTTCCCTTGCCACCCACATAGGCCAGGAGTGCCCGAACCCATCCAGCCATTGCGCACATGGCTCATTGTGACCTGCATAGACTTGGAAGTTGAAGGTTTAATGTGATGACTGACAGAGAGTTGCGCTTGTCTAAATGTAACTAACTCACCATAAATGCGCTAGCTTCTTGTTGACTCTCAGCATCTCTGCAAATTTCACTGCAGCTTCGTCATCTATCGCATTTTTAGTCAACCTAATTAGGAGAGAAGGTTTGTTCAGAAACTCAGTTTCACATTTGCTACTCAATTATTTAAGCGCTGACAGTGCACTAAGCTTTGGACAAGCCACAATTTCTGTCCTGAGCAGCTTCCGAAGCCTGGGCACAAAACCACACTAGACAGAAGGTTGGAGGCGCCCTGAGACTATCTACTTGATTTTTATTAACGATGGGGCAGTGATGGTGTTTCACTGACACGAGTTACCAGGTATGGGCCTTGCAGAATGGGAAGGAGATGTGGCCACGCCAGTGCGGTTGTGGCTGTCAGTGTGGACACGCTGGAGCGCTTTCCCTGGAGCTGTATCCAAAGGCGGATATAACCAATAGTGCTATAAAGTTGTAAGTGTAACCAAGCCCTATGAGAGGGTAGATACAATGCATTGGAAGACATGGCCAGGCCCACACATGGCAGTAGCTCTGGAGAAGCCATGAAGGCTGTGGGAACAAACGAAAAAAAACTTCTCACATGATAAAAGTGACAGGAGACAAGACTCAGGTCTTCACTTAAAAAGCTGCAGCTGCACTGCTGTAGCACTCCACTGAAGACACTATTATCCCAATAGGAGAGCGTCTCCTGTCACAGGCGGTAGCTATGTCAACACAAGAAGCCCACCCGTCAACACAGTGCTACCTACAGTTGGGGTTAAGTTGGTATAACTGTATTGCTCAGGGATGTGGATTTTTCACACCCCTAAGCAACACAGTGATACTGATGAAAGTTTGTAATGTAGACCTAGCCTAAGGGTAAGTCTATTCTTCAAGCTGGGAGTGTGATTCCATTCCTGCGCCAGTGAGGTAAGAACTAGTGCACAGCTCTGGAAAAGACCTGTCATAAAGAACACGTAATCGCCTTTTACTGTCACACCCATGCTAAAGTGAAATGATCCTTATTTCCCAATGAGGAAAGTGTAAAAATAAGTTGCAGCTTTCCTTTGCAGCCCATTAACAGTGAGTAAGTGGGCAGATATTTCCACAGAACGAACGGATACTGATTACCAAAATATTTTCACGGTGTTGTTGTGTTGCAAAGCTTCGGCAATGCTCTTGCCTCCCTCTGGCGTGATGCCGTTGAATGCAAGACTGGGAAACAAGAGAGAGAGGAATATATAAAAAGAGCCAGCATCTCCATTGTACAAAAGGCCTGAATTGTCTTTAAATCAATCCTAATACATAGCAGTTAGAGAGTGATTTAGGGCTCTAGAAACTGTAACTAATTCAGACTTTACAAGCAGAAGCATTTTACCTACCTGCTTCTGTTACTGTTGTCCAGCCTGGGTCTGACTCTGCCCTCAGATACACGGGTCACAACATTTGGCATCAGAGAGCTGAATTTATGGGACTGACAGCAGAATTGTGACCAGTGGCTTTGAGTACTAGAGGGGAAAATGTTTTTGGCACCAGGGCCATCCCCACCAATAGCTAAACCAAAAAAACAAAACCCCAAACCCCCAGGGACCCAGCCAGGCAGCCAGCAGAGCAAAAGGAAAAACCCAGCAGTGCCCCTGGGAAGTCGCTGTTCTTCTCACTCACCCCGTAGAATCAGCCTTGACGGAGGCACGTGCTCAACAATGTATGTGTGTTCAATGCAGTTACCACAACTCTAGGGAAGAACTGGTCAACGATACCTTGTAAATGGGGAATTTCATCTAGATGCCTAGTTATCCTTCCAAGCACACTGGCTGCAACTGCAGGTGGAAATGGAGGCTCATGCATCAGGCTGCGAGTCTGTCACGGATTCTGTAACTTTCTGGGGCCTCTGGAGCCTCTAGGACCTCTGCCCCAGCCAGTGTGTCTAGCCCACAGCTCAGGCAGCGCCATGGCCAGCTGCACCGGCCATTGCTGGGGCAGTCTCAGGCCACTGCTGCCCCCTCCCCAGCACCACTGGGGGGGTTTTAGGCCGCCACACTCCCCTGCCTCCCCCAGCACCAGTGGGGGTCCCAGGCCACATGCTGCCCCCCCCCCCCGTCTCCCCAGCACCCAGGCAGCCCCCTGCCCCAGAGCACCCAAGATTTAGTCAAGTATATAATACAAGTCATGGACAGGTCGCGGGCCATGAATTTTTGTTTACTGCCCATGACTTTTACTAAAAATAACTCTGATTAAAACCTAGCCTTTCTTATACGTACACACAGTTTTCAGTGCAGCCCACAGGCTTTTTAAATCTTTCCCTCTAGTTTCAGCTAACCAGTGGTAAGAGTATCTGGCGAATACTAAGCTCCAAGTTTCAGATCTTTAGAAAGCAGCTCTCCTAAGTCCCCCCGAAAGCCAAACCTGTGCTGGCAGTACTGCAGGGACGACTGGTGAACTCAGTCCCGGGCAGCGAGCTAGCACAAGGCCTAGGCACCCAGAGTCTCACAGGAGTGTGCAAAATAGGGCGGCTGCAGGGTGCACAGGAGTGAATTTCACCCACTGTTTTCCTTGGGTACCAACAAAGCCCAAATTCAGATCAGTCACAGAAATACGTTTTACATCAGACGCAGCAAACTGCATTCATACAGTGAACGCAGCTGGAGTGGGTGGGGAGCTGTTTCTTGGAGCAGAGACCCAGGAGAATTTACTAACTACCCACATTTCCAACTGATCCTCCCCAACTTATTCCTTGGATTCAAACACAACAATACATACCACATTTCTCACGTGCCCGGGTCAGGGGGCTCCCCGCAGGCCTGCCCCCACCTCTGTCCCTTCCCCCTCCAGGCCCCACCTCCAATCCTGCCTCTTCCTGCCCCCTCCCTCAAGCACACCCTGCCCTCGCTCCTCCCCTAATTACATCCCCACCCCACCCCAGCCCTTCCTGCACGCCCTAGAACAGCTGATCGCGGCGAGTGGGAGGTACTGGGAGGGAGGGAGGCAGGCGCTGATCGGTGGGGCTGACAGCAGGGAGGAGATGCTGGGCGGGGGGGGGAGGAGGAGGCACTGATAGGAGGGCTGCTGGTGGGTTCTCAGCACCCATCGTTTTTTTTCCCTGGGTGCTCCAGCCCTGGAACACAACCCCAGGAAGGAGGCAAGAAGTGAGGAAAGCAAGTGGGCACAGGGGGAGACCACCACCATGCAAAGTCAGACCTCCCAGTTGATTCCCAGTTGCCAGCAGGCAAGACTCTGAACTAGCCTGAAGCCTGCTGGGTTCTGACACTCCATGAAATGGCAGGACAAGCCTGGGAGAACAAATACAAGGCCATACTACCGTACACAGCATTTAGGGCCTCAGCCAAAGTCCTCTGAACTCAACAGGAGTCTTTCCATGCATTTACTGGGCTTTGGACCAGGCCCATGGACAGCCGATGGCTTTTGTTCCTGTAGAGGTACAAGCTGAGCTCTATAAAGCAGCCTTAAACTGATACAAGAGGAGCCACACACGAGTGTCACTGGTTGGTTTTCTTCTTATTGGGTGTAGAGCTTGCCAAGAAGTCTCATCAGCCAAGTGCAAGGGCTTCTGACCACCATCAAATCTGGTCAGAGGGCAGTTGTCAGTGATGTGTGTCATTGTGTGTATGGACTACAATTACATGTGGGACCCTCTGATTAGGCCTAGTTGTAAAGGCTGGGTGCACACTGACCCTTGACTTCAAAACTGGTTCAGAAGGGTCCAGGAGTGGAGTGACAAGTCAAAGTCAGGTGCATGCCTGGTTGGGTCAGTTACAAGAATGGTTGATGATGCTGCATTTGGCTGTCAACACTTATCTGCAGTACTCTCAGGGCCAGCCGATGGCTCAGACGTTGTTGGGGGGAAGGGGGGCATTGCATCAGGAATGTCGCCTGGCAAATGACTGACATTCAGTCCTACAAAGGACTTTGACTGTGGTTCATTGGTTAGATCATCAATTTCCCTGGTATGAACCAGATAAGTGGAGCAGTTTAACTAAACCAACACAAGTTAGGGGTGGGCTACCCTACGGGGGTGAGGTGAGGTGGGGGGACGTCAACCTAAGATACGCAAATAGCGTAGCTGGAGTTGCAGTACCTTAGGATGACTTACCTGGCCAACCCCATGGCAGCGAGTCGACTGTGGCCACTCCCCAGCTGACTCTGCTTACTCCTCTTGCCAAGGTGGAATACAGGAGTTGATTCGGGGATCGATTTATCGTGTCTAGATGAGATGCAATAAACTGATCCCTGATACATCGAGCGCTGCCCGCCTATCCGGCGGGTACTGTAGTCGTACCCTAAGACCCGTGTAACTTCTGTGTGTAGACAAACCCTGAAGCAGCAATTAGTGGTTGCTGCCAGAGGCAGGATTCCGAACTAAAGGTCTGGCCTGATAAGGTGATTCTTATGTTCCAATGACGGGCAAGCAAGCACACTCCTTCATTAGAGTCCAGGAAGATTAGTGATTAATCTAGTAAAGAGCCTGAATTCTGAAAGGTGTTGAGCACCTGGAACTCCGACTGACCTCAATGGAAACTGCCGACACTCAACACCTGTGATGCCTGGACCTAAGTTCTGTAAAAGGATGACATGCTAAAAGATTGAAACAGAAATTATCTTAGGGCTATTTTCATCCACTCTTAAACTTTGCATAAAAACCACTATTGACACTAATGGGTATTCAGGTACTCTAGATTCAGAATGTAAATTCTTAATTTAAGAACTGTAAATTACAAATGATTAATGACCTGAATGTAGCAATAGAGAGCATACTGATCAAATTTGTAAAAAACAAAAAGCTAAGAGGGAGTTGCCAAAACACTGGAGGATACAGCTAGAATTCAGAGGGATCTTGGTAAAGTGGAGAACTAGACTATCGATAACAAGTTGAAATTCAACAAAAGACAAACATAAGGTGCTACACTTAAGGAAGAAATACCAAGTGTGCATATACAGAATGGGGGAGAACTGGCTTGGCGGAAGCACTGCTGAGAAGGATGTGGGAGTTGTGGTGGATCACAACCTCCACATGAGTCAGCAATTCAATGCTGTTGCAAAAAAAGCAAATGCAATTATAGACTACATGCAAGTCATGGCAGGTGATAGCACTATTCTACTCAGGGCTGGTTAGGCCTCAGCTGGAGTACAATTTTGGTCAGGAATTTACAGAAAGGATGTAGAGAAACTGGAAAGGATCCAGAGGCCAGTGACAAAGATGATCAAAGAGATGGAATGCAAGCTGTACAAGCAAAGGCTGAAGGAACTGAGCATGTTTAGGTTGGAAAAGAGAGTAAGGGATGACAGGATAGCCGTCTTCAAATACTTGACAGTTGGAGAAAAGTTGTCCTCCTGCCACAGAGGGCAGGACAAGGGGCAGTGGGTTCAAACCACAGCATAGCCGATTTAGATTAAACCTCAAGAGAAACTTCCTAACGCTAAGAACAATAGGACAACAGAACAAACGGCCCAGGGAGGTTGTGGAAGCTCCTTCACTGGAGGTTTTCCAAAGGAGACTGGATCACCATCTGTCTTGGATGGTTTAGCCACAACAAATCCTGCATCTTTTCAGGGGGTTAGACTAGTTCACCCTTGTGGTCCCTTCTAACCCAATGATTCTAAGAATGAGGCAGGTGCAATGGCAAAATTCATACTGCACATGAACACACACAATGACTGGAGCTTGCCAGTGCACATCATCGTTTTTGCTTCTGTAAGCACTAAATTCACAAACAAATCTGTTCCACAGCAAGAGTGCCAGGCAAGCATAACCCAGCTTAATGCTAGCTCAAAGTGTATCATACCTGAGATGAGACTTCTCCTCACTGCAGACTTCCTCTAGAAGGTGGCTCTCTTAGGTAGCTTTTATACTTGAACAAAAATCTAGGTCACTGCAGCTGTTCGTCATTTTGTTTTGTTTCAGGCAGTCATCTGCCCAGAGAAAACAGGGCAGAGCTCTAGCTATGAAATCACTCGTAGTCTGAGACAGCAGCCGTGAGCTCTCCAGAGATCCTGAATGTCTTAACCCCACTCCCTGTTTCCCTACTGAAGAAACTAGTGAAGTGCACCCTCTCGTGGGGAAAGCAAGCAAGGATATTTGTTCTTTCTTTCAAGAGAGGTTCATGGAGTTTAGTGTAACTGGGAGACAAAAGGAAAGTAACTGAGCCAAAAAATAAAGGGGTCGGGGGGGGAGAGCATGCATTGAAACAGGGAAGTGGCCATGAAAATTATTTTAAAATTCACAGCAAGAATTGAAAACATTAAAGCAAATAGGTGTGAGTTGAGTCATGAGATTTACAATGCTAACTTCCCCTCAGACCACACTGCCAACTTCAAACATTTTAGTGCTTTCAGATACTAGTTTCACATTTAGATACTGAACTTCATTACCGGCACTGTCTCATGGACTACTATTATTTATATTATGATAGCCCTGTCCTGCAAACACGTAACCAAGAGATGATCCCTGCCCTGAAGAGTTGATAGTCTAAGGCTATGTCCACACTAGAACTTTTGTCGGTAAAATGTATGTCACCCATGGGTGTGACAAAACACCCACCTGACCGACAGAAGTGATACTGACAGAAGCACCGGCGTGGACGCCCTCCCACTGACATAGCTATCGCTGCTCGTTTGGGGCTGGTTTAATTATGTCGACAGGAGATCTCTCCCCCATCGGCCTAGGGCGGCTACCCGGGAGATCTTACAGCAGCGCAGCGCCACTGTAAGGTGTCTAGTGTAGACATAGCCTATGAAATAGTACAGCAGCTGCTTGTTTCGCCTCAAGAGGGCACGCTTTACTAGTATTCAGCGCACCAGGGGCCTGTTTCTCCATCACCCTGCGACCTGGGCAGTCCTTTGCACCATTACAAGGTCGGTGCCAAGTGGTACCAAATGACAATGGTAACTGGGTTTAAGGGACCACGGAGGGTGCAAGGCAGCAGAGAAGCAGGCCCTAGGCCGTAACTTGGAGCATTAGAAAAAGAGAACGTGACAGACAAACAAATGACAACCTGTGTTGTGACTGAAAATCCCACCTGATCCCAGACCTCAGGCTAGGCCCTTGTTTCACTCAGGGACCTGTTAGCCTACAGAGGAAAGGCTGCATTACCAGACGGACTTCTCAGACAAAGCCTCTCCAGATCAGCTCTGATTTCAAAGCCCGTTGAAAAGGCAGGTGTTCTGTAAAGCCGATTTATTACCTCACGTTCGTTAAGGTGGGGTGATTCTTCAACGCCTCTGCAAATGCCTTCGCTCCTTCGTCTCCAACCTGGTTACCCCACATCCTGGCAAGAAAAGAAAAGAGAGAAATAAGGAGTAAGGATCTAATGCCCCCCTTAACACATTTCAACTCCATCCCCACCCCCAGTGACCTTAGACTACTGAGCAGGGTTCAAAGCCTGTGAGGGACTCGCCCCCTTCACTTCCATTGATCTTTGCAGGTTCCATTCCCAGCTGCTTGCAGGACTGAGCATTGAGGGTAAAGGCACAGCCCAGAGGGAGCACTGGGAGGTAGTTTGCCTCAGTGAAAGTGTCTCTTGGACTGTGCTGGGGAGCCATCGGCAGCTACCCCTCTTTGTGGGATACTTTCCCATGCAGCTGATCCTGCTCTGAGCTGGTGTGGGTGGAGGGACCATCGTCCTGTCTCTTCCCTGCCCCCTTTGGAGTGCTTAGCACAGTCTCTCTGAAACCCTGCATGCAGAGACTGTCCCTGGCCCTTACCAAACTCACACATGATATGTGGGGGTGGGGAGGGAAGCGTCTGTGCCCACCCCAGCCCTACGCCAGTCCATGGGCTCGGCCCCCAATGGAGGTGGATACTAAACCAGCCCCACAGGCTCTCCATCCTCAGTAACGTGTGAAGAAACTGGTGATAATTCTCCTATCACACCAGCCCAGAGGAGTTGTTGGCGTCTCAATAGCAGACTGCCATTGGGGCGACTAAAATCTCAGGGAACCTCCATTGGCAATCTGCTATTGAGATGACAACTCCTCCTTGTGGCTGGGCCAAACCCCGCACATCAGGTCATAATGCTCAGAGCAGGGTGGTTGGCCCAGCCCTGTGGGACAGAAGCTGCTGCAGCGGGGTGCGTGCAGCGGGGGCTCACTCTTCAAACACCCCAAACCACACCAGGCTGGGATGGAGGATGCTGCTGCAGGTGGTCAATGCCCCCTGGGCAAGTCAAGGAGGAGGCAGCTGTGGCAAAGGACACTGGCCTATGATTTTGGGCCCTCCATGTGAATTTAGGCCACAGGCACAGTTTACCTATATATTAATTGGGCCCTGGCCCTCTGGAAGCTGCTACTCCTACACTCAGTAGGCCAGTTCTTCAGCTGCTGCAAAATGTCATAGCTCCATTGCCAGCCCCAGCTGACATCATGTTTAGGCTCCCACCAGGCAGTAACTAATTTTACTTACCCAATGTCATACATCGTTTTGCTCTTCTGGATAGCAAGGGCAAGACATTTCCCTCCTTCACTGGTTATCTTGTTTGCTCCTATTCTGCATAAAAATATATTCACTGTTAAGATGCAGCTCTTAAAAAAACCCAGCTCATCTATATTTGAACCCCAGCTTAGACACTGACCCTAGCAGCTAACTCCGATAGTAGACGATGATGGCAGTCAATTACAGCTGCTGCAAATTTCCATGGACTAAAATGTTGTACACATGTAAACTTTTGGTTACAAGGTATCAGATCAAAATTAATCATTTTAGGCTGCAAAATGTAGGCCCGAGGCTGCGCAACAAGTTAGCAGTAGAGTCACGGCTAGAATTCAAGAGTTCTTGGCTCTCAGGAACGTGTTCACTCCACTAGCTCACATTGCTTCTGTTGCCTCTTTTCACTTTCTGTGGTAAAAATAATTAAGTGACAAGTCAATGTGGCTTAACCTTAGGGTGAAAACTGGCATTTGGGTATGGGTAGGCATTCTAACTTTGCGGTGTTCCCTGTAAACAGTGGTAATGGTTCACCACTTGACTTTTGGTAATTCCTTCATTGAAATGCGATACTGACATACATTCCTTCCCTTTACTCATGAAAAGGTCAGGCCTACATAAACCTGAAATTAGTTACAATGAGGGAAAGGTATCCTTATGCAGAGGCCCCAGGACAAGGTATATGAGCTACCAAAGTCCCTCTCCAGTACAGGCGAGTCACATCTTAGGCGCATTTAACATGCATGAATTTGGCTTTATGCGGTCGGCAAAAACAGAAGGAAAAAAAAGAAAGAAAAACAATTTAAAAACTCAACCAGAAGTGCGGGCGATTCCACCTGCCATTGAACCCAATGAGAGTTTCAGTATACGCGATTTCCGCTTTACACGGTAACCGCGGAATGGAACCCTCACAAAAGATGTGACATGCCTGTACTCATAATAGGACATAAGCGGAGTACAGGTCTTGTGCTGACCCTTTGCATCAGGGTGAATGTGTCCCACTGTGTAAAGCAGTCTTTAGTAAAGATTAAGCATTAAAGGAATGCATGCAGAGCAGTCATTGTCAGAGTATTACAAGGAAGTACATAACTTTGCAAGCCTCCTTTTGTTCAATCTACATGTGTTTTCTTTTATTCAGGGAAGAAACTTTTCTCTTTCTCCTTTTTAAAGTAGATGTACCCTAATTATGATAACATGGAGCATAATAAGTAAAAATCCTGGACATACTTAACATGTGTGAGGCTTGAACATTCTTCAATGAGTCTTGCAACATATTGGGCTCCAACATCAGTAATTTGGTTGTTGTACAAGCTTAAAGAAAAATCACATTAGTAAAAAACAGATAATTTCTGCTGTTACCTGAATATATACAACCTGGATGTTTTTGATACACACAGAGTACAAAGACTTAAACATTTCTTTTTAGTCATGGGATAATAATTTAATAAAGAGCTATAAAATTTAAAACTAGACTTGGATTTATTTGAAGGAAGGTATTTATATATAAAAAGAAATGTAATTGATCTCTTCCAGCAAACCCAGATTCCATTTTTTGGTGCCAATATGAAAATACTTTTACATATAAGTTATGAAACCAGTACCCACGCAAAATGTGTGCTCGTTCTTTTATTACATTCATGAAAGTTCTCTGAAATACATCCTGTTCCTTTCACTGCAAGGTCAGATTATTGAGTACGTATACTGGGAATAGGACATGGGTGGAAGGAATCTATTATTGGGACTTACTTAAATTAACTTTTCATAAAGTAATTTTTATGCCACTATTTAACCAAAAATGGCAAATAAAGGTTAACAAGCCCACCACCCCAAACTTGACAAAAAACTGATTTTCTTTTAGGTCTTCAAGGAAATCGCTGTTTCCTGCATGCATAAGTGTGGTTATACAAAAGGATCCAGTAAACATGACCCCTTGAAAGATGACCCCTTCCACTCCCCTTCTCTCTTGTAAGCTGTATTTACTTTGTATAGAAGAAAGAAATGACTTAACTAGAGGTGGATAAAGACAAAGGAGGTCAGGTACTTGCTGCAAAACTGAACACACCTGATCAGTATTACAACATGAGCAAGCTTTGCCCTTTGTAGGAAGCCACCCTGTGATCAAGGACAGGAGAAGAACTGCTGTATGGGGGACTGATTGGCTGTCCCTCTCCTGTCATGCTGTCACACGGACACCTGCATCACATCTCACTACACTATGACATAAAATGGTGCCTTACAAAACCTGCCATGGTCAGGTTCAGTAAACTAAGGGTACATCTACCCTGCGATAAAAGACCCATGGACACAGTCGTGGCTGGCCTGGGTCAGCTGACTCAGGCTCCGGGGCTCAGGCTGCAGGGCTATAAAATTGCAGTATAAACATTCAAGCTCAGGTGGTGCCCTGCGACCCCAAGTCAGCTGACCCAGGCCAGCCCCACGTCTTTTACTGCAATGTAGACGAACCCGAAAGGGGCCTGGGTTTCCATCCTGTACTTGCTAGTGCTGACTATTAGGATACATCTTCACTACCTGCCGGATTGACAGGCTGTGATCCATCTATCAGGGATTGATTTATCATGTTTGCTGTAGACACAATAAATCAATCCCCGAGCTCGCTCCCCATTGACTCCAGAACTCCACCTCCGCAAGAGGAGGAAGTGGAGTCAACAGGGGAGCGGCAGCAGTTGACTCGCCGCCATGTGGACAGCCAGGTAAGTCGCCCTAAGATACACCAACTTCAGCTACACTATTTGCATAGCTGAAGTTGCGTATCTTAGGTCAACATCCCCATCCCCACCCCCACCCCTCAGTGTAGCCCATGGCTTGGTGTTGGGGAATCATTCAGGATGAAAGGTGCTCTAATGTAACATTCTCTCTTGTCTGTTCCGAACAGATACATACCCCAGGAAAGTCACAATTTTGTACTTGGAGAGCTCATCGTATAGTACTCTTACTCCATGATCTGTGATCTGATTAACACTCAGCCTAAAAGAAGAAAGAAGGGAATCGATTCTATGGCCTCCTCTTCATGGATTGCTGGAGATCTACACATTTTCCTCTGACATTTTAACAGAGCATCAGACCTTAATATATTAAAGCCATTAACAGAAATGTGAATTCAGTTTTAAAAACTTTCACTTTTTAAGACAAGCGCTCCCAGCTAATGCTCTGTAGGCTGTACACAGAATTAAAAACAAAAAAATTCAGTAGATCAACAAACCAGATAGATCCGTTTTCCCACAGTTTATTATAATTACAGAAGATGCTCTACTTGGCATCTCTGCAACAATCCCTACTCCAGCAAAACCCAGCTCCTCAATGCATCACCAGACAGTTAATCATACCTCCCCATGCCCTGTGAAAGGCTAGAAAACAGGCGAGTACAGAATCATGTTCTGAAGGTCATGGTATTATATGCGCTAGTGAACTGTGGTCAAAACACAGAATTTCCTTCCCATAGGAAATTCTGAAATTTCTTTTTTGCCATGTATTGGGACAAAAAAATCAAAACACTGAATTTTTTCATGCAACAAAATATTCCAAAATATTTTGTTTCAGAAAAATCAGAACATTTTATTTCAGACTTTATTATTTTGTTTTTTATATTATAGTTTATAATACAACAATTGAAGGGATAAAAATGAATTGTTTTGACCTTATCAAAATAAATAGTTTAGACATGTTTCTGTTAAATGTCATCAAAATCAACATGTTCCTGAGAAACATTTCAGTTTCAAGAAATCAGCATTTTACTATATAAAACTGATCCAGTGAAAAATTTTTGACCAGTGCCATTTCTGGAGCAAGCTCCTATGTCAAGGATTTGTCTACGCAGTGGTGCACTTCAGTTCCAAGGGGTATGAACTGTATAGCACATTAACATGTTGTGCTGTAACTGCCCCTGGCAGATCCTGCTGGCATAAATTAAAAGGTAATGAGAAGCAGGTAGATTTTTGTTAATGCCAGCAGGGTCTGCACAGGGAAGTTACAGCACAACCTGTTAACATGCTATGCAAGTCACAACTCCAGAGTCTGCACTGTGATGCCATGTAAACAAGCCCTGAGAATGCCCTGTTGCCAAGCCACTCCTGCTTATTCCAGGAGGTTGGTCGCTTGCTCACTCTGAGATGCACTGATCGGTAGAGGGAATTTGGTTTAACTTCTACAGATCAGCGGAGTCTGCTTCTTTTCAAATGACTCACTGTGAAATTAGGGTTGGGTTGTCACAAATGTCATTTTCTGTCCTACAGGAATTAACAAATGGAAACGATAGTCCTCATGGCAGGATGAGCCAGGTTAACACAAAAGGCTCACTGCTCTGATCAGCAGTTGCTTTGAATGGCAGATTCCTCCCACCACCATATTTTAAAGCCAGGACAGGCACTAGCAAATTTTGATATAAGGGAAGTACTACCAGCAAGTACTACTTCTTCCCTGCTCCTCCTCCCCACCACCCGCCCCCCCACCACCCCGTATGCTTTCTCACAGAACCTGGCCCACTTTCAAAACATAAGCTGAGATGGACCCAAATCAAGACCACAGACCTAAACACTCCAAGCTTCTGGTGGCATTTTTTGCAATCTGGATTCAAAATTCACACAGCTGGTCCCTATTGCTATTCTACCTACCGCACACCCCACAAAAAAGATCTGAAATCAGCAAACTCTGGGATGTTCAAAATTCTGATCCCAATTTTGCTGCTTGGAGCTGTCTCCTCTTAAGACACTGAGGTGATTGTTCTGAAACAAGGCTTTTAAAGCTGAACACAGTTTATTTCCAGGAGCACTTGGTGCCTTTATCCCTCTCAAGCTAGCTTTAAAAAGTTTCTGTAAGTTTAATGCTTATATTGTGTAATAAATCAAAGATAAACAGTCACCTGGCACGATGTCCTACCTGATCACTGTAAGCTTGTTAAAACAAGGTAGAAGTTGTTTTACTCCATAGTCATTGATATTGTTGTTGTCTAGATCCAGACCCAGATGCTTCTGAAAGTGCTGCATCACAAAGCAAATGGTGCTGCAGTCCGACGAATAGGCATTGCAATAGGTGAGTTTGATGTAGTTGGCCCTCATGCCCCTGACAGTCTGCTTGGCTAGTTTTTCACTTTGAGTCTCATAAATGCACCTCAGCATCCAAACAAAATTGGGCATGATCTGAATCTGTTTATAACCCTTAAGTCTTGCCCGCATCAGACTTTGCAATTGAGATTTCATGCTTTCTAAGAGATATGTCATGAGTGCATTTCTTTTTCTCTTAATGGCTGCAGGTGGAACTAAATGTCTGATGAGCTTCTCTTTGTCTTTGGAAAGCAGACCACAAAGGAAAAGATTGGTGAAGTGAAAATGTTCTTTATTTTGGAAATGATCTTCTCCTATACGGCGTTTGCGCAAACAGGAAATAGGGAGACAAGTAGACTGGGCAGTCTCAGTGGAAGAGCACTCTGTGAAAAACTTCAGTAACTCCTTTGTACCCAGTTTCTCTTCAGTAACTAGGAACAAAGCTGTGAAAAAAGACTGCAGGGTCAAGTGCAAGAATTCATAGGAGGACTGGTCTCCACAGTCATGAACCATCCTGAGGAATCCCAGGTGCAAATCCTGCTCTGACATGTTCAAGGATGTGACTTCCTCCTGGTCAAAGATAAAGAGAGACTTCTCCATCCCCACGTGTGCTATTGTACTCAAAGAGAACAGAGTTTCCTTTTTTGACCTGAATGTCTCCACTTGGCTCCTGGTGTTCTTCTTCAGCAAATTTGTTTTCAGAGTTCGGTTCAAGTGAGCTTCAGTCATGAGCAAAAAAACATCTGTGAGTGTAACTGAGTAGTTTGGAAGCTCATGACTGTCAAACACGGAATGGCAGAGTTCAAAGCATTTAAAGATAATCCAACAAAACAAAGGCACCGAACACAAACTGCAGAGACTGGGGTTTGCTTCCAGCTGGTTCGACATCAATACCTGACTCTCCTTGTCTCTGAAGAAATTCTTAATGTATTCCTTCAGGTTACTGCTGGAAAACCCTCTGAGAAGTACTTTCTTCCTAATGATGTTCTGATGGATCTCAGTTCCTGTCCTTGCTGTCAGAACTTTCCTTGATCCCTTAAGAACCTTTCCGCTGAGAAGATTCGCCAACAAGGCAAGAGGGTGGGTAGGTTCATTGGGTGAGCAAATCTCAGGGATGCTGCTCAAGTCAAAGTCGGAATGGATCTCATCAAAACCATCAAAAGTGAAGAGGACTGTATGAGGGAAGTGCAGGATGTGGTTGAATACCTCCTCGGGGTCCTGGTCTGGGTAACAGTTGTATTTGAACAGGAGATCCTTCAAACAAATGGCATCATTCTCCTTAAAACAGCTAAACATCCTGCACCTGAACCGGAAAAAAAATTTGGCACCTACATCCAATTCTCCTCTGGCCCAAAGATTTTGCATCCTTTGCAGCAAAATGGATTTTCCAATACCTGCATCACCAAAGATGTATATCGTCTCTCCATCTTCGTTAATTAACCCAATTCTATCATCAAACAGATCTTCTAAGCAGCTCACCTTGCCTAGGCTCTCATTGGTATAACTGACCAGCTCGATAAGACTAGCAACATAGGTTTTCTCCAGCAGCATTTCCTCCTTCTGAGCATACGATATAACAAACTTTGTGTCTCGTGCCAATTCATATTTGAGTTTCTGACGGTACCTGCTGACTAGAGAGAGAATTAATTATTAAAAGAGATCGAATCTAACGTAAGGGCTACACTATATAAAGTCCTGTCATTCTTAGGAACTAAGGAGGAATGACTGGCTATATACAAGCACTTACGCCTGTGTCTCTTATACACCTAAGAGTTTTAGGCTACAGTTAACTCTTTCCTACCTTTATCAAATACATGCCTGCTGTGCATATCAGTTGGTGGCTCCTTCACGGAGCTGTGAGCACAGGCATGTACTTGGTGTGGTTCACCCCCGTCGCGGACACCTGCCCCTTCTGTGGCGTGAGGGAGACCCTGGCGCACATTTACTTGGAGTGCTCCAGGTTGCAACCTCTATTCTGGTTCCTCTTAGACATCCTGTTGCGTTTTTGGTTGCACTTTCCCCCCCACCTTCTTATCTATGCACTCCCTATCTGCGGCCCCACAAAGTCACGGGATCTCCTGGTCAACCTCCTCCTAGCCCTGGCTAAAATGACCATCTATAAAATCAGGGAGAGGAGATTGGCCAACGGGGATCTCCTGTGACTGTGGGGCCTAATTCCAATCCTCTGTCCACTCACACATACGGGCAAAATTCCTCTGGGCAACGTCCGCTGGCTCCCCTGACGCCTGCGAGAAGCAGTGAGCGCTGTCCTGGGTTCTCTGCTCGGTGGCCCCACCAGATTGCCTTCATTTGACCCTTTGACCCCACTCCCACTCCTGTTATTTCATTAGTTGTCCCCCAGAATCATTTGGCTTCCAGATCCTGTGAATCCTCCCCTTAAGCTGGGGGGGTGGAGGGTCCTTTAACATTTTCTGGATCCCAACAGGATCAAATACATGCTGTCTTGAAGTTGCCTCTAGAAACAGTGAAATGGTGAGACTTAATATTATACAGTTTCTAGAGAGGTAACGTCAGGACCCTCAGAGAGGCTCTTTGGGCTTTTTCAATGACAAGCAGTGTTTCTCTGGAGAGGCGACAAAGAGTCCTTATAGACTAACAGATGTATTAGAGCATAAGCTATCGTGGGTGAATACCCACTTCATTGGATTCATGCATCCAGCGAAGTGAGTATTCACCCACGATAGCTTATGCTCTAATACATCTGTTAGTCTATAAGGTGCCACAGGACTCTGTCACTTTTGCAGATCCAGACTAACACGGCTACTCCCCTGTCTCTGGAGAGGAAGCATCTTGTAATAATGAACTTTTTTTTCTTTGCATGTGTTCTGCACAAATCTGAGAGGCACTAGCAAAGCTCCTGTCAGGATAAGAAATATAATTTCTGCTTAGCAACATTTTCCAACTGCATGCTTTACTTTCTGGGTAATCGTGAATTGGCTATCAGGTTTGTGTGTGATTTCTCAGTCCAAAGGAACAAACTAAGAGCAATTATTTGTACAGCATCCGGTACTTTCTACATGCCAAGTTAAAAGATTAGGACTATTCCAAAGATCTGATTGCTAGCTGTTCCTGAGTGCCTTTAGAATTCCTGGCTCATGAACGCTTTCCCCACAGTCTTGCGCTGGTGTAGTTACATCTTATGGGCTCAACAGAGCTGTTTTGCCAGTACTTTGATGGGTGGCTACCTAGAAACTGGTGCTGGTGATTCACTTGGAAACACTCTTCCCTTGCAGTCAGTACTGACTCAGTGGCACAGCACTGTGTTAGGGGGCACTGTATTGCTTGATGCTGCCATCTTCTGGATGAGACATAAAACCTGGGATGTAAAGACCCCAGCGCCCTTTCTTCAAAGGTCAGGATGTCCAACCCATAGACGATTTAGATGGCTACACTCTCCCCTCTAAGTTTCCCTGGCAGTTTCAGTTAAATGTGTTGTTCTTAGACCTCAGTTCTTTCAGGCTGATCTGAGACTGTGATGCAACATTACTGGATACATAAAAACAAACAAACAAAGTGCTTGAGGTTTAGAAAAATAAAAGCTACATAAACAAATCAAAATATACATGTTCAACTAAATCCTCATGACTGTATTCCAACACTGCAGCTGGGCTGCTGTCAGGCTACACTTAATGTTAAGATATTTCAACTAGCAGCTGAGTGTTTACATATTAGTTTTCTTTGGCTGCTATAGCACAAACCCTACAGTTTCTTGTTATTTAATGTACAATAGAGATTATCCTAGATACACAGCTCACTGTGTCCTTATCACACTATTACGTGGTTAGAACCTCCTATCTATAAGGGTAATTCAGGAGTCATGGTGGCATAGTACTCAAGCTCCACCTACAATCCTAGGACATTTTTGCAAAAACAATTTAAAGTGAAATAGTTAATGTTGACACTTAAACTGCTGTCATTGCGTTACATGGTTAAAATGAAAGTCCCAGTTCACCTGAAAATGCTGATCTAATATTGTGGCGCTCTGTACCCCAAAGCAACACCCTGGCACCCCATATTTACCATGGTGATATGATGATGATAGCTTTTGTACAAAGTATGCTTTATGAGATATCATTTTTAAAGTCTTTATCTGTTGAATATTAATATCCTGTTGGATTGTATGTGCTGTCATTGTATGTGAAGTTATGAAGTTTTGCTATGTGTGTGTTACTGAAATATGTTGTAAGATTGGGAACACCCACAACCAGCCTTTGAGGTACAATAATGGAGCAGGCAGACACTGATGATGGCCCATTAAGGGGAATCCACACTCATCACGACTACCCCAAGAACTGTATACAATGGAGAAAGCACATAGACAATGGAGACTGCTTGACTTACATCATAGCAAAAGAAAAATCTCACCTGATATTACTCAGACTGAGGGCTTGTCTTCACTACCACGGGGAAAGATTGATCTTATGGCGATCGATTTATCGCATCTTGTCAGGACACGATAAATCAGTCGCCAGCGCTGCCCGTCAACTCCGGAACTCCAGCTTTCCCCGAGGAGTAAGTCGGAGTCGACGGGGGAGCGCACCGCCAATTGTCCTTGCCGTGAGGACGGGGGGTAAGTCGGCTGCAGATACGCAAACTTCAGCTACGTGATTCACGTAGCTGAAGTTGCATATTTGCAGTCGATTCCCCGCCCTAGTGAAGACCAGCCCTGAGAACAAGAAGCACAATATAGGGTCTATCCCTGGTTACATATTTTTAAAGCTTGATTCCCAAGGCTGGGAAAATCAGGACAAATAGTGAGGCTAATCAATAGATGAAACTAATCCGGTTGATATTAACAAACATTTCTCTGGAGACATGGTTTCTACAGAGAATTGACCTGCATATTGGCTCTTATACCTCTTCCTACCTGGATCTGTATTTACAACAGGTTTATTTTGAATATTCTGTGAAGGATGGAAATCTATTTCATCCAACCACGGCCGTAGTTCGTAATACGCATCAGAGACTTCTTGCAGGATGTAGATGAAATATTCTGAAACTTCTTCTCCTTTGCTTTGAACCAGATCCAGAATTTTACGAACCTGACGAAATACAAGGTAGAATGTTAGCGATATGCAGGATTGTGTATCAGTTACATTTATGAAATGCTTTGAGATGCTTTACGATTGGAAATGGGACCCCAATCACACCCTAGAGTCTACTCTCCCAAGCTGGGATGTCAGAATCTGGATTTGAACCTGAACTATCCCAAAGTTCAGTGTGTTTGGACTGAGTGTTTGGAGTCCGGCATTACAAAGAGGTTGGATCTGCAACTCTGGTTTGGATCAGAAGTTTTAGTTTGGGCTCATCTCTACAGCTATGTACAAATACCAGCTATAAAGATAAGAGACACAGATTGCTCCATAGTATAGAATGCAAAGGAAATTCCTGGTCTGGGTGATCACCACAGTCATGCAGGAGATTTCAAATCTTGCCCATACTAAATGAAACCAGAGGACTGATTTTTGACTTCCTGGCCTGGTCCTCTGATTTCTGAGGCTAAGTTGCATTATTTAATTTTATATCAGATCTAGCCTGAATAGCTGTGTGGACAGCAGAATGTCTCTCTGGACTTGAACGCAGAACCAAACAAGCACTCTTCGTTCTTTAACCATAGGCATTTAACTCTGCAAGGCCACCTCTCTCTGCTCATGCTATGAGGGACTTGGTGGAGGGTGAGAGAGAGCATGTGTGTGCACGCAATGCTGTATACCCCTCTCATTCAGCAGCCATACGTGAGTTAATGTCCACACCCACTAGCAAAAAAGTTTGACTCCAGCTAATAGATGGAAGGGGTTAGGTTTGGTGGGTGGATTTAGAAGGCAAGGGCTAGTCTGATTTTTGTACAACCAGGAGGATGTGACAACCTTAGTGCAAGTGTTTCTAGAGAGTACAGCCTTTGTTCTAAGGATACTTCTCCATGGACTGGATTCCATTCCTGCTAGTCACAAGCTCAATTTCTTCAGTCGGCAAAGGACTTCCAAATTCCTTAATCTCTGAGGCAACTTTTCTCTGGCTTCTCCTGAGCTAGTGAACCCACAGTGCAGGACAGAATACGCCAGAACACAGCAAAAAGAGGATTTTTAGATATGAAAGACCTTCACCCAAATCCTCTGGTCTGTAAATCAATACCTTCTAGTTCAGGATCTGCAAAAGTAGGTTTTATAGATGTTCTGTCATCTATAAAACCTACTTTTAGCCAGCAAACATTCCTCAGACGATCTGATTTTCCTTCCACCTCAGATAGTCAATAAGAAAACTATAAATAGGAGATAGTCCATGTGAACTAAACTTACAGCTACAAATCATTTCCATTTAAAAAAGAAAAGGAACAAAGAACGGAGCCCTAGTAAACATAAATGTGAGTGGTCGCATCAGGAAACAATCCCAGGGGCTGCATTAGCTTCTTCCACAGAAACCCTTCAATAGTGGGGATTCTCCTTTAAGGGAAATCCTGGGGAGGCGTGGCGCAAGAGGGAGCCATGGGGGAAGAAGTTTCTGATAGTTCAGCCCAATGGAACTGCACTGTCAGGAACTGCTGTGGGCAGAGAGTGGCAATGGATGCACGGGGCCTCCATGCAGACAGGCCAGACCTCTTGTAGATGCCCATGAACACCATAGGGTTTAGGTATGGACCTGCAGCTCATTCTCTGGGGTCAAACCTTGTTTCCCTGACAAACAATATTGAGCGGGTGGGATGGGGGGACTCCATGAGAGGATCCTCACTGAATCCTTCCCTCCAAGCTGCCTCCTGTGGGTTTTTCCATCTCTGAGTTTTCAGTAACTTCTGGCCCCTTCTGTTGGATTCTCTGTGAGAGATCAGGCACTCTGGACCAAAAACTGAACTTCCTCCTGGTCCTGTGAAGTACACGTTGCCTCTGCTCAGAGCTCCCATCTGTAGATGACTGACTGTTTTATTACTATATTATACTACTGAACAAAAACAGAATCCAAGATCATTATACAATGCACCACCATTCAACTCCCAGCTTTGGCTAGCTACACAAGAGTAAGCACCATTGTTACAAGTCCATCAACCAACAAGAGTTATTATCCTAGGGAAATTTGCACATTGATGAAGCCCAAGATCTTGTATCTTTTGTAGTTCTCCTCTAGCTGTGACACAAATCTGAAACCTCTAAAACTGCATAATTGGTTCATAAGGGAAGTCAGAGTTGGGTATTGTATTAAATCACTATAACAGGGAAAAAATGCCTGGAACATATTCTCTTGTGGAAGAATTGGAAGCCCAAACAATTTTTGCTAATATTTGCTCTTGGAGACAGAAATCTAAAACCAAAATGTGTCAGGATATTAAGATTTTTCCCAATTTCATGAAGGAGGATACAGAAAGCCCAAATACACCAATGATTTTCCACCCTATATAATGGTCTTGATACAGTAATTTATTTTCCTATGTGAATCCAGTGCTTGTCTCAGGTGCTGGACTGGCAACCTTGTTGACCGGCGTTGTCTGGTTATCCACAGACAGGATGACCAGACAGCAAATGTGAAAAACAGGGACGGGGGGTGGGGGGGTTACAGAAGCCTATATAAGAAAAAGGCCCAAAAATCGGGACTATCCCTATAAAATCAGGACATCTGGTCACCCTATCCACAGAACAAAGGTAGCAACTGTATAAACTTTTCCTTAGATTGCCTCAGCAATGACCCTCCTCATTGGCACACCTCTAGGTATGAGAGAATCATTCAGTCACCCTACTCATTCAATAGATTCTGTGCTGAGACTACTGTCTAGTCTAGAATGCCAACTAGTGGCAATGACACTTGAGATGAGAACTTAACCCAGTAGGAACTGGACAGAGTATCAAACACAATACAAGTCTAAAAAATAGCTGAGATAAAGTTAACAGATACACTTCAACTTGTGGGTTTTACATGGCTAATAAAAAAAGTTTAAGCTGGCTAGTGAAGTAAGAATATACCTTGTCAGCTTGAGTAGGAAATTGTGCGGCAATCTCTGCATCTTCAGTAGAGAAGTATTCATTCTTAATCAAATTGTCAATCAAACACTGGGTGTTTCGGATTTTGCTGACTAAAAGTTCTCGATGTATTTTCAGCAAGATAAGGAAGGGTGGAGGGCTTGATCCAGAGGGTATTTGCTGGATAATCCCCGTGTTAGCATAAGACTGATCTTCCATTGTTAAGACAGCAAGAGGCTGCTCCTTCTAACATCATCTTTAGCGACTGGAGATCTGCAGCATGAAATAGACATGGAGGTTAATTCAAGTGAAACAAAGATTATTCTTCATGCTATTGGACCTGTGCAGATAACAGTAGGGAATATTATTAAAAGAACATTCAACCGTAGAGAGTTACTCCTCAAATACCAATTAAACAAAACATTTCCAGTCTTTCAAGAAAGAAAAGAGTTGCTAATCTCATTTTCCAAGAACACTGGCTTCTTACCCCAGCACCTGAACTCACACTGCTCTTGGCAAAGGGTTACCTAAGGTCAAGGCTAACAAAAGCCTACATAGCACGCTATAATAAAGAGTGTAGTGTATTCTGCCTTGGGCTGTGTTTCTGTATGCTTTATTTGCTGTCCTTTGATGGATGATAGAATATCTGATATGATTTTTTTATGCTTCAGTGGATAAGACAGGGCATCTGTCCAAAAGTCTTTGGGCAAGAAAGAAAGGAAAAACTGTAAAGTGATATTGCATCATAATGCAGTAATTCTTATAGATCAGGTCAGTTCTTGTTAAGAATCTATTTAAAATTTTGCCTACAGACAAGGCCTTGTGAACCTGTGAGAGCTTCAGATACATTAAAAATGGGGAGAGTTGGCATCTGGGTAGATTTAGGAGGCAGTTTGCAATGGGAAGATCACATTGTTGGATGTACAGGTATCTGCAAAAGCAATCAGCAGTGAAATAATAATGTTGTCAATTAAATTATCTCCTGTAGGATTTAGAATTAACACCCAACTGAGAAACCAGAGGCATGTCACGCCTCTTAGACCTATTGTTTCACACTGTGCTCAGACTCAGGGAAGTATCACTGCATTGCTTTAGACTTGGTTCACTTTTTCAAAGCTACCTCTGCAACCATACAGGCTAACACCACATTTGTTTGGTCGGTTGCTTTTCCCAAAAAAACTCAAGTGGTAGCTTAGATCCTGGATTACAGTGTTAGGATAAGGGGTGACTGAAGTAGCTGTGCAATCACAGAATACACACAAGATCCCACCTATAAGGATCAACAAAAATTGAGGACCTCTAATCGAGCACATCATCATCATCATAGCAAATCTCAAAGGGACATAGCCCAGGAGCAGCAGAAACTACCTAAAAGGAATCGGGCTCACCAGACCCCAAACCCATGGACTTGCTCCTGAACCACCTCTTCCCCCCAAGACCTCGCCCCCTGCTCGCTCATCTCTGCCCCCTCCCCACCATTGCTCGCCCTTATCGATGGTAAAAAAAGAGAGGGCGCAGTCCCCCTCGTCTTGACTTAGCCTCTTTTTATAGGTCGAGCACCACCCAGAGCTGTCTCTAGCTAGGTCTTTAAGATGGTCTGGCTGGATATTCAGTTTATGTCTGTACTGACAATCTTATCACTTTAATGAAGCATTTGGCTACTACATGATCACTGGCTGTGAAGCAGAATTCCTTGGTACACGTGCTTTGTAATTCATTGGTCTGCCATCCTAATAATAAGGTCGTCCCAAGAAAGCTGCCAAAACTAAATCAGTGCTGAAGGAGGCTGATCATCTGATTTGAATACTCGTCCCTTTCTCATCCCCTCCCACCTTTTCTTCATCCTTCTCTATCCCTTCCCCATCTACCAGCCCAGTTCCACATGACACCAACTGGAAGATGAGAGAGAAAACCCATACATGTGAAAGCCTTGAATAGCTGGCTGGCTGCCTTTTCAATCAATAAGTGCCTTTTAAGATTTTCTCAGCCTTGAGATGTAATTCTTATCTGTTTAGCTCAGAAAGGTTAAAAAATGTAACTAATTGCAGCTGCCTGCTGTGTTCCCTAACCTTCAGAGTTAGCACGTAAAGAGATTTCTGTAAACTGTGCTGGTGAGAAAAATCACACACGCGCACTGTGTTTTTCTTTGTTTGCTCAAGCCTGTATAACATTTGGCTCACACTCAATAAGTCATCATCATTTCTTTCCAGCTTGGACTGTGAATTTGATCCTTTGTACAAAGTAAGTGTCTGAAAGAGTGATGATCTTTCCTGGGGGTTTGTGGGTCTAAGTCGGCTCCGCACCTAACTCGGGCAGAAAGCCTTGGAGGACAGCTCTTAGGCTTACACATGTATATGTCCATCTCCCAGCATGGACTATACTCTGTATGGAACTGGGAACATGCAAAAATTAAGCAGTCTCTCTCCTCTCCTGAGCCCTTTTCATTTCCTTTAAAACATACAAAACCACAGCTTTTCTCCTTTCTTTATTTCTTCTCTCCTTGGAGAAAAACTGTGCACCTTTTCTCTAGAATGAATAGTTACTCATTATAGATTTTATTTTCTTTAAAAGGTCTCTTATGCCTAAAAATGTTCTACCTATTATTGTTACAAACAGCACTTAAATTTATTAGAACTGAAAGAGATTAAAGAAAAATACATCACTCCCTGTTGTTTTGTTTTGCTTATGTGACACTTGTGCCTAACATACTCAGCTGATAAGTTTCCCTGCGAGTTTGTGTGATTCTTTCATGGAAACAGGAAAAGAAAAAAAACAGACAACCCACAATAGAAAAATACGGTTCCATTGTAAGCTCTTTGGAGCAAGGATTGTCTTTTTGGTCTCTGTCTGTACAGCCTAGCGCAGGCACTACAGCAAAACAAATAATAATAATACAATATTACAACAAAAATGACTAAGGATTCAGGGATGGATATAGTACAGTACATTAGAAGAGTTACAGATGTTTTTATTACCCATATTTTATGATGATAGTATCTCTTTAAAGAATGCTTACAAAAGCTTTAGAATGAAGCAGTGTTTGAAAAATGGTTTAGTCATCAAGGTTCATATTATTACACAATGAGATTCTTCTGACACAGAAGAATGGCAGCGTGGTTTCCAGGAAGCAAGTGAGTCAGGAACCAACCAGTCCAGCTGCAGGGGTAACATGAATGGTGCAATGAAGATGGATTTATCTAATAGACACAGATCACTTATCTGTGGCGGAAAATGTTAGTCAAACTGTGTAGGTGTCATTACATTCAGTTAAAGGAATGTGCAACATTTAGAACTTGTCTAGGCCAGGGATTTGTCCCAGTTTTAGCCATTGATGATCAATCACTACTGCAGCTGCACTTGTGCAAAGCAGTATTGTCCCATCTCAGCTGGTGTAAATTGATGAGGTGCATATTGGGGAACAGTGGAACTATGCAAATTTACAGCAGATGTGAATCTGGCTCTTAGAGTAGATAGGCAAAGTCACTACAAACTGTTCTAGTGCAAATCACAGTTTATCTCAGTTTCAAGCAGGGGTAAGCTGCATTGATGCATATTGCAGCTTCTAGTGTGGATACCTAAAATGCTGAGAGTCTGCATTGGTGTCTGGTCACTACGGATGAAATCCCCAGTGTGGATATTTATATCTGGAAAAGGAAAGAGAATGAGAAGGGTGTGGAAAGCTTTTCTGCATTGTAAATGCCTTGGGGAATTAATACACTTTGAAGCAGCTATGCTGGCTTTCTTGAAGAGAAACGGGAGATTTTTTTCTACTGTTACTACAGTTAGGAATTTAAAAGTGTTCACAAAAATCTCACTGAAACTGCTGCATCAAGGTTTCACCCAACATTTTCCACCTTGGAACTGTAGGGCATACTTTGGGAATGCAATTCAAGTTCAATTTGCAAATTCTCCAAAGGTATTTGGAATGGATCTGACTGGGATCTTGTAAGAAGTCTGGTTCTCAGCTAGTAAATTTAATGTAGGTTCAGTTCTTGTACCAAAATAGTAATTACATATATTTTATTATATTGCTATTTAACTAGTTAATTACAATCCAGTTTTGTCAGTTTTCTGATGGTTACAATAGCTGGTATTTGATATCCAAAAAATGCAATTACGTAGTCACAGCCCTTGTTTAAATAAGAGCAGTTCGTTCCTGTTCCCCACAGCTACCTTTAAGCCTCACAGCCATACATATTGATTGAGGAAATGTCACTAACTGATCCAGATGAAAAGGGCCTCTGACTTCCATAAGTGTAAGACAACAAGGACATATAACATTAATGCAGGGGGGCTGGCTGATTTAATGCATGCTATGATGTTCCGACTTTCCTAGAAGCCACATTGGCTATAGCAATGAGACCAAGATTTCTATTCTTTAACAGGCCTTTTCTTAGCACACGATTCTCTCATCCGTGTTAGTGATCACATTGTGTCTCCAGCTAACCATGGACTGGGCAATGAATTAGCCAGCGTCTGCACAAATTTCAAATCAATAGCTTCATTACTTGGCTGATGACATGCAAACTCTTCTCACAAAGATTTAGGCCTGTCTGATGTTGAATGATATTAATCATGGAATATGAATTATGACTCCCTCTGGGCCTACTTAGCCATATAAACGTTTTATGAATCTGACAATTGGATGTAACTTGTTGCTGACGGAATCAGGAGCAGTACTGACAACCCCAAAGGTTAAAAAAACCCAGACCCCAAAACACCATGAGATTGGTCCCAGAATCATGAGGCATTTTAAAAAGAGGTTATGCTGGGTGCTTTGAACTTCGCCTGCCCACCCCAGTGCATGTGCTACAACTAGTGCTACCCACTCTCCCATGTTATTAGAGTAATGGGATTTTAGGTTCCACTGCAGCTCTCTCACCTCCACATCTGCTCATTCCCCTGCTCAGCAACAAATTCTGCCCTCAATCCCCAAATCCATCCTATGCCCACATGTGCCCCAAGCCCCTAAATCATTTCTGGTCCCTCAGCCCCACCTCTTCTCCTCCTGCAATTGCTGGGGTTCTGTGGTGTTTTAGATGCTGCTTGTAATTATTAAAACTGGGAGTCTGTAGGACAGGAAACAGGAAGGAGGGGGGAGGAGTTGAGCCAAGCTGAGTTAGAGCTACAGAGGGGAGCAGCAGCAGCTTTGTAAGAGGTTTCGCTGTTGTCAAATAAAGTCTGTTAAAGTTTGTTAATATCTTGCCTGCTTGATACAACATTTGGCAACGAGGATGGACCTTCTGCGTCTGAACCCACCTGCACCCTTTCTGCAAAGCCCAGGTGAGCCTCCAATTGCTTTTACTGTCTGGATCCATATGTCTGAGACTTATCTGCTTGCAAACAGTGCTACAGAGATTTCTGAAGTAAGAAAGTGTGCTCTGCTAATCCACTGCCTTGGAGCTGAAAGGCAGCGTATATTTTACACTTTCCCCCTTGCAGATGATAAATATGAGACTGCACTCACTGCATTAAAGAACTTTTTTGTGCCAAAAGTGAATGTAGTAGCTAATTGCTACAGATTTTGCCAGCGAGAGCAGAAACCAGGGGAGACTATAATGCAATATATTGCTTCTCTGAGGAGTCTGATTGTAACTTGTGACTTTGGGAATATGGCAGATGAGATGATTAGAGACCAGCTCACTGAGAAAACAACCATGCTTCGTGTAAGAGAACGCTTACTTCTAGCACCACAACTTACATTAGAAAAAGCAATAACCACTGCTACCCAGATTGAGTCAGCTATAGCAGAAGCCAAAATAATGAGCATGGATATAGGAGGCACAGTCCAGGTTGTGACTCCTTTGCAGAATAGTTCACTATCGTTGCAGAAAAACAATTACAAGAGGAAAACTAATGAAAACCCACAGAATCAGCAAACGCAAAGTACAGCAAAGGCATGCTTTCGCTGTGGATCCCCACAACACCTTGCAACCTACACAAGATGTCCTGAAAAACTAGCTCAGTGCAATCATTGCAGAAAGATTGGGCATTTTGCTAAAGTATGCCGTAGTAGCCAGTCCATGCATGCAGTTACAATACCAGATGTTACTGTGCTGAGCGTGGACAAAATCACCACTGCACATATTCCAGAACAGATAAAGTGCACTGTAAATCGGCCTTCCACGAGGCCCGAGCACGGAAGTCGCTGAAATACACCCCGCTGGCCCACACCCTGAGAGCTCAGGGCTACGAGGTGCAGCTCCACGCCCTGATCGTAGGAGCCCTGGGCGCATGGGACCCCCAGAATGAGCCAGTACTGAGAGCATGCGGAATCGGACAGCGCTACGCCCGGCTCATGAGACGGCTCATGGTGTCTGACACCATCAGGTGGTCCAGGGACATATACACTGAACACATCACAGGACATCGTCAGTATCAGGTCGAGTAGCCGAAACCACTGGCCAGGGAAGCAACCCACCCTCACTTTCCTGACAAACAGGGATGCACCCCACCCATATACTTATCGCCTGCACTGCCACGGACTTAGACTCTCGCTACACACCGTGGGTGGCATACCCGAACACACCTATACACTAACGCTTTAAAAACTCCCACACCCCAATCTGGATCTGTGCTGAATATGAAATATGCATGTACTTTGAAAACTTTGTAGCTTTTACATACAATCGCCCATAACCCTAGCCTGACTCCAGATGTCCAGCACCTTACTTCTTAACTTGTGTATGTTTTCCTTTTTTTAACATTAGTTTTAATAAAGTTTCTGCCATATCCTCAGGAAAACCACATTCTATTCCACTAATGCTGGTCACTGGCTCAGCAGTATCCATACTATCTGATTCCATCTATTTGCATTACTTTAAAGATGTGCCTCTTACTGAACCCAAACTTCACTTGGTGTGCTATTGAAAAACCAAATTCCAGTACTTGGCTGCCTGCCAGCAACAGTGACTTTTGGTGATTGCTGTGTAACTGCAGAGTTCTACGTTGTCCACAAAGGCACTCCTATCCTTGGCAGAGATCTATTGGCTGCTTTAAACCTCAGGGTAGTTAATAGACGAATTGATCTTCCTCAGCAAAGCACTCTTGCAGTACACACACCAGCTTCAGCTGGGACCCAAGATCAGGTTGAGGAGAAGCTCGGCTGTGCTTATGGATTTCTGCATAAAGTTAAAATGCGAAATAATGTGATGCCTGTACGACAGAAGTTACGGCGCTTACCATTTTCAGTCAGGGAAGCTGTTTCAGAGGAACTTAAAAAGCTTGTTCAAAAGGACATTATTGAAGAGATTGACTCCTCGGAATGGGTTTCACCTATAGTAGTGACGCAGAAGAAGGATGGAGGCATTCGCCTTTGTGTGGACTTAAGGGAGCCAAATAAAGCTATCGTGATTGACAGCCACCCTCTTCCTCACATAGAAGTATTTGCAGAACTCCGTGGAGCAAAGATGTTTTCTACTCTTGATTTGCAGAGTGCATACCATCAAGTTATGTTGCATGAAGATAGCAGAGACCTCACAGCATTTATTACACAGGAGGGACTATTTCATTTTAAATGTGTTCCATACGGTCTTGCATCTGCCCCAAGTGCCTTCCAAAAAATGATGTTAGTGATTCTGAAGAATCAACAGGGAGTTCAGTGCTATCTGGATGATATTATCGTGTTTGGAAATACTTCTGAGGAACATGACAATAACCTGCAGTCTGTCCTAAAATGCATCAGCACAGCAGGCCTCAAGCTCAATAGGTCTAAATGCAAATTTAGACAAACTGAACTCTCCTTTCTGGGGCATACAATTTCACCGGCTGGACTAAAACCTGATCCACATCATATCCTAGCAATTTCAAATGCTCCTCCTTCAACAGATTTGCAAACCTTACGTTCCTTTTTGGGTCTTACCTCCTGGTACGCAAAATTCATTCCCAGTTATGCTTCTGTTATTGAAACGTTACGAGAATTACTATGGAGAAGTTCAACCTTGCTGTGGACAACGGATGCACAAGCTAGTTTGGAAACTGTGAAAGACTTGATTGTACATAGTCCAGTACTTGCACTATTCAGTCCTGCATTGCCCACAATTGTGACCATTGATGCTTCTGATTATGGACTTGAGGCTGTCCTCACGCAAGTTCATGAGGACAACACAGAGAGGACTGTTGCATTTGCTTCAAGGACACTAAGTGATGCTGAGAGAAAATATTCTACAGTTGAAAAAGAAGCACTTGCTTATGTCTGGGCTACTGAAAAATGGAGAACTTACCTGTGGGGCCGAACGTTCAAGTTGCGCACAGACCACAGCCCTTTGACAACACTGCAAACCATAAAAGGACTGGGAAGAGCAGGAAATCGTATTGCTAGATGGTCTGCAAGACTACTCTCTTTCAATTATGAACTGGAATGTGAGCCTGGAAACCAAAATGTGGTAGCTGATTGCCTTTCTCGCCTGCCTTTGTCTTCACCAGATGGTCCACCAGAGGATGAGGATGAAGTAGTTGCACTTATTACAAGCACTCTTACTGCAGTTACAAGAGAGCAATTCCAAGCTGCTTGTTCAGCATGTCCAATCCAACAAAAGCTATGGGAATTTCTGACAAAGAGATGGCCCAGTAACCCTAAAAACCTTGACTCAGTTTGCTGCCTTATTTTAAAGTTTCGGGATGAACTTTCTTTGCTCGATGGCTGTGCGCTATGAGGTACACATCGGCTACTTGTGCCAGAAGAATTGCAGTCAAAATTCATACACCTGGCACACGATACTCATCAAGGAATTGTCAGAACTAAACAATGACTACGGGATCTGTATTGGTGGCCAGGGATGGACTCCCAAACTGAAGCAGTCATAAAATCCTGTGTCACTTGCCAAATGCATGATAAGACAGCAGTGACATGTACCCCACCATTACAGCCTGTTCCTCTTCCTGATTCAGCATGGGAAAAACTTGCGATTGACATTGTAGGACCCTTTGATACTGCTCCAATTGACTGCCGTTATGCCATCACTTTAATAGACTATTTCAGTAAATGGCCTGAGGTAGCATTTACATCGCAAATTTCTTCTGCTACAGTAATTAAGTTCCTCTCTTCAGTTTTTAGCAGGGAAAGTAACCCCAAAGAACTGGTTTCAGATAATGGTAGCCAATTTACATCCCAGGAATTTGAAACTTTTCTAGCAGAGAGGAACATTTTACATAGAAGATCATCCTTGTATTACCCTCAAGCCAATGGGGAAATCGAAAGGTTTAACAGAAGTTTGAAAGAGAGTTTGCAAACAGCTAAACTGGAAGGGCGATTGTGGATACCCTTCACTACTGATTTCTTGCAAGCATACCGGGCTACACGACATGCCACAACGCAAAGATCACCCGCAGAGTTACTGCATGGGAAACAGATGAATACCAAACTGAACATTGCTGGATTGTTAAAGGCAAGACCTGATGCCCCAAATGAGGATGATGTGAGAAAAACAGTTGAACAGAACCAAGCAAAGTATAAGGCTTTCACAGACAAACGGCGGGGTGCTAAGGAACCAAAGTTTGAGTGTGGGTCCTTCGTTAGAATAAGAAAACCTGGACTTTTACGCAAAGGGGACCATAAATTCACAGCTCCTCTTAAAATCATAGAGAAGAAGGGGCCTTATACCTATCGACTTTCTGATGGGCGGGTATGGAATGCTTCTTATCTTGCATCTGCCTATGCACCAAGAGGAGATTATGCCAACACCCAGTCTGCACTGGATGACTTCACTGTAGTACCAACACAACAAGACGTTGCACTGGAACCGGGGTTTGAGAGGTGGTCTGTCAGACTCAGACGACCACCTGTCTGGACTAGAGACTATGTTATGTAGTACTTAAAGTGTTTTCAGTGTAACAATTCTGTCAACAGTATAGTGTCTTGTTCCGTATTTGTTGCTGTGATTAGAATTACCATGGTTATTTTAATTGAGAGTTTCTTAAGAGAGGAGGGAATGTGGTGTTTTAGATGCTGCTTGTAATTATTAGAACTGGGAGTCTGTAGGACAGGAAACAGGAAGGAGGGGGAAGGAGTTGAGCCAATCTGAGTTAGAGCTACAGAGGGGTGCAGCAGCAGCTTTGTAAGAGGTTTCACTGTTGTCAAATAAAGTCTGTTAAAGTTTGTTAATATCTTGCCTGCTTGATATAACAGGTTCTTCAACCCCTTTCTCAGGCCTGGTGTGCCTGTAGCAAAGTCCCATTTATCCCCCTTTCCAGGCTAGGTGCTGCAAGGAGGAAGAGGGGAGGAGCGGGGCTTAGAAGAGCCATCCCATTATTCACAGGAGGTGAAGGAGGCTGAGTTTCCCTGATTAATGAAAAAATTATGAGAGTTGGCAACACTGATTAGTCCTGATGTGTCCAGTGGTGAGGCTAACCCTGAAAGAATGCAGGTGCTGGGTTTTCGGGAAAGCAGGTATCAGTCTAATTAAACAGTAAAAACAAATGTCTTCAACTACCACAGTAAACTGGTCAAATGTCACATCAGGACAAGGTTTAGAAAAAACACCTTAACTGATTGCTTCTCAGAAAAGCTAATTGCATAGCACTGTATTAGCGTGTAATGAACCTTCCAGTCCTATTCATAAACTAAAGCAGCTACATAATCTTACTAAAACAGACTGTATAATGTTACTAAAACAGAACCCTCAAGATGTGATAATGCCCCAAAGGCCCCAATCAGAATTGGAAACCCATTGTGGCATGTGCTATACACACAAAGTCACTGTTCAGAAGAGCCTGCAACTAGAAACTAGGTAGTACAATTCTTGCTAACCTAATCTCCTTTATTCACCCATTGCTTAAACCCCAAGGCTAGTATGGGGACATCATCATACCTATACACTTGTCTGCAAGTCCATGGGCCGTTTCTTTAGAAGGAACAATATCTTACACAGTTGATCTACCATTACGTCTTTTGAGATGGGTCTTGCGTTGTCTTGTATTGTTATGAAGTATTGTGTGTTTGTCATTACAAGCTTGCAATATTTGTTTTACTATTAATCAAATTTATACATACACATTTAAAGATGAGGTGTGAATCTTTTTACAAATTAGAAATAGGTGTTGAAAGAATCCACTTGTTAAGCTCAGAGGTGCATCCATCTCAGCTGCTCCAGATCCAATGTGATTCTCCAGCATGTGGAATTCTGCTGGAAAAGTTTGGGGGTACAAAGCAATGACAGGTATTTTAATATACTGAATAGCTTTTAAAAAATTTTGGAGTCAAGAAGTGTTTTATTGAACTGATGTAGCATTTATGACAGGGTTAATGAATACAAACAATCCTCACGTGACCTCTGAACCTCAGGATTTTGTGACCCGCTGTGGCTATTTTAGGATCCTTTCGTTGTAAGACATTACTCAGTTGATATGCAAGTCGAATTCCACCTCGAGCAACACTACCACCACAGCCTGCAAGTACATGCTGATATGTTCTAACTAAAACAGAGATACATATATCCGCAGATCTGAGCAGCTTAAACACCCAGAAAGGAGAAGGTAGAATTAATGACAAAGAGCAGGATTTTATTAAGGATGGAGAAGGGTGGATTTTAGAACTGTTATTGGACTTAAGCTTTCCACTCGCTTTCAGTACCCCAAAGCCACAAACCTGGGTAATGAAGTGACAGAGGGGCAAGGGTATGGTAAAAAATACCATATGTTTGATTTCAGACATACAGAGGTTGAGGTGGGATAGAAACATCTAAAGAAGATAACCAGAGACAGGCAGAGATGAGGGAGTGCACAGGTTACCAAAAAGATGGAGAGAGAGATTTGAGAGCCTCGGGTGTAGATATGATAGTTGAATCAATGGTCTCAAAGAAGATCACCCAAAGTGAAAAAGCCAAAGACTGAACCCCCTCTGTCAGTGAAGGGAAAGAGAGCAGAAAAGCTTATGAAGAAAGGCTGAAGGAGCAGTAAGCATGTGTAGCCTCAGAACCATGGAACAACTGCGAGGATTGTGGAGGAGGGGAAGATGGAGTGACTGACTGCAGAGGCTGTTAGTTTGAGAACAGCAGTTTCAGTGGACTGAACAGGGCAAAAGCCAGAATGCGTGAGCTCAGAGAACTGGAGGAGGAGCAATCAAGGGAGAAGACTGCTCATCCAAGGAGTTTAAAAGCAAAGGAGAGAAGGGAATTGCAGCCACAGGCAGGTGGAAGGGGTCTGTAGGAGAGGGGAAACAATAGCAATGCTGGAAACAGAGGGAAAGGAGCATGAACTGCTGAGGATAATGGAAGATTGGAGGGGACTGGAACGAGAGAGAAGTGAAACGGGGACATGGGTCAAGGGGGATGTGCTGTATAAAAACTGAATTGGAGTCACACAAGGATGAGTAAGATGATGCCATTTTGATGTAGTCAGTCTGCTGATTACAACAGCTCTTTAAAATGGCCATCTTTGTGCAGCCAAAAAATATTGGCTCTGCTTTCTACTGTTCACATCCTCTTTTTGCTCAAAGTTTTTCCCTCAAATCCCATTGCAACTGCTGCTCATACCTGCCATTCCCTTGCCTGGTGATGGAAGAAGCTCACCTAATCTGGTAATGAAGAATATTGTGGTTCATTGATATTGTAAATATGTATTGCCAAAGGATCTTATTGGAGCCCCTTAACTTACATGCAACAGGGAAAGGGGTGAAGGCCTGCAATAAGAGCATGAAAATTATTCCATTAAGTTTCATTTCTGATTAAACTGGATATTCGCAGGCAGAGAGTATACAAGATGGGGAAGCAAAACCAGTCTGAACAACAGGTTTTCCCTTGGTCACTTAGTTTTTAAAGGAAAAACTAATTTAAGACTAAGATGGTTTCTCTTTAAAGAATTAAACCAAATGAAAAATCCAACCCATATTCTGTTCTGATTGTCCAAAACAAACCATTCCTACTGACTCTCTGAAAACAACAACTGTGACACTTCACTAGCTGAACTAGTTGCTAGGAGTCAGAAGACTTATTTATCTTAGGCTTTTCCATAGCACCCTTCATCATAGTATCTAAGGCCTCAATGCAGGAAAGCATACCTAATCAGGACAGTAAGTTAAGCACATGTTTAAAAAGTAAAGTCCCACTGAGGTCATGGGATGAGCACACGCTTAAAGATAAATTTAGAAATGAGGTGTAAATGTTAAAAATTGCACATGGCAAATTCATAGTATATGATATTCCCTAATGTTTTTCAACATATTGTACTGTTGAGTTCTAGACTGCATACCTATAACCAGTCTATAAATATCTGGCATTCCATACACAAATGTATTTGAGTGATTAGATGTTCTTATAATTACATACAGGGACTGATTCCTCGTTCCTTTCATAGGCAAAACTCCTGTGCAATTCAATGGGGCTTTTGATTTAGTTAGGCATACAGGACTGGACCCCTAGTATGTTTATACCATAATTTCATAGTGTAACACTGACAAGTGCACATAGTCCATGACGTGTGTATTTCAGTTTAAATATATGGTTTTGGTTTTTTTTCTTTAAAGCCAAATAAACAGTAGCAAAAAAATCTATTACTGCACCACTACGGTTGTGTTTAAATATGAAGACTCAAGCTGTTCATGTAGTTATAGTTCCCCAAAGCAAATAAAGCTCTGCCTTCCTGCACAGCTACAGTTAGGCATACTTCAACAGCATTTTAGATTGTCACAGAATATTCACTACCATGTAAGAGGCAAGGGGAATGAGAAATGGTGTATAATGTATGTGTGCTTTCTCTTCCATCTTCCCCAAAGATATAAGATGTACCTGGCAGGAGTAACCTCCAACAACATGGACTTTTTCTCAATCCACCAAAAGCTTCCCTTCAGAATTATATAATATGTATGTCAGGGATTGCAACTTTTGACATGCAGCCCGCCAGGGTAAACCCTGTGGCGGGCCAGACCAGTTTGTTTTCCTGCCGCATCCGCAGGTTTGGCTGATCGCAGCTCCCACTAGCTGCGGTTCACTGCTCCAGGCCAATGGGGACTGCGGAAAGCAGCGTGGGCCGAGAGATGTGCTGGTCGCCACCTCCCGAAGCAGTGAACCACAGCCAGTGGGAGCTGCGATCAGCCGAACCTGTGGATGCAGCAGATAAACAAAACAGCTGGGCCCGCCAGGGGGCTTACCCTGGTGGGCCATGGGCCAAAGGTTGCTGATCCCTGATTTATATATACATATTCCAGATATCAAAAGTTTGTTGTCACCACCACCGGAATTTTGCACCATCCCCACCCCACAGGAAGAGAAGAGAAAGCATCACCTCCCTTAATACTTCAAAGCCCCACCAACAGATGAGAACCTTGGATTATTCTCAAATCTGTTTCACAACAGCCCAATGTACAATACTATCCTTAGCACTCATATAGCATTTTCCATCCATAGATCTAAATGCACTTTGTGATCAACATCATTATTCCTCCCCGCCATTTTACAGTTGGGGACCTGAGGCACAGAGAGGTGAGGTAACTGCCCATGGTGACACAGCAAGACAGAAGCAGAGCCAGGAATAACGCTCAGGTCTCAGAACCCTAAGCACTTAAGCCCTGATCCAGGAAAGCACTGAGGTACTTGAATAAATTCCTCCCTATTCAGCACAACACATCAGTGGTTCTTGTCCACTGTTGAGGATTAAGTCTATGGAGAATTTTAAAACTATTTTTTTAATTACCCAAATGCCAAGAAAGACAGACAGAAAAAGCAGCAGCATTTGCAGACATTTTGAACAAGTGAAAGCCACTCTTTTCCACACTGACACAAAAGATCCACACAGAATTTTACTATACTCCATTGTCTTAAAACAAAACAAACAAACAAAACTCTACAGTGTATAGCATGAGACATTTCAGCATAAAGGTAATATCTTCCAGAATCTGACCACAGGTGCTGATGAAAGTGCCTCCTCCAACATAACTATATTGGTGCTTGGCAGTGCTATAATGAAGTTGAACATTAAAAAAAACTTCACAGCACAATCATTACATGCTAACTGCGGGTAGACTTTATATCCACTGCCCCACTAGAGTATTAGAATTGTCTGACATAAGGATATCCACCTGACAATGGGGAGAGGAGGGATTTTCTAGATAAAATACGGTTATAATCCAATCCTGCAAAATTCCTATAGAAATGCTCTAATATGACTAAAATTCAGGATCCCAATGAAATGTCTTGGCTTGGTGATATGAGAGTTTATATTTATTTGTGCTTCCCCCTAAAACAGTGGTTCTTAACCTTTTTGGGCTTAGGGCCCATTTGTAAATGTCTATGGCCCGTCGTGACCCAGTAAAGTATGGGGGTGGAGGCCTCAACGTGGTTTCGGTCAGATCCTGCCCCCTGCCTCTTGGGGTTCTACCTGGCCCTCATCCCACAGTGGTGGCTCCTGTGCTGTGAGGCTGACGGCGATTGGCTTTCTGCTCCAGATGTTGGAACCTCCGGGGTTGCAATGTGGCTTGAGTTTCGCCCCGTCCCCCTGATTGGACAGATTTGAGTGAGTGGAGTTGTGACCCTACTCATGGGCTTACAGAGCCACTCACTCAAATTTGGCCTACTCAGACTCCCGTCATCATGATGGCCGGGCCAAACCTGAGTGGCGCTGGAACCCCAGAGGTTGCAGTGCCTGAGGCAGGAAGTGCCTCCCGTGGCTTCACTGGAGTTATTCTGGCTACACTCCAGTGCAACTGAGAGCAGCATCTGACCTTGGGTTTTCTCCCCCTCTCTCCTTCAAAATCAGAGTAAGTTTTCGAAGTTATTCTTGGTAGTTTGAAGAACAGCAGATTTGGAGGAACCCAGAGGAGAGAAGACGTTATTTGTGCCCACTGATAAGACTGATGGCTCTTATCTCAGGAGAAAGCTCTTTTATACACGATTATATAAGTGATTCTCAGTACTGGCTGGCTGTTCTTGTTAATATAACCTCTACTTATTCTGACCTTGCTATTCCTAACACCATCCTCTTCCCAAATGAAATCTTTTTGAGTGCACTTATGTAACAAAAACAAATCTATATTTGTAAGTTGCACTTTCACTATAAAGAGATTGCACTACAGTATTTGTATGAGGTGAACTGAAAAATACTATTTCTTTTTGTCTTTTTAGTGCAAATATTTGTTATAACAAATTACATGAAGTGAGCACTGTACACTTTGTATTCTGTGTTATAACTGAAATCAGTACATTTGAAAAGAGCAAAACATCCAAAATATTTATATGAAATGTAAATTGGTAGTCTATTATTGACAGTGTGATTTAAATTGCAATTAATCACAATTAATTTTTAATCAAGTTAATTTGTTTTGAATTAATCATGTGAGTAAACTGCAATTAATTGACAGCCCTAGAAATTTTCCATGCTTGGTCTCTTAAGGATTGGAGTAAGACTAATTCCTGCCAGGACCATCTGTTTGTTAAGCAGGTACACAACACCTGCCTCTTACATTTCCTTTGTCAGGCTGCTGATGGTCATATTCCATTTTACAGGGATGATGTGTAAGGCCTGTCCATTCCGACTTTGCTACTGGTATCCAGGAAAAAGAGTTAACCCAGGATCTGCTATTGGTAATATAGGTGTACTGTACTGTATTCCTGCAGAACCTTCCCTCCGCCAGCAGTAGAGGGTGATATTGGGGAGGAGCAGCTAGGTTTGAGTTTTCCTCCTGCCTTTGCTAGTGGGGTTCTCATATTAGCCTCTAGCGGTTATGTTTAATTCTCTGCCTAAAAGTTGCTCAGCACACTTTTCAAGCCCTGCCTAAGGTGATGTGTCCTCTGCCAAAGTTCTGAGGAATAGGAGTGTCTCCCACTGAAGAAACGTGAAACTCAAACCTTGCAATTCAGGAACCCAGCCTGAGTACAGATTTACAAAGTGCAAATATCAGATTAACAAACAAAGCCTAGACTTAAAAAAAAAAAAAAAAAAAAATTAAACTAGAATACGAATTTAAATACTTAATACCAGTACACCGTAGCTATAGGAAATATGACTGTCTCCATGTCACCTAGTAATTTGAGTTTGGCTGTATCTCACAGACCAAACTCCAGATGAAGACGCATCTGGACTGAATGAGAGGATTTCACAATATACCTCCCAAAATGTCAAAGGAAATTCAATTACATATAGTTAATTTTTCTGAACTTCATTAATTAACTTGGTACATTTCTCTGCGTTTCCTCTCAATTCCACTAACCAATTTGTCCTACTACTCCCTCACTTCATACTTGCTTCACTGGCCCTTCGCACACACAAATTCATCCCACATTATCTGATACCTCCTTGGTTTCCTGCTCCTTTCCCTCTTATATCTCCTTATTTCTAAAACCTGGGCTACCTGAAATATTTTTCTCTTACAGCGCTGGATCTCTGAGTGGTTCTCTATCATTCCACCACCATCCCACATAAAACAATTCAATGTTGGCAAAGCCATGCAAAGAGAGCCAGTAGAGGCACATACCTACCAGGGGGAAACATGGCTCTCACACAGCATCGGGCCAGACTTGTGGGCCACTGGACAGGGGTAAAGAAAATTCTCCCACTCCTTGTCAGTTGTCAGGCAGTTGTCAGCCTAAATCGAGGGCTTTCAATCCTGGAGTGAGGTGTTTTAAGTCAAATCCTTACTATTCTTTTAACACACCACATCTTTGCAGTTAATAGGTATCTTTGAGGTAGGATTGTCAATTTTAGTTGGATGTACTTCTGGAGGTTTCATCATGACATAATTTTAATAATTCATTTTTAATTCCTGGAGACTCCAGAGCAATTGTGGAGAGCTGGCAACCTCCTTTGAGGACACCGATGCCAAAATCTAAATTACATTCATTCACAGCTCCGCAAATGGCCATTGGCCCACTTGGCCAGGGAAGTCTGCCCCCGTCACTGTTTTAGAGGAACTGTGTTTGTTTTCAGATGCTCGACTCTTTATTTTGCATAAAGCAGCATCTCCTCAAAACCTACTACAGGGATGAGATCTCTGGAAAGGAACCTCAGGGAGCAGCCACATACCCCCGCCAGCCACCCTGAGGTTCGAGCTGTAGAAGTGCATTGCAGTCATTGGCCTCATTCACCTGACGTAAGCTTCAACCACTACTGTGTGACATGGG
>ML677349.1:57281572-57292595 GCA_007922305.1 Dermatemys mawii | reverse complement strand
GACCCCCCCCTCTCCTCTGCCCCCCAGCACTGAGTCGTCCCCGTCTCTCCTGCCCCCCAGCACTATGAGCCCCTCGCTCTTCTGACCCAGGCCGCCCCTCCCCCGCACTGTGACACCCCGATCTCCGCCGCCCCCGGGCACAGGCTGAGCGCCACGCGCGCAGGACTCACCGCGGCGGCGGCGGGGAGGACGCGCGTGGGGACAGGGAGTGACGGGGAGGCGCGAGGCCGCCTGGCCGGGACCCGGCGCTGCTGCTTCTGCTGCCCGGAGCGGGCCGGAGCCGGAGCCCCGCGCTGCTCGGTGCCCCCGCGAACCGGGAGAGCGGCTCGGCCGGGCGCTTCCCCTTCGCTGCACCGCGCAGGAGCCCGACGCTGACTGAGCGAGAGCGAGACGGTGTCGCAACCCCTGGGCGTCTCCGTCTCCGTCTCCCCCGAGGGCGGCAGCGGGCGGGCCGGGCAGGGCTCACCGCGCTCCAACCACGCAGAGCTGCTGCTGCTGCTGCTGCAGGGACTCAGCTCCGCGGGCGATCGGGCCCTGGGATATCCCTGCCGGCCCGGCTGCGAGCGAGGGGATCACCTACCCCGGCTGCGCGGAGAGACGGGCAGCGCCCCCCGGAGCCAGAGCCGCGCTCCCCCCCGACCCCGCCCGCAGCAGGCGGCGTTAGCTCTACAGCCCGCTGGAAGAACTGGGCACGGAAGAGCAACGCCCACCTCCCAGCCGCAACCCACCCTGCAGCTGGGCTGGGGTTATGCTTAGGGTGACCGAATGTCCTGATTTTATAGGGACAGTCCTGATTTTTGGGTCTTTTTCTTATATAGGCTCCTATTACCCCTCACTCCCCTTCTGATTTTTCACACTTGTGGTCTGGCCACCCTAGTTACACTACATGAGCCTCAGGGTCCCTTCCAGTCCAGGGCTCTATGCTTCTACAGCCTACCTGAACTGGAGAGGGCAGCCCCACCCCGTGAGAGCTAGCTCACTTTGAAGGGAGAGCCTAGGGTCATTTTTAATACCAGTGTATTTAATAAAGTGTATCCAGGCCATTCTGTCTAGCCTCACCAGACACAGGGTGTTTGGAAGAGCTGGAGGCACCCCCCTCCCCTACTAGTACAATAATGGCTGAAGCAGCATTGCTGCAGCCAAAGTTTCCAAGATCTGGAAAAAACGAGCCCACAGAAAGATAGGGCTGATTAGTACTACTCAACTTTTGCCTATACACTTGGACTTGCAAGAAAGAGGATATATTTTAGGACAGGGCAAAGTGAAACTGTTGTTCCTACAGTTATCTATAATACAGAAGATGCTAAATTCCTATCATGGGATTACATTTGCCACATTCAAGAGCTATCACAACTGTTGGGAGGATACCACAGAAATGGGACCTTTAGCTATCGGCCTGCAAGCTGTCCTGCTTTCCCCGCCCCACTCCTACAGAAAAACCACACCCATGCCTTTTAAAGACAGGAGTTACACAAGCTTGAAGTGTAAAACTTTTACAATAAAAATTTCAAAAAGTATTTTTCATGGTACAGCACAGTTAAGGCTAAGTTACATCAATTAAATTAGGACATTGGTAGGTCAATGTGGGACAGCATTTTCCTTGGCTCAAATGTAGTACAGATATAACTGGATTTTTGCCCTTATTTCTATAAAAATCTTTGTTCTCTTGTGCCAGTGGCATAACTACTCCTTTTCTACATGATTTGCAACCATACTGTCCTTCGAAAGTTTCCTTTTTCTTCCTTTTGACAATTATTTTGGCCTTAATCTTTTGTAATAAAGCTAATCACGTAGTGGTACACTATGTCTGTAAACAAGTTCTACATTTTTAAAAAAATTTAATTGGAGCTGCTAAAACAGGGGTGGGCAAACTATGGCCCGTGGACCACGTGTGGCCCATCAGATCTTTGAATCTGGTCCTCCTGGGGGGTCAGAGGCTTGCTCTCTCCACGCGGTTCCGGGAAGCGTGGAGGGGCAGCCAGGGGGGCTTTGCAGGCTGCCCCTGCCCCTAGCACCGGTTCTGCTGCTCCCATTGGCCAGGCACTGCAGCTAATGGGAGCTGCAGGGGCAGCACCTGCAGATGGGGCAGCATGCAGAGCCATATGGCCAACGCCACACCCCCATCTAGGCGCCGGAGGGGGGACATGCCACTGCTTCTGGGAGTTGCTTGCGGTAAGTGCTGCCCAGAGCCTGCGCCCCTGACATTTTCCCATGCCCCGAACCCCTGCCTGAAGCACCCTCCTGCACCCCAAGCCTCTCACCACCCCTCCCCACACACCAACCTCCAATTTCGTGACCATTCATGGCCCACCATACCATTTCCATACCCAGATGTGGCGCTCAGGTCAAAAAAATTTACCGACCCCTGCACTAAAGTAACAATTTTAAAGATGGGCATTTCAAATGAAACTCAATCTTAAGCAAAATTTAGTCTTACAGTTACGAAGAATCTTTATTTAAAAAAGAGTGCACATAGATTAATTTACAGATGCATTAAAAACAATATCCACTATCGCAACTTTCACTTACAGATTCATACAAACAGCTTTAGCCTACACAAGCTACACTGATTATTCTTGAATCAAGATGACTTTTCATTCTCTGTGCACTGGATAGACCAGGGGTGGGCAAACTTTTTGGCCCGAGTGCCACATTGGGTTTGTGAAATTATATCGAGGGCCGGGTAGGCAAGGCCCTGCCCCCTCCCACTTCCCACACCCTGACTGCCCCGAGAATCCCTGACCCATCCAACCCCCCCCACACACACACCTTGTCCCCTGACTGCCCCTTCTACAGACTCCTAACCACCCCCCAGGACCTCACCCCCTACCCAATTCCCCTGCTCCCTGTCCCCTGACTGTCCCAACCCCTAACCACCTTCCCACTCCCTAACCACCACCCCAGAACCCCACCCCCATCCAACCCACCCTGCTCCCTGACTGCTCCCTCCAAAGCCCCCCTCAACCACCACCCTGGAACCCCCCCATTTTCCCTCTTACCATAGCTGCTCGGGGTTGGGGGAGCATACAGCCCGGGCTCCCAGAGCTCTGCCTGCTCAGGATGGTTCCGGGGGAGGGGCAGAGTGCACAGCCCCGGCCCCCAGAGGGCTTCCAGCGGGGTGCGGCTCCGGGGGAGGGGTCAGCGTTCAGCCCCAGCCCCCGGAGCGCTGCCCCTGAGGCGCGGCTCTGGGGGCAGGGGAAGCATGCAGCCCCCAGCCGCCCATGCGGCCTGGCTCCGGGAGAGGGGGGAGGGCACGCAGCCCCAACCCCGCAGCTGTGCCCGTGCTGTGCAGCTCCAGGGAAGGGGCCAGGGCAGCCTCCCCAGCCACGGGCCGGATGGGACGGCCTCCCGGGACGGATGTGGCCCGCGGGCTGTAGTCTGCCCACCCCTGGTATAGACCCAAAAGTAATCTGGCCACTGCAATCTTTTTTATTTATTCCAGCTTTTGGTGCAAACATATTTATATTTTACACAGATGGGGCGCAAATGAAATGCATAAACTGGAGATGTTCACATGACATGGGGATGTGAAGTGCACTGCTATGGCACATGTCCAATATGGAAGTTTATGAGGGGAAGACAAGGTAAATTATCAGTTCCTGTGTGTATATTGTCAGATGTCATAATCAATCACACAGTAACTTTGAAGATAACTCATATCCCCTTTATATCAAGGACAAATCCTTTGCATATAGATCTTAAATACAAAGGAAAAAAAAATTAATTCAGTTGGTTTGTGTTTCCCAAAGTTGGTCAATTGCCCACTATCCCCAGAAGTAATTATTCAATTTAGTCTGAAAGTATCACAAAATCATGAACTTGTGCAAGATTTACCACACTCTGATTTGAGCTAGGCTGCAATTACCATACAGACAGACTCAGTGTTTCTTTACTAGGGCCTGATCCAAACCCAGTGAGGTCAATGAAGAGACTCCTATGGGCTTTCCTCAAGCCTTAGGTCTGCTTTCTGCAGGAGTCAGGAAGTTCAAGGCATTCAATGATTTAAAGAAAAAAAATTAAGTAGTTAGCCACTTCTTTAGAATTTTAAAAAAATCTATTCAAGAGAGTTATTTTATCTGACTTGGTTCATCCACTCCTAGCAATACCACAAAACAGTACGCCATTAGAGGTAGAATGCTGTCCTTCGCTGGTAACTTCCTTAAGGGCATGAGTTGCCTCTAGATTGTAACATTTTCAAAATAATATTTTCTATGGAAAATATATGTTTCAAATTCCTCTCTATTCTTGGTAAAACTGCCTTTTAAGTGACCACTATCCAGTGGCATGACATATTGGTACACAAGGGGTGACTGCACAGCTAAAAGGTAAAGAGTAGCCAATGATTAATTTTTAAAATCAATTGGATACACCTACTAGACAAAATAAAAAAATCTTGCTCTACAGAACATAGGTGCTGGAACTAGTGGTGCAAGGAGTGCTGCCTACCCCCCACCCCCACCCCCGCAGCTTGAAGAAGTTTCCATTATATACTGGGTTTACAGTTCAGTTCAATGACTCTCTGCACCCCTGCTACAGAAGTTAGACATGTAAAAATCCAAATTGGTATCAGCTTAATTCCCCGCTTTGCATCCCAATGAACCTTATGTACATTTGGAAGAAAAGTTTTTTTCAAATCTGCTTGGAGAACTGTGTGCACAGCACTTAAGAACCGTAGCTTGATCTTGCAATTCAATCCTAGAACACAACAGCATGTTCACATGACTACCTACCTGGCTTTTCTCTAGTTCTTTCTGCTTATAGATGCATTAAAGAACTATATGAACTTTGCCAGCACTGTATGAGAACTACAGAAAGTTAAGATCAACTTTGCAAAGATTTACATGTGCTTAACTTTAGATGTGGTACATGCAATTAACCATGTACACAGGTTTTCGCAAGAATAGGACTTTAAATTGCATATTCATTCCAACACCTTACTGAACACCACAAACATGTTAAGTTTGCCCTTCTCTATCAAAGAAGAAAATTATTGCTAATCAGTATATTGAGAAGACAGATGCCTACATCAGAATGAAAAAGTCATATATTCCAAGACCAGAAAGGATCACTGTGATAATCTAATCTGACCTCCTGTATAACACAGGCCATAGAATCAAATCAGGCAAGAAAATGGAACTGGAAATATTTTGGGGATACTTTTCTACTGAGTTGTTGTTTCCTTCTCTTTAATAGCAGCTTCAATTTCTTCAAAGATTGGTACTGGTCCTGCATAGTTGTTCGTTTCTATAGCTTCTAATTTCTTCTGATAGGCAGTTGGCAAGCCATTCTGTTTTGCACCCATACAGATGACCTACAATTAAAAAAAAACTTTTAACATCACTTTACAATGTAAGAGTTAGATCACACAAATCTTTACTTGTGTAAAAACAGTACCATTTAAGGTGATGGCACTAAAACAAAACCCTCTGTACATACTATCTAACCACAAAAGAGAAGGTAGACAAAGACATCATGAAGACCACTAAAGATCTCTATAGATACAAATATAATTAACCTGAGGCAGCTCAGACACTGCAGGGATCAGTGCTTGTACAAAACCCCAAGAGGCTACCGTGTAAGGCATTGAAAGATCAAGCACTTAATGGTTCAATACTCCTGGGAGACTTCTGCGGCACTATGTATGCACAGAATTCATGTGTCCTGCAGATTTCTTTGCTTCCCCACAAAAAAATGACAGGGAAGCAAAGGGAAGCTGCAAGAGTGTTCACACACTCCTCTCTGACAGCGCAAGCAGGTTGGTTTAAGTGTCCAGAGCAGCCAGGAGAGACATAAATTACCAGGAGGGCAGAAGTGGGAGAGGGTGGCGGTGCTGGGCAGTCACGTGAGAGAGAGACAGACACTGTCCCTATCGCTCACTATTGCAGCATGCTCATAGTGGAGGGGCAGGGCTTTGGAGTGTTTCTGAGGAAGTAGGTGTGGGACAGGCTTTGTCCCCTTAAGCAAAGCAGAATGTAGCAGCCTGCCTGCTTAATGAATTCCCCCAGGAATATAAAACAGGTGTAAAAGTTTTAAGGCTCCTTTACATTTCCAGAGTAGTGTAAAGGATGGTATGGCCTTATAAATGCTTATGCTCCTTTAGTGATTAGAACTGGTCTAACTTTTTGAACTGAAAAAGTTTATCATCAACATGTGTTCCATGAATTTTCTTCTACTTCCTTTTCTGGAACTAGTCAGTAGCCAATGTAAATTGAAAGTCTGATTCCCCAATCCTCAGTTGCTCTTTAGTTACCTATGATGTAACACTGAACATATGGCTGCATGTATTTGTTGACTAATAACTACAAATAAAGAGTGAATCCTCTCTACATTACTATTAGACAAGCGTGTTTGGGGATTTCCTCCAATGCTGCCCATTCCCATTCTACATCCATTGTATTGTAGTTTAAATAAATTACCAAAATGATTGAAATCAGTGATTATATTGAATTATTTCCACAAATAATATATGCAGAATTTTAAAATATTATGCACCAAAATTAAGGTTTTGGTGCAAAATTCCCCCTAAGACTAAATTAATTTCTACCTTCAAGATACAGGATTTCAGTCTTCAACCAGCCCTAGCATAAGTTCTTCTAAGTAATTATAATGCTTGAGTTATTAAAAAAAAGATCCTGAGATGGTGCACCAAGAGCTGCTGGGTCTTTCTAATTTGAATGGACGGTGGGGAATATGACTAAGAACTACAGTAGCAAAGAAACCATTTAGATGTAGCATAAGCGAAGACAGTTTCTCTATTGTTTATTTTACTGAAGCTTTCCCTCCCCCACATAAAATAAATGAAAGTGTGTAGTGTAAGGCAAAACTATTTATGGGAAGTGAAAAGAAAAATACAGGAAATTACTGGGGTGGAGGTTATAAAAATAAAAACCACTTATGTCAGGTACCACACACATGTACACACAGCGCATTTAGTCACTGATACAGCCATATGACCTGAACAGCCCTACTTGTCCTCTTAAATAAAATCCTTTAATATAAGGAAAAAGGTAGACAAGAACCATAGGAAAACTAAGAGATTAGACAGAGAACATTTCCCTTACAGAAGGCAGTGTCAGAGTTGATGTGATTACAAGGAAGAGTCAAATTTGGTTCGAGTCCCTGACGATACAATTGTTTTGAGAGAGGGGAACCAGTGAGAAAAGAGAACTGATATAATTACCAATACAAACAGAAATATATGCATGTTTTAAAAGCTCAGGCAGCAAGATACTATTATGATGACAGACTCTGCCTACTATGTTAACAAGCATACGGCAGAGAATTTAAATACACAAGCCAGGAAGTTACAATTCCTGGAACAGTTTCCATTTTGTCACAAAAATACATGACTAACTGTACATATGTAGTACTGTATTATATTACAGTGTATACAGTCAGATGACTGCCTTGTAAAGTTTTGCTTGTAAGGGACAATTTTGTTTAACATATAAAAGATCAATTTTTCCATTATCTTGGTATACATGCAGTATGGCAAGGAGAATCCCAGACTATATATAAATGATCAACCTTGATGTTTGTATTAGCATAGCTGTATTTCTTCAAAACAGCCCCACAGATCTGTCTGGGAGAAAAATAAGGGGGAGTGATGGCTGGCCAGCACACTGGGGTTAGTGTTCGTGAACTAAAAACAGATTCTGATCCTGCAAGCTGATCCATACGGATGGATCTCTGGGTCAAAAGGAGTGATAGATGCATAGGGGTTCTTGGGTCAAGCCCAGTTAGTCATTTTAGTAGAAAGTCACTGTGGTAACTTGTTAATTTTATCTGTGATTCTGATTAGCTAAACATTTCTAGACATGTAGCCACACAGCTAAGCAAGTCAGGACTGCTCAGTGCATAGACACAGCTCCAAAAAGAGTCAGTGTGCTGCACAGCGGTGTTGGTGACTTCACACATGGAACTTTTCCTTCCAAATCAGTACTAAAGCGGGAGGGAGAGGGGGGACAGTTCAGTGTACAACTTGCGCTCCCCATCAGTACCCGGCCCACCCAACCAGCAGTCTAAATTAAGTGACTAATCCTGGTCACGTTCTACCTGAGGCACACTGTGCGTACACTAAGATGAAGTACTAGACCAATGCCCCAGAACAGTTACAAGGCCTGTGATGTTGGAGAGGCCAAGCCAAGAGACTAACTTCCTGTAATCATTAAAGATTCTGTGGGACTTTTTACAAGAGCAGAGATATTAATATCTAAGTCCTGGCCAGATTCCAGGTCAGGACGTTAAGTTCTGTCAACAAAAATTCCATTTGTGGCTTCAGTGGAGTGCGGTGATCTTTTCTGAGCGGAATGCTTTTGAGCAGATGATTCCACCGTACAGTGGCTGCAAATAAGTTCAGGATGAAGCAATTCATAGGTAAGAGCACATGCTTCATGTACAATAGGCCAGATTTACCTTTTGTTTAGTTTCACTGAAGTCGGCAAATTAACAATAGGGATGTATTGGTTTGATACATTTGAAAAGTACTGAAATGCCATTTTAATGGACTACACTATATAGCAAATGTTGTTGTGAGAGAGTATTTTAAGTGACAAGCAGTAATAATATTCACTTCAGTTCATGCTTTTTTTTTAAGATGATGCCTACTTTTTTATACTGTGGTGATGGGAGATCACAGACACAATCTGTGATCTGATAACTTCGACAGGTCAGTAGTTTTCCATCTTGCGTTGCAACGTTAACTTCTATTGGAACATAAATGCCATCTTCAACTCCTTCTTGCCTGTAAAGAATCAAAACATTTCCTTTCATTCTGAACCACCAATACAGGGGAGAAAACTAACATGTATTTGAATAGGTGAGTTTTACCATGTTAAATGCAAGGTGGCTTTTTGACTGGTACTGAATAATATTAATGTATTTCAGTAGTTTTGATCAATACTTGTATCTCAGAGTACTGAAATCAAAAAGTGAATAATACCATTGGCTTATTTTTTAGATCCAGAACAAATAGCGTAACAACAAATCTATCCCTGTAACCATGCCAGTTAACAGCAACATTACTTTCTGTACCTCTTGTGAATCAGTTAATGTTTGTTATATAAATATAATATGATAATCCACAATATGCACACGACAAAATTATCAGAGTTAAAAGACAATGCCAGGATCATTAAGTTCCACTTTGATAATGAAACAATTGCAAAATTTTACCTTGCCACTTTAATTATTTTTAAATAGAGAGAATTCTAAAGTGAGGAAATTCCCACAGTTCTCGGGCCAAGCACATCCTTGGGAACAACCCAGCACACCCGTCAACATGCCCAGACCTTGTAGTTTGTATGTAGCACTTGCACAATAGCAACGAGCTACAAGATTATATTGAGAACCGCCATAACTAGTTTCTTTCAAAAGAAAGATTTGCCCAAGGGCAGGGGGAAGACAGTGGATTAAAAACACAGTGCTAAAAAGTTAAAATTAACTTCTAATACAAATCTAAATAAATTGGCTGCAGTAATTGATTAACTTAACTGAAATGTCAGGAGATCAGGGATAGAATTTAGATGTGATAGTTAACTGCTTAGCTGAACGTGACAGGTAAAAATGTGATCACTTAGAATACATTGTCTAGGTTTTAATAGTATTCATCACGAGTACTTGACAAATTATATTTTCAAATGAAACCAACATCTAATCACTTTTACAAGTGATTCAACCCACTAGCAGAGAATGGCCCCAACTGGCTCACTGCAGGCATGAAACTAACAGCAAGACTGCAGCCTACAAAGAAAGACAATGTAAACTTTAGAAACAGAGTTCTGGGTCATAACAGGGAGAAGAAAAATGAGAGGCCAATAGTGTCTTTTGCTGGGATTTAAAAGAAAAAAGTGCCAGGTCAAACAAACTTTATGAAATGTAAATTTTAAGCTAAGACAAAACCCCCCAATCAAGAGAAGGGTCTCCAAGAAGTTTAATACTAAGGAAAGCAAAGATCCCTCTCCCTTGTTTGCAATCCAAGCATTGGATTGTTTAGCTAGTAAATGAGGAACTAAAAGTGAAATTGACTACACATTACCCAAAAACAGAAGTAACAAGGACTACTTTCATTGTCCATGCTGAGAAAAAGTGCACACAGTAAAGAGCACAACTGGATTTTTCAGGTTTAATAATCCAACATAACATAAGGAAAGTTAATCTATTTCAGCTATAGCTATGTCCCAATCCTGCAGACATTTATGAATGTGTGCAGCTGCAAAGTGCACAGTCCCACTGATTTCAGCAGGACTATTTGATGTCTGTGCTTAACTCTACACATTTAAGGCTTTGTCTACACTAGCACGTTTGTCAGCAAAACTTGTCAGTCAAGGGTGTGGAAAAAAAACACGACACTCCTGATCAACACACATTTCACTGACAAAAGTGGTGGTGTGGACAGTGCTATGTCAGCAGGAGAGGCTCTCCTGCCAGTATTGCTAATGCTGCTCTATGGGGCTTGTTTAATTATGCTGGCAGGAGAGCTCTCTCTTCTGTCAGCAAAGAGCAGCTACATAGGAGACCTTACAACAACACAGCTGTAACAGTACAGCTGTGCCACTGTAAGGCCCATAGTGCAGACATATTGTAAGCCTTTGCAGGATTGGGGCCATAGTCCTTAAAAGGATTATCAGAACAAAAGCCAACAGAAGTATTTTAACAGGTAGAAATCCTGGTAATTAAATTATGTCTAGAGGGCAAGGAATGCAGAAAGGGAAAAAGTTTATATTAACACACACAAAAAGTGAATTTTAAACATCTGATAGAAATAGATTCCTATCACTTTTCACTTCATGGTTACTCCATCATAATTATAGCAGAACCCTAGGAAGACAGGGTAGACAAAACCTGAATATCTAGTGAAAAGACTAGCATTAGATTTTTTTTTAAATCATGTTTTCTTTATAGGTCAGAAAGAAGCAAAGAGGACAAATCCAGTTTCTTTCTTTTGAAGATCACTGTTAGGACCCATTCGTGAACTGTCGTGGGAGCAAGCCAGCAATACTATTACCCATCCTGAAACTTTTCT
>ML677349.1:57170294-57281562 GCA_007922305.1 Dermatemys mawii | reverse complement strand
CTTCCTCTCAGCTTTACAGCCTGGAAATGCAATTCATTAACTATTTCTCCCAAATTTCAGCATGAGGAACCAAGATGAAGGATCAAAAATAACGATACCAGACTAAGGATTTACTCTAGCATATTAAGGAAAGTAACTAGAAAAAATAAGCAGATAACCACCCCCCTGCACTTCCCAACTAACTCCATAGAAAACCTACCCCAAGAGAATGATGAGGTTGCACAGCTAACCATTCACAAATCTGGAAATGCCAAACTTAAAGCTGTGTGCACAACCTTCACTCTGCCACCTCCAGATGCCTACATTGCAATATAAATTTTAACCACATGATCACACACGGTATCTCAAATACAACAATAGCAGGCTGCGATGTTATGGGAGCCACTAAGGCCAGTAAGAGGTTCTGTTACTGCCTGCCCTGTAACTTTGTGCTGTGCAGCTGTGGTTCTGTCCCCTGACACCAGTAGCCTGTCCAGGGCCATCCTTAGGCATACACAGAATGTGTGGCTGTGTAGGGCACTTGAAAATTTGGGGCACCACTCGGTCTTTGTGTCCACCCTCCTGGCTTTCCTATCTCTGTTCTGATCCTTCTGCAGGACCCCACAGCTGGCTGCTGCAGTCTGGTGACTCTTCCTCTGGAGGGGATCTAGTAACTTAAAAGTGAAAACATCTTCCAGCCTGCCAGATCTATTAGCACAACACTGAAACTGTTAAGGAGCCATTAAAGTGGTAATGAAGCCATTTAACAGGCATTTGCCAACCCCCAGGTATAGACTGTCAGTTTCTGAATTTACTGACAAAAACCATTGTGCATTACTGTAATATTTATTCAGAACATGTTAGTTTACAGGACCTTAGTTTAAAATTTGCTTTACAAATATTTCATTAATGAGTTGGTGAAGATTATAAAATCACATCTCTAAAAAATCCTTGCATAGATTTTTAGATGCATAATCATCTTTAACCTTAAATGCTTGATCTTCAGACATACAGTTTTTAAAATAAATCCTTCAAAAGACCACCCTTATCTAAAATACACATTTTAATTTTAATTACTACAGTAAAAAAAACTTGCTTCCAAAGTCTTCCTGTCCTTTCTGTCCATCCTTTCTCCCTCTCAATCCCTCTTCCTCTCCCCCACCCTGTTGATGAGAGCCCTTAAAGGAACAACACCCCTTTCCTTCCAGATAGCTGGACAAAGAGTTTCCCTTTCTTTACTTCTGACTATCTGATGAAGTAGTTTTAAGAGAACCTTCCAGCAAAATCAGTACCTTAGTAAGATATAAAATCTTTTGTTATGCCTAAAATCTTTGGAAACATTTTTTAAAGTTGGCGAAATTTCATAAACATGTCTGTTGTTATGGAAATCACACAAAGTAAATTAGTGTTCCCTTTTTCTAAAAGCAATGAACATTGTTATGAACACACTAAACCTCTGTGACTGGTTAATTTAAAATGTCTTTGTTTCAGTGAGTTAAATAAGTAATAATCTGTAATGATTACTTTACGAAGGCCTAAGAGTACATTTAAAATATAAAATCAGCTTAGAAATACTGATTAAGAAAATGTAAAACAGAGAAGAGCTGCATCATGTATTCCATAATATTTAATGTTGTATTCAGCAAGACAGCTGACTCGTCTTTACTACAAACTTTTTGCAAACAAATATCGGACAAACTTCAGGGTATATAAAAAAACCTGACTGACATTTTTTATTCCCAAGTTTAGTGCTTTTAATTAGGTACCTTCTGAATGTCCATTCTGCATGAGGGAAAGGGTACGGGGGTCTCTGCGGGGAACTATAATTCTCTGCCACCATGAGGCAGGCCGGGCATCTTGCTATCCATTGCCGCCTCATCCCACGCCTTATGTCCCCTGTCAGGCTGCAATCCCGGGTTGCCATCGGGCATAGGGGCACTAGTTTAATAATTCTGAGTAGATGCCCATAAATCCCAAGGATGGCCCCGAACCTGTTCTCTGTCATAAAGTCTCACCCTGGTTTTCACCAGCTTAGTTACTCTTTGCAGGGTAACAGCAACTATCCTTCCAGCTATCCTGGATCTCCCCAAATACATTCCCACCCCTCTCCACCCCCTGCAAGTTCTTAACCACCAGACACTTGGATCATTCCCCTCTGGTTCATCATCTCCAAAGGTGTGAAACCAGCCGCCAGACACCAGCTTACTTTGGTGCAAACATACTCCACAAAGTTTGCACACCAGAGACCTGCTTGGAATAAAAATAAACAAAACGTTTATTTAATAGAAAAGCCACAGGTTCAAAGATAATGCAAGGAAGCAAACCTTAAAAGTTACACAGAAAATAAACTTAAACACAAAACCTCGGTCTTTACACTTTCATGTTAGATTAAAATCCCTTTTCTAATAAGGGTTCCCTATTGCCTTAAAACAGTTTCCCAGTGTACCACTAGCGAAAGGGCCGGTGCAACCACTAGGCCAACGAGGCGACCACCTAGGGCGCCCAGTGGTTGAGGGCGCCAAAAAGCGCGCTCAGGGGAGGCGGTGGAGCGGAGGTGAGCTGGGGGAAGGGGGTGCGGGGAGGGCTGCCCACAGCAAGTAACGGAGGGGGAGGGGGCACACAGGGGAACTGTTCCTCACCCAGCTCACCTCTGCTCCAACTCCTTCCCTGAGCATGCTGTCCCCCTCTAATTCTCCTCCCCTACCAGGCTTGTCATGTCAAACAGCTAATTGGCGCCGCAAGCTTGGGAAGCGGGAAAAGTGGAGCGGCACCGGCGTGCTTAGGGGAGGAGGCAGAGCCAAGGTGAGCTCGGGTGAGGAGCTGCCACGGGGGAGCTCCCCGGGTGGAGGGGGAGCTACTGCAGGGGGCCTCCCCGGGTGGAGGGAGGGCCGGGGAACTGCTGCAGGGGGCGTGGCACTGCAGAGGGTGAAGGGGGTGGCACCGCAGAAAGGAGGGAGGGCAGGGAGCTGTCACAGGGCTCCCGGGGTGGCGGGGAGTGCCAGGGGAAAGTTTCACCTCGGGAGCAAAATATCCTTCCACTGGCCCTGACCAGCTATAGAAGGGATCCAACGTTCACAGACAACCTTCTGCCTTGAGATTGTCCCCCAAGTTTTGGGTGATCTTCAGTTCAGATCCTGTCCCTTTTCAGATCTGGTCTACACTACAGGGTTAGGTTGAGGAAAGCTGGCTTGCATCAAACTAGCTGTGGAAATGTCTTCACTTAAATTTGGCTTCTGCCAATGTAAGTGCCTCACTACGCCTATTTAGTAACACCACCTCCCCTAGTGTCATAGAGTTATGGTCAATATAATTAGGTTAATGCAGTGTCAGTGTAGTCACAGTGTTGCTTACATCGACTGTTACTGGCTTTCAGGAGCTGTCCCACAATGCCCAACCCTAACAATACAATTGATACAAGCACTTCTGGTGAGGGGACACACCTCTGACACAAGGAGTCAAGCGTGCACACGCTAGTGATTTAATAACTGCAGGGGCAATATGCCGACCTAAGTTAGGTTGACATCATTTTGCAGTGTAGACATGGTCTAAAAGGGTTTGCAGTTTTTTTTCTTTAGTCACTATAGATATGAAAAGTGGGGGAAACAACCTCCTTGCTTCTCCTCCCGTTCCCAAAGGTTTTATTTTCAGTTTCAAGCTGTTGCCATTTGTTTTGTTGGTTCCTCGTTGTTGTTCCTGGGCTAGACAAAGGCTAGGTGCTTGAAGACAGTCACATCCGGTTGGGAAGGTAGCTTTTCCCTGCCTGATAGCTTCACTGCCCTATCTGAGATGTTGCTGAAGTTGCACCAGAGTTACAATTACAATTTTATATATAGACACATAAAGACTATTAAGTTCAGTGCATTACAAGCTTTCATAAAAGATCTTACTTGATATGCTCTTACAGTGAAATAACATAGTATGCAATCAGCCAGTTTCACTGCTTATTTTGGGGGTTTCACCTTCCATTCTCCCCAGAGCGTTCCTTAACCCTGATTGTTAGATGTGCATTTCCTTCTGCAACTTAGATGCACAATGTGGTTTCTCCTAAAATGTGTGCTCCTCTGTGTATGCTAGACAGAGTTCATTGAAGTCATTTATATAGAAAATGTGAGCTACTCGGCATACGTGTTCTGCAGTGAATGAGGTGTAAAGGGGGCAGAGCAGTGGAGAGAAACCCTTTTCTGAATTTTGTTCTGCCACAGGCTTCCTGTGTGACCTGGGGTAGGTCACTTCCCACTTCGTTGAGTTAACTTTTGTGCCTGTTCCCTATATATAAAGTGGGGATAATACTAGAATTGGGTGACATTTTTTCGGTGAAAAATGGCAGTTTGACACCAATGAAACTTTTGTGGAAAAATTCATTTTGATAGACATTTTTAATTGTTGAAATTTTAAAATGAAACATTTATACAGAAATGAATATTTAAACATATTAATGAGTTTTCATTTTGAAATTGTGGGAAATATCCCATTTTCTCTCTCTTTCTCTTCCCAGCTCTTGTTTTACATTGGAAAAAGATGGAAAAAAGTGAAGTGAAAGAGTGGGAAAACAACCACTCCCTTTCACCTTTTTATTCCCCCTCTCATTCATTTTAAACCATAAAAACAGGGGATTTGTTTTAAATAAGAGAGACTTGAATTTTAAAAAAGAGAGGTTCAAAAATAAAAAAAAATAAAAAAATCTTTCATTTTGTTTTTGCTTGTCTTTTTGTGAAACATACCTACATTTTCCACCAAGCTCTGGATAATATTGACTTCACAGGATGGCGTTTAGGCTAAATCCATTAATATTGTAAAGTGTTTTGCACTTCTTGCGTGGAACTCACTATAGAAGATAATATAATTATTGATATATTAGGTTGATGCAGCGCCCATCCAGCCTTCTTGCAGTTGCCTCCCGCCTACCTAGCACACGTCTAGACCTTCCAACTCTCCTGTTTTTTTTTATGTGGACTACTGGTTTGTCACTTTCTATATGTCTACAGAGATACTCAAGCAATGTATGGATCTTTTTCTGATTCTGGGCTCAAGGCTCAATGCACTGGATTTCATATGAAATCAGCATGATATTTAGTAAAAAAAACGCCCTAGCCCACAATGTTTCAAAGTTTCCATGACTTCTCTCATAATTTAGATTATCTAAATCCAGATACTTCAGACTGTCTCAAATCACACAGTTCTAAGTAAATCTCTCTTTTATGTTGTCACTTCTCATATTTCTTATTTAATCCCATTCAAATTCACTCTAAGAATTTCTTGGCACTAACTCAGTATTATTTTGTTCATTTTGCATTCAGAGAGCGCATACTTTTGCAGAAATAAAAAATGAAGTGCCCTTATGTGATTACTGACTTTCCAGTGTATGACATTAAGATGGTACTAACAGGTTTGTGGGTGCAATCACTGTGGGGGACATAAAGGCTGTAGGTCTAATGCATATTTACTTCTGGTTCCTCTCGCCAACAACATGCACCAATGTCTAAAAACTTTAAAACAGAATTGTTTCATGTGGCTTGACTTTCTGAATTTCTCTTTGATATTTTTAGGTTAAGTGCTAATGAAGCTAGGGTTGTACTAAGTCCCTCATCCCTCTTGTCTGTATGAAAGAGAGTAAAATTCACACTGGAAAGGCATAATGGCAGATTTTTATTTATATGGGCTTTTTGCATTTCTATACAGTATGTGATGCCAATCAAATTCTTCAGGTTCTCCACAGATGTATGCTATTTCTTCCCAACTTTGGGGTTTGTTATGGCATAACATTAACACAGGAAATCACATGATTCTGTGGATTTGTGCATTAATTTATACAAATATTAGTCCTGGTTTTGTAAGTTTATTGGCTAATCTGACATTCTTGTTGACTGGGCTCTACCCTATACTATCTTGCCCACACACTCTCCCCGTGTACTTGATTAGCTAGATCTGTCTTAAGTTTTTGTACAATCAACATAAAGAGCAGGAATTAAGTATCTAGATATGGATTGTGTGGCTTGCAGGAATTGGGTGGGTCACAGATGAGGATCTGATTCTGGATGAATGATGACAGCCATGGCCCCTACAAGCACTTGACCTTTCCAAGTGAAGTCTAGGGTTAGAAAGCCCTGCCCAGGATTGGCATTGTAAGCAGTTCTGGTATATATACTGAGTACCATGTATTTTACCACAGATGGAATTCACTCTGTGCAGAGAGCCAACACAAAGTCTGGGCACAATGTATGTCCCCTTAAGTTCTCTTTTGATTGATGCATAGACATTGTTCTGGCCCTTTGTCTGGAGATACATTGCACCCTAAACAAAGAGCTTTAGGATGAGACCTTCTAAATGAAGGTCCTGTTTGTGCTGCATAAACAGGAAAGACCCAGTGGCACTATTTGCAAGAATAGGAGTTCGTCCTGATTTCCTTGGCCTAAATGTCCTTTCTCTCCTATTTTTAGGCTATGTATCACATGGGTGTTTCCCTTCTTCTCAGAGTTGCCTATGTTTCATCAGTGTTGTATGTATATAGTCATGAAGGAAAGGCACTATATAAAGGTCAAATATTAGTATTATTACCCAGACTTTTAATATCTTATTTATATGTATATGTATAGATTTGGGAGTACTAAGAACCAGCAGCAACATGAGGGTATTTTGTGTTCTTCGGCATTATAATAAAGAAAAATTAGTGATCTAAACCTAAGAAAGGTGAGTGTTAACATGCTGCACAATAGCTATAATTATGACTTCAGAGAAATTTACTTGGAGTTTATAAAGGACTATGCCGTGTGTTAAGAAGGAAAAAAATCTTTTTTGGACACAGTCACTCTGTGCAAGTCTAGAACCTATTCGACAGTAAAGCTGATTAAAGCAAACTGTTTAAAAATGTTCTAACATATGGGCCACTGTTGAACTGATTAAACAAGAGATGGATCCCTTGTAGATTTGCGAGCTGGAAATGCTTTTTTAATCAAGGGGAAACTGGGTGGAATTACAGCAGAGGTGGTGCAGAAAGAGAGCTTGAGGCGGGGTAGAGAAACAAACTGTAAAATAAAATATTAAAACATGCCTGTACATTTCAGGAAAATGTAACTCAGTCTGGCTTCTCTGCAAATACAGTGTTTTGGTCCAGGTCTCTCTACCTAGCCATGGCTAAAGCTTAAAAACATAGAGCTATATACGTACCACTAATAATCAAAGATGTTATTGGCAAGTGAAATAGCACAGAAGACGTGGACATTTGATTGGTTTCTATGTAAATGATAATCATTTGCACTATGGTGAGCAAAGCCTCATAACTTGAAATCTGATTTAGGTTTTGTGTTCACACGAACCTCCCCCGAAGTCAGCTGGTGTTTGCACAGGCACAAGAGTCTGCTTTCATGGATCCAGTTTCAGAATTATTATTAATTATTATTATTAATAGTAATAGTAATGCTGCTGATGATGTTTTTGTTTACAGTTCTGAATTGTGGCCCCAACCAAGATCAGGACCACATAGTGCTAGGTACCTTGCACATGCACAACTCCTGCCTCAAAGAGCTTACAGTCTGAACCAGTGGTTCTCACACTTATTTGATAGTGCTTCCCTTCTTTTTGTCTGTAGTCACTTACGACCCACTCAAAGTAAATATGCTACTGCCTAGCTCTGAAGACAGAGCAGAGAGCAGTGGCTGCTGGCTGGGTGCCCAGCTCTGAAGGCAGTGTGCCAGCAGCAGCAAAGAAGTAAGGGTAGCAATGTGAAAAATGATATTATTTGTCAACAGAGCCGTCCCCTCCACAGAATGGACTGGGCAACTTCTCCAGGCCCCACGCTTTGGGGGCCCCCACACTTTGGGACACGGAGTCCAGGGCGGCCTGAGGCTAGCACCCCATTGCAACCCTTACTTCTGCACTGCTGTTGCCAACCCAGGGATGACACCTGGAGCCCTGCCACTGCCTCCAGGTGAGGGATTGAGTTGGGAGGGGAAAGGAGAGTCTGAGCCCAGGCTGCCGCCCAGTGAGGGATTGTGTGGGGAGGAAGAGAACCCAAGCCTGAGTGGCAGGGCTCTGGCTGTCAGTCCTGGGGCAGCAGCGCTCTCCCATCCCCTCACCTCCCAGGTGTGCACAGCCTTTCTGTGTGGATTCCCAGCTGCCCCAAGCTGACAACCAGACCTCTTAAAGAAACAAAAAAGCACACAATTTGCACCTCCCTTGACACATTCTCACACTTCCCTTGAGAGGCCTGCCCCATAGTTTGAGAACTGCTGGAGTAAATGGATAAAGGGCTTGAGGAAAAAAGCCCTTGACCTGTCTGGGATTTTTACTAAAAATATCCATGACAAAATGGGGAGGGAAGAGGGTCCAGCACCCACAACCCTGCTTCCTCTGAGGAGTGAGAGATCCGGGGTCTGCTTGCCACCTGCAATGGCTGGAGCTGTGGGGAGGGGGTTCCCTGCCACCCTCAGCAGCTGGGAGCTGTGGGATGCCCCTGCTGCCCTCAGCGGCTGGGCATTGCAGAGTTCCCCTGCTGCCCATGGGCCAGTAATAGCTGAGAGCTGTGGGGCTGCCTGCTGACAGCTCCAGCCTCAGGGCAGGAAATGTCGTGGAGATCTCTGGAAGTCATGGAATTCTGTGACAATCCATGACATAATCATTGTCTTAGTAATGATCCTGTACTGTAGAGGGGTGTGTAATACAACTACCTGGCATACCTATGAAGCAATAATCACACTGTAGTAATTTTCAGACAGTAATTGCTTTGTTTCTGTAGTTTTCATAACCATAGTTCAGCAACTGATCAAAGCACTTTGTAGCACGTGCCTGTAAAACTGCAAAGGCAATGCATTGTTTTTTGACTGAAAATGTTTACATGAGGTAACAACTACAACCCAGGCATGTACACTTTTCCTGGGTGGTCAGCAAACAAGTAAAATTGTAGCTTTTAAATAAATGTCTGGGTAGGATTCCACCTCACAAGAACAACCAATGAAGCCAATGGGATTACATGCATTAAAGAGAGGACAATTGGAATAGGAGGAGAAAGAGGTACCAACTTGGAAGCCCTTGACCTGGATAGAAATAAGGGGAATGGAGTTGGATAGAAATAAGGGGAATGGAGTGGCAGCCAGGAAATGGGGGGAACGATGGTTATAGTGGGAAGAGTAGTCAGGTGGCACGGGAAAGGTTGGGCGAAGGACAGAATGGATGGAAAATGTCAGGTGAAGTACACACCACAGGTGGAACCGAGCAGGGGCTGTGGCGGCCAGGTGAAGGGAATAATCTATCAGGTATAGCATGGCTGAGGGAGGGAACTGAAGAGGAGCCAAAGGGCACAGATGCTGGAACTAGGGGTGCTGCAACACCGTCTGACTTGAAGTGGTTTCCTTTCTGTACAGTTTGGCAGAATGGCTTTCAGCACTCCCACTATAAACATTGTACCAGCACCCCTGCCAAGGGGGTAGGTTCAGGAAGCAGGAAGCCAAAATGGGGAGAAGAGCTGAGAGGTGGGAAATAGAAGGATCTGTGAGAAAGTTGAGCAGGATGCTGGAGGGGTCGAGCAGGGCTGGGAAGGAGCAAAGAATCTTGCAGCTTGACTTAGGACCTACTTTCTGTAAATGGGTTGTAAAAGTGGCTGGATGATTTTATGATCAAGACCAGTTATGCTGCCAGCAGGATACTGGTGACCATAAATCATATGCTTCTGGACATCAGCCGGAAGGAGTAATACCCTCCCCTCCCTACCAGTGCACAAGTGGCTGGGTGCAGCAGGGGTTGTTTTCTCTGCTTGCTTTCTGCAGACACATCCTGTTTGGGCCAGGGCTGGAGGCTGGCTGGATACAGGACTTGTCGAGCAGCCACTGATGGGCAGGGAGACTGGAGCTAATGCTCTGGGTGTTGTGGAACCGGCACAACAAGCCCAGCGCCAAACCAGTTTTAGCAACTAGTCATGACGTCCAGGGGCGTGGGAGGCACCCTCTCCTTCATCCCGTGGTTTGGCTTTGGAGGAGGCTGGGGATGACGGCTGGCTGACGAGGCTGCAGCGGGTTCCTTGTTCCCAGGGAACTGGGGACGGCGGAATTCGGAGTCACTCCCTGGCTCCGCCTGTGTGTGCACTGCCCCACCGCGCTCCCAGTCGCGGAATCACAAGGCGGCAGAGTGGGGCCGGCGCCCAGCTGCAGGCCAGGGGGCGGGATGCTGGCTGCGCCGCCCAGCGCTGCGCCGGGCGGCAGCTTCCAGCCTGCGAGGGGCAGGGCTCAGGTGAGCCGAGCGGGGGGTCCCCCTCCCTGCCCTGTCTTGCGCAGGGGCGGGCAACGTGCGAGCCGCCCCGAGGCTGCCGGCTGGGGCAGCTCCGCAGGGGAGGGACCAGCCGGCACCCCGGGCTTTATAGCGCCGGCCGGCGGCCGCCTCTCCCCTGAGCTCCTCAGCGCCGCGTGCGGGCAGCGCGCTCGGCTCCGCGCTTCCCAGCCGCTGCCCGCCGTCCCAGCGGGACCGGGGACAGAGTTCCGGGACCGGGGACAGGGTTCCAGTCCCGGCCGGGCAAAGCCCCCAGGCAGCCTGAGCTGCGCCGCAGCCTCCTGCCGGTGCAAGGCCAGACCAAGCTCCGTCCCTCCTCGTTTGCAGCCTATGGACCAGGCGGGAGCAAATCCCGAGCAGGAGCAAAGAAAGGCGCGTTTGTCTGGCGGACGCTGCGACTAGGCGCCAAAGAGGAGAGTCCCTCTGACACTGCACCGGCCCCGGCCGCACTGTCACCCCCGCCGCCGCGGGGAACGGTAAGGGACGGCGGGAGAGGTGGGGTCTTCGTGTTCCCACGGGACAGGTGTGTAGAGAGAGGGGGACAGGGGTGTGGGTGTGACGGGCCAAGAAGGGAAACCATCCCAGAAAGGCGCTGGTAGGTAGGTTATTAAAAGGAAAGCTCCATATACGATCTTGGCTGGTGATGCTCTCGGTATCATTGCAAACATAGGTGCATGGTTATGAGAGCTGCTTATTGTGTTCGGTGATAAGCTGGCCGAATCAAAAGCCTGTGTTGTGTGTGGGGAGAGAGAGAGAGATGCTCATAGGCTTGGACTCTTTTTTTTTGGCAGCTTCCTCATGTTTTGTAGAATGACACTTGCACACTTTAACTGTTTGCCATGGCTTATACACTTGAACCTTTCCTAATAAGGTTCTAGCCAGTAATGGTGTATTTTAGGGGTGGGTGAACCTGGAGAAGGTCTAGAGATTGAGCCACAAACTTCACTATATTGCCTGTGGATTATTTTTTCCTTGTGAAACTGTTTTCTTTCTACCTGTTGTCCTCCCCTGAATGGAATACAGGCCTATAAAAGCTAAGGTATTCTCAGATTCTGTATCCTAATGTTATTGGTAGTCCAATCCCTGCATCTTGTGACTAAACTTTCATCTTGAGATCACGTTTTTATTTTTTTAAATGATAAAAAATATGTATATTTCTCCCATTATGCAGTTTGGAAAAAGATGTTTACAGTACTTTCCCGCCAGCCCTGTCAGCAAACAGGTCAGTACCTAAGATAGGTTGGCAATAGCTGTTTCAAGTCAATTATAGAAATGAATCTCAACCTATAATATATGTTTACATTTATATAGATGTATATTTAGCCTTCATATTTCAGTACCATGATGAGGGTTAGTCACTGTGCCAACTTTCCTTTGCAGAAAGTGATTTTTTTTATCTACAGTAAGCTATAGGAAATGAGCAAATGTTCTTTCCTTCAAATGTGTTCTTGTGTGGTCCATTATATTTAATTTAATAGGGACTGAAAGTTGCCAATATTTACTTTATCATTTGTGCCAGAATGTTATTGTTTTTAGTAATGAAGAGCAATGGCACTTTAATATTTCATCAACATCTTTTTAAATTATGTTGTTGGCTCTTTGCCTAAAATCACTCAAATTAGCTAGAGTGAGCCAAATTCTGCTCTCACTTACATTTGTGCAGTCCCGTGGAAGTCAGCAGGTCAAGTTAATTCCTCCTGCAACTTCAGTAATTGGGATGAATTTTGATCTCTTGCTGTGTGTGTGGGTCTGTGTGTGTCTGTGTAATCAGGGGGGTTTCCTGGGTGTAACAGTGAGCAGAATATGGCCTTGTGCATTTGTTCCATTGACATGAAGTCTTTTAGAATCTAGCACAGTCCAACTACCATGTAATTAAAATGTATCGCTAACTTCACCTGGGCATGAAATGCAAGGGCCTAGATTTATAAATTATGCTCTAATGAAATTGGTTTTTCTGGGAGTGACTCTAGATTAAAAGAGGAATGTCACAAATGATGTTCATTTGCATAAGACTCTTCCCATTGAAGAGATTTCTGAGAAGTGAAGTCCTTTCAGATAGGGTCAAATCCTGATACCAGTAAAGTCAATGAAATTTTTACTGTTGACTTCGGTAGAACCAGGATTTGGCCCATAGAAATTTGTGATTCTCTGAGTGCGTTGCTCCCTGTTGAAAAGACTTCAGTAGAACAACAATATTTAAACAGTCATAGTAAGTGCTCTGAAGTAATAATAATTAAATACTGATTTGCACTTTTTAATGGGGTTTGACCCTTTCAACGTTCTGTACAAATATTAACTTATTTGTCTTGAGCATTTACTCTTTGATAATGACTTAGTCTCTTCCACTTCTACAAGTCAATCCTTTGATCCCTGAAGAAAAGATATTTACTGAGGAGTAAATAGAAATCCAGCTCTCGCTCATCTTTCAATTGTATGTTAGTATGTGATCATGGAAAACTTACAAATCTGTAAAATACACAAGGAGAAGGATTTGTTACAAAGGTAAACGTCTTATCCCAGCAGCTCTTGTTCCCAGATGGATTGTTAGAACTGGCTTTTCAGTCTAACGAGAGATCCGCTTTCAAACCAATGTATATGAATAATTGCCATTAATATTAATGGCTCTTAAGCATAGGTTCTAAAGGAACTGACCTCCTGGTAATAACAGATATTTTATATAGGGTTTTGTCCTGTCACTCTCATGTTTCCCATACAGTACTCTTTCTTAAATTTCAGAATCCCTTAGGAAAATAAAGCAATACACAGTACCATCTGGAAATCTATTATTATTGTAATTGGTGGTAGCTTAGTGATTTTCATGCAGAAATCTCATTATGATTCGTACTAGTGAAAGTTAACTGGGGTGTTGAAGTGAGAGGCTAACCCTTAAAATATAGTGTGATTGTAAGAGCGTCCTTATAAAGAAACTTCAGAACTTAGATGAGTGAACAAGATATTGGGCATGTTAGTCTCAATTTACTGACATGCCTCTGAGTGTTTGATGTGGGAGATAGTCTAAGGAGACTTCTCTATCCTTTGCGTGGACCATGTGAGGCTTATAAGCATGCTGTCTCTGCAATCGGTGGGCTTACAGGGACTGCTCCCTGTATGCACCCCCAGAGTGCAGTGTGTCCCAAAGGGGGCATGAGAAGACAATGCTGTGGTCCTGGCCACGGTCCACACTGTGGTGTGGCAGTAGATCCTCTATAATAGCAGAAATAGACTGTATTTCCTGAAGGCCTGAAGGGGCAGGTGTTCTCTCCTTAGGGTGGTGCTGCTCCCAACGCCTAGCTGTGCCTACATGGCATGACAGAGTCCTAAAGAATTTCTCTTGATAAGTCACTGGCAGACCGAACACAGGCACAGGAAAACATACAAATATTGGAAACTCAGAAGCAGAACCTGCCCTTCTCAAATTCCATTTCAATTTGGCATAGCTGCAATATTCCCCTAAAATCTTGTCTTCCTTGGACCCTTTAGCCCCTAAGTATCCTTCAACCCTCTGCCTTTTCTGCCCTGTTTTCCATGTCGCACCAGAAGATTTTAGAGCTCCTGCACGTCCAGAATTGCCAGTCTAGCCTTGCTAACAGCACTGCTGTAGCCACGCCTGTATCCCTGTGCAGCTTTTGCAGCCAAAATTCTGTTTGTTTTACTTGGGTGAGCAGTCCCACTTAAGTCCACGAGAAGGACCTGGCTGTACAATACTTCAGACATTTGCAATATAATAGTACATAATTGCTAAGATCTTTCTTTTGAGCAGAGCCCCTTCAAACTTGCATGTTCTAACATGCACGACAGGCTGCACCTACTGGTTATGTAAAGGTGTTTTCAAGAGAAAAAAAATATCAAGGGAAAAAACTAGCATACAAGTTTCCCAGAGTTTTAATTCTCGGTCTTTGATGTTGAGACAAGTGTTTGTTTATTTTTTAATGAGCGCAACAGGAGTGTATGTTCTCAGGAAGGAGGGATATTGGTTGGGGTCAGAGTGAGAAGTTTGAGCTGCGTGGGAAGCTTTCACTGTTGCTGTGTCTGAGTTGCACCTATTCCATGGTTAGAGAACTTTAGCTTCCAGGGCCTTTCACAGGGTCGAATTGTACCCTGACATGGTGATACTCTTTTTCCACCTCACCCAGTGGAGTTTCCTTTGCTTTCTTCCATTAGTAGTTGGGGGTGGGAATTCCTTCTCCCCACCCTGCAGAAGAAAGTGAGGATCTGGCCATCAAGCTCCAGGTATGTCCTGGGATCACTTGAGCACATGGCCGTCCATTCAGATGCCTTCTACCTCTACACCAGCTCTGGGTTTCTGGTGGCTGCCTGCCTCTGGGAGCCACCTCTTTAAGGGAGTTCCCCACCACAGAGTGGGGCTCCTAGGAGAAGTTAACCTCCCAGCTTTGTTCTCTGATCTCTTTTGTGAAGGGAGAATGATGCAGCTCCCTTACCATCCCCAGCCCTGTTTGCAGCCTGTCCACTCCCTTCCAGCCTGCTGTCTCCACTCCCCTTCATCCCATATGGATCCCTGGTTCTGCGAGAGCCTTCCACAGGAGAAAGATGAGCACTGAAATAGGTGAGGGCAGTGAGGTGAGGTTTGACCAACAAGGGCCGCCTCTGCATGCAGAGCTAAAGGATTAGTAGAAATTTAAAATGGAAAAACCAGAACAAATCCTCCTCCTTGAACTCCTTAGTGAACATTTCCAGTGGAGTCTGGAAAGAGCATTGCCTTTAATGCACAAAACAGCTAAACTTAACTTTAGGGTTAGTTTGCACATATATGCTTAGGTTTGGTTCATAAGCTTTCAGGTCAGAGACCTTGTCTTTTTACTAGTGTGTAAAGCATCTAGCATAATTTTGGGCACCACATGATAATACTTTCTGTATTTACACACACACAAACGTACTCAGTGTTTCACTGACACATCAGAACCTAGTTAGAAAATGTCTGTTATACAGTGCTTAACTCCTTTCTTGATTGTTTTAGACAGTGTGACGTGATACTCACCTACTGCAGAGAGATTTTCTGTTATAAAGATGGATTAATGGTGGCAAAATACATCTTCCAGCCAGGTCCTGAGTGGAGTAGACTCTCCTACTGGCAAATCCTGCAGCTCGTACTTAGGCAAAATTCCTACTGTGATTTAACTGGGAGTTTTGCCTGAGTATGGGCTGCGAGGTGTGGCCCTTTGACTTAGTGATGGTCCCTGCACTCCTTTACATGTATTTTCCCTTTTCACTTTAGGTTTCAAGGTGCTCTCCAAAACTTCAACCATTATCACTTTGGTATTTCTGCTTCTAAGCATAATTGTTGTTATTGCTGTTACACTTGTTCAGATCAACCACAAAGAGGTCCTTTCTCCAGGACTGAAGGTAAGTTTTAAAGGGTATAAGGGAACAGAACAATAGACTAAAATGTTCTATCAAATACTACTACTGTGCGTTTCTATGATGCATTTCACTTGATAATCTCAAAGTGCTTTACAGGCAAGTGTTGGTAAAAGTCTCACAATGCCCCTGTGAGCTAAGCATTATGGTCTCAATTTTATAGATGGAGGAACTGAAGCTTAGAGAATAAGTGAATTGCTGAAGGTCACACACACACCAAGCCAGAGGCAAGGCTGGCATAAGAATTCTTTATCTTGTGCTCTAGACAATGCTTCTGCTAAATCTGAATTGCAAGTAAGACGATGAAGTTCTTTTTGTCAGTCCAGATTGATGTTTTTGTAATAATAATTATAAAATGACTTTGATTCAAGAAATGATCTGCATTTGAATCACATACCTAGGGGCTGAATTCTGCCCTCAGATATGATCCCTGTGAGGTACACATGTGTATCTTAAGGCAGAATTTGGGTCCTAAGTGTGTAATTACATACCCATCACACTGGTTAGGACTTGTTAGCTCTATTATTCTTCCTTCTGTTGATACCTACATGAAAGAGTAGGGAAGATCGGAAAAGGTGAACTGTGCTTTTGGAAATAAATTGAAAGTCTGTTTTCTGGTTTCAGATCATTAAAAGAATGTATGTGCAGACTTCAAAATGCTATATTCATACATCTTTAAAGCAAAATGGAAAATCACCTCCCTGAGAAATTCTGAATTCAGGTCCCCTGGGTTCTTTGTCTCCTCTACTAAAGCTACTCATGGGTTTAAGGAAAACAGCTCCTGTGGTGCTTTAGAGTCCTTGCCAGCTGCTCCCTTTGATAGTGGGTACAGAGTGGTAGTTCAGGCTGATGTTGCAATCCACAGATTCCCTGTCCCACTCTACTGTCTTTGTGCCACTTCAGAATTCAGCTATGACCCGCATAAGTTGTTTTGGAAATGATGGATTTGCTTCCTGAGTTCTAACAGTCTCAGAGAACCAGCTCTGTGTGTCAGTGGAGTAGCAGTAGCTGTTTCTGTGACCACTTCTATGGGCTTGGATTTCCTTTAGGGCCCTAAAGGGTAGAGGTTCAGGGGTTCCCAGTCATTAGTCTGCACATCAGTACTAGGGTTGCCAGGTGTCTGGTTTTTGACTGCAACATACAGTTGAAAAGGGATGCTAGTGGCTCTGGTCAGCACCATTAAAAGTCTGTTCGGTGGCGCAGCAGGGCCAGTCAGGCTCCCTTCCTGCCAGGCTCCACGCAGCTCCTGGAAGCGCCAGCATGTCCCTGTGGCCCCTATGAGCAGGGGCAGTCAGGGAGGCTCTGTTCGCTGCCCTAGCCCCAAGTGCCAGCTCCGCAGCTCCCATTGGCTGTATGTTCTGTTTTCTGCAATCTGAAAGTTGGCAACCCTAGATGTGGACTTTTTGTGTTTGGTTTGGAGGAGGCTCTCGAGAGGTACTTGGCCTTGCAGAATTGGGCTCTTGGGTAGAAAAGGGGGACCGTGAACAGTCACAGAAGCCTGCAGTATTTGTGTTGATGTGCCAGTGGCTGGAAACCACAGCCTCCTAAAGCTTGGACTTTGTTTAAATAAATAAATATGGAAACGGAGGAAAAATGTTTTCTCCTCAAAGTGTCTCTTTTCTTTCAAACTACTGTCCATTAAACTAAAACAATCATCATAATGTGACCTGCTGAAGCCTGTGTGATGCCATAGAAGTACTTCCCCAGTGCATTGACAGCACTCAGCCATTGGTGTCCTGCTTTTACGATACCTATAGGCAAGTTGTCCTATACAACCTGTGTCCTGTTGTGTCTTTTTGCCCAGTTAAGTATTTGTTTCATGCCTGTCAGAAGATCTGAGGCTTCTGTTTTCTGTCCCAGTATTCATGAAGAAAGAACTAGTCTATGCACGCAGAGGCACTGAAAGGGCTTGTGACTCATCCAAACATTGTTAAATGAGAGTAATGATCAAGGGAAGGACAAACACTGAAGTTTAAATGACTTGGAAATAAATTCAGTGTGGTAAACAACCCTATCTTTGACACGCAGCAAGCTCTGGTACTTGTGAAAAGGTTTCTGTGTACTTTATAAGAAGCATTTTGCTCAAAGGCTAATGTTTCCTATTGTTCTGTCTCTGGTATCATACTATTTTTTTATCTGATACATGCTTTTCTTTGTGTTCTAAATGTCTTTTGAAAATGGCAACTATATATAGATATATATCTATATATAAATAAAACAGAGAGTATATATTTTTTTAGGGGGCACAAACTGATTAGTTCCATAGAGCCTTGTCTATAGTTGCTCTTATTTAACTACTTAGAGTTAAACTGGAGCAAGCCTCTAATGTGGACACATTTAAACCTGTTCAACCCTTACTGTTTCCTTGAACTTTGGTTTTTCCTTTGTATACACAAACAGTGGGTGTAAAATGGCAGCAGGTTTAAATAGTAGAATTTTACTTTGAACAGTAGTAAGTGATTACCAAAGAGATCAGATGATGGAGTCTGGTCCATAGATTCTGTTACAAATATCAGTAAAGGAAAATAAGAGCCATGAATATGAGGGTGTCCCTGCTAATAGTAAAAGCTGCAAAATGGATAAATTACAAAAGTAGCAATAGGGGGACAACTTCAGTTTATCTTCAGTACCCAGAAAGATAATAGAGCAAATAATAAAGCAATCAATTTGCAAACTCCTAAAAGATAATAAAGTGATAAGTAAAAGTCCTTATGGATTTGTTAAGAACAAATCATGTGAAACCAACCTAATAGCTTTCTTTGACAGGATAATAAGCCTTGTCGATAGGGAAGTGGTAGATGTGGTATATCTTGACTTTAGTAAGATTTTTGATATTGTCTTGCATGACCTCATAAACAAACCAGGGAAATGTAACCTAGATGGAGCTACTATAAGGTAGTATAGTATAACTGGTTGGAAATCATTCCCAGAGAGTAGTTTTCAGTGGTTCACAGTCAAGCTGGAAGGGCATATTTAGTGGGGTCCTGCTGGGATCAGTTCTGGTTCTGTTCAATAGCTTCATCAATGATTGAGATAATGGCATAGAGAGTACATTTATAAAGTTTGCAGACAATACCAATCTGGGAGGGGTTGCAAGTGCTTTGGAGGTTAAGATTAAAATTCAGAATGAACTGGAAAAATGGTCTGAAGTAAATAGGATGAAATTCAATAAGAACAAATGCAAAATACTCCACTTAGGAAGGTACAATTAGTTGCACACGTACAAAATGGGAAATGACTGCTTAGGAAGGAGCACTGAAGAAAGGGATCTGAGGATCATAGTGGATCATAAGCTAAATATGAGTCAATGGTGTAACATCCTGTGATGTATCAGCAGGAGTGTTGTAAGCAAGATACAAGAAGTAATTCTTCCACTCTACTCCCTGCTGATTAGGCCTCAGTGGAATATTGTATCTACTTTTGGGGGCCACATTTCAGGAAAGATATGAACAAATTGGAGACAGTCCAGAAGAAAGAAACAAAAATGTTGAAAGCTCTAGAAAATATAATTTACAAGGAAAGATTGAAAAAGTTGGATTTGTTTAGTCTGGAGAAGAGAAGACCGGGGGCTGGGGAGGGGGGAGAATAACAGTTTTCAAGTACAATTTTTGCCCTCTTACAAAGAAGAGGGCAAAAATTGTGCCCTCTTCCTTGTAACATGCTTCTTCTCCTGGAATTGTAGATGCCACCAAAATAGCCAAGTTGTGGCATGTTTGCTTGCTATACTATGTGCCAGTTTTTCATTAGGAATCATTCAGAGACTCTGTGGCCTGACTCATGCAGATTGTCCAAGTACCTGATTTTTTCATTAATGTGACTTTAGTACATGTCAAAGCATTCCTTTGGTGTTTTAAGTAAATGTGCGGCACTATGGCAGGTGCTGAAAACCCTGTGGTATTTAAAAAAAAACCCAAAAAACGAAAGGCTGACAAATTTTGAATTTTAAATTGTAACCCCTTCTCTTTTTTTTTTCAGTATGGGATAGTGCTTGACGCCGGATCATCTCGGACTACAGTCTACCTGTATGAATGGCCAGCAGAAAAAGAAAATGATACGGGAATAGTAAGCCAAACCTTCAAGTGCAGTGTGAAAGGTGAGGATCAAATGTAGATTTGGAAATAGCAGTGTGATGCCAAAAAAGTTACTGATCCCTTATTCGGAGCCTGACGGGTTCTGGCGGTAGTTAAGTGTAGCCTGTGGGCTGCTTTATGACTAAGGTGGATCTGTGTAGTGGAGCAATGCTCCTTCAGGTATTTTCCCCTCACGTGCTTCCTCCTTCCCCAGCATGACCCTTTCACCATGTCGGGGTGGGACAGCTAGAGCAGGAACTGCTTCCACTGGGCTTATATCAGCAGAGCTCTTGTGAGAGAAATGTTTAGGAGATCATTTAGGGCCAGAATCTAGCCTCTTTGTACTGCCTGAATGGCACAGAGGGACCAGATCGTACCAGTCAATCTGACCCTTTAATGTCTAGTGTTTCTGGTATCTTGAGCTATTCTTTGAAAAAACTGTTTCAGAGGATTTTTATTAGTTATTTTTACCTGAAAGGATTAGGAGCTCAACTTCTATTGGAGTTTTGCTGCTGATTTCAGTGGGCCCCAGCTGTGCTAACAGGTTGGTGCATATTTGCTTTTCTTTTCTGGAAATCTGGGTTACTCTTTTAAAATGTTATTTTCTTTACATGTTTGTTATAAGTGACTTCAGTGCTTGTGAATGAGACTAGACTGAGAATCCTGGAGACCAAAGTCCTCCATCTGAAGAACAGGTACAAGAGCATGGGAAGCATAGATGCAAACTTTCTCCCCCATCCGCCCTCCCCCCTTCCTGGCTCCATCAATTTCTTGATTGAAAAGAGAGCCTCTAGTGATGAGAGGAGAGTTTAGCTTCTATGCTCATGCTCATGGATTCCTGGGCCTCATTGCTGAAACTGCCAGGGATGGTGCCCCAGTTGTGATTATGGTTTTGTGGCGTAGATATTAATCCACTACAGATGGAACTGGAATCATTGCACATAGGGCACTGAACAGCCAGCAGATGATAACTTTTGAACACTGCGAATCTGGGTCAGTTTAACATGTGGCCTTGAAGTGAAAAGCTCTATTCTTCACCAGTCACACGAGTCACACATTCCCTTTACTTATTTTCTAGGTTCAGATTTGGCTGGGTGTCTCACCTAGTGGACATTTCTATATATCACAGAGGCATCAAGTTAAGCATAAAACTAGGATGATGTGTTCAGGAGTGGAATAGCAGGGCTGCTGCAGGGTAGCACTTTGGTGTGTTTGCAGAGCTGCATGGGGAACGTTCCTGGATTCCAAGCCCAGAAGAGACCCTGATGATCATCTAGTCTGACCCCCTGTGTAACACATTTCTCCAAAATAATTCCTAAGCATATCTTTTAAATCCAATTTTAATTTAAAAATTGTCAGTGATGGAGACTCCACCATGACTCTTGGTAAATTGTTCAATGATTAATTACTCTCACTCTTGGAATTTATAGCTTGTATTTTAGTCAGAAAATGTACAGCTTATTTCATCTAGCCAGTGCTGTCAGCCATTCATTAATGAGCCTGGAAACTCATTCAGTCATCTGAGAAAAGAAAAGCTTTCCACATATTCCAAGGCTCTCTAAAGGCCTGATTTTGCCAGGTGCTGGGCTCAGCTCCTATTGAGGATGTCTGTACCTCTCAAGAGCAGACCCTGGAGAAGAAGCACTTCTACACCCACTTAAACTAGTTTTTAATCTGCTTCAAACTGTGTTTTTTGTGTTGTCTGTGCATGTGGAAGAGGGTGGTTCTGATTTTTTTTTAAATTGTTTTGTCAGTCTTTAATCCAAGCACGTGTTCTAAGGCCCACATGCATGCTTGGGCTATGGCTTGAGTAAAGTGAGATCTCAGCTGTTGGGTGTAAACCCATAAACAATTTTCTTCACACGCACAAACTCTTCTAGTGTTCTTGCTGTGGTACAGGGCAGTATCCTCTCCAGTCGTAGTGTGCTACAGCAGTGGATCCCAAACTTTACCAACCTGTCAACCCCTTTCACTAAAATGTAAAGTCTTGTGAACCCCCTCCTAAAAATGAATAATTTCCAGGGATTTTCTCTTTCACCTGAGTATAAATTATAAAAGCAGTGTTTTTATGAGATGGAGTCCCAAGTCTGGGGGCCAGTCATCTAGAAGGCTAAGTCACTTGCTTCCACTACTCACATATTTGTAATTGACAATTCCATTGCTCCTAAGGACCAGAGCTGTAGGGTTGCATCCTTATTCCAGTTGGTTCCTGAGCTACCATGTCTGCCTTGGAGTGCCAAAAATCTATATGTTGCTCTCTTGCAAGTTTTCTCAGGGAATCAATTGTCCTGATGATGATAATAAGCATTCCCCAACTGCACTTCAGTTGTGATGCTCAAAGCACTGAATAAAGTAGAATTATTCTCCATTTTACAGATAGGTAGACTGAGACAAAGAAAGGGAAATGACTTGTCCAAAGTCATTCAGCAGGTCATTGGTAGACATAGGAATAGACTCCTGGTTGCTTGATTCCCTGTCCAAGTCCCTCTCCACTGGACCACGCTTCCACTAAGTCCAGTCAAAGGTCAAATTGCAGCTCACAATTCATTCTTTTGCTTCCAGTAGGATGCTACTTCCAGATCTGGTCTGACATTAAAATTAAGTCCACATGATTTAGGACACACGGGGATGGAATTTTCTATAATTTTGGAGATGTGGGAGGTCTTTTCCACCCAGTAGGTGGATTTTTCTGCAGTGCCTGCCACATGTAATATATTTTCCCCATTAATGTGGCACTGTTGTCAATTTGCGCTTATGTACAGTTGAATGGATTGCAGTGTTGGGGGGTGAGTCATATGTCAAGAGTGCTGTCCTGTATAAAAGACTTGAAGGCATGTTCATTAATATTCTTTTTAATCATTAAGATTTTTAAATTAAGCCCTTGTTTAAAGGTAAAACATCTTTTCTAAATGGAATATTAACGGGGGGAAAAACGCTGTTTCTTCTGATTTCTGTTACTAGGTGGCAAGACAAATGAAATCAGCCACTTGCTCTTTTTTAGGTCCGGGCATATCCAGCTATGGGAATAACCCTCAAGAAATTGTCAAACCCATTGATGCCTGCATTAATAAAGTAAAGGAGAAAATTCCATCTCACTTGCATAAAAATACCCCAACGTATCTGGGAGCTACGGCTGGAATGCGACTACTGAGGTATGGCAAAAAAACTCTAGTACATTTAATATATGTAAATAGAACAGCAGCATGTGAAACTAATATGGAAAAATGTGTTAGATAACTTTCTGTTTGCCAGGAATTCTGATTTGTCTCAAAAGGAAATCCAACCCAGCCAGGAAAATTAAAGGTTTGGAACTTTTGGTCTAATTTTTAAACAGATCTGCTTTTCTTTTACTATACCGTTTTATGGTATGGAAAGGAAGTATTTGCTTGCTTTGCACTACAGCAATGTAAGGTCCAAATTTCTGTCCTCAGCAGTTGGGGTCAAATCCCACTGTGTATATGAGGGTAGGAAGCCCCAGTTCAGTTGGTGTAACTCAGCTAGAGACAAGGAGTTACATTTAGTGTAAAATTTAATGCTAAGCGGTTGCATCGTATCTATGTGTGGGGCTTTTGAGACAGGGACCAGCTGGCTTTTTTGTTCTCAGTTTCAGTTATAGCTTGACTGGGCCTGGAGACTCTACCTCTCACTGTTGGAGATGATCCCTCCAGATCAGGGTTGAGGCACATTAGCAATGCAAATTTCTCCATTAGGTTTCCTGTGCTGCACCTGGCTCTGTGGCTAAAGAGAGGGATAAAGTCTCCATAATGGTTAAGCCAGCACCTTTCACATAAGCACTCAGTTCACTAAATACAATCTTATATGAGGAACAAAATACCCAGGTGCCTGAAGTGTAAACATGGCAACTCTTGGACACAGGATATGTCTACACTGGAACTGGAAAATGTAATTTCCAGGCTCAAGTAGACATACCTGCACCATCTCTGATTGAACTAGTGTGCTAAAAATAGAAGGGTAGCCACAGTGGTGGGAAAGGTTAGCCATCCCTGTAGGTACCTTGGGTCTCAAATGGGATTGTATTTGGGGCAGCTAGCCTGCTATGGCTACACTTCTATTTTTAACATGCTAGCTTGATCAGAGCCACTGCAGGTATGTTTGCTTAAGATAGTAATTAGACCTTCCAACTCCAATGTAGATATGCACACAGCTAATGTTCTACCACCTTCAGAGTTGTTTTAGGCCAGCTGTGTTTGCTAAAGCTGGCTGTACATCTAACTCAGATGTTCCTTATTAAAGGCTGTCCCTGCAGACCAAAATGGACTCAGATTTTCAGTAGGAAATCCTGGGCATTCCTTTAGTTACTAGGCTGATAAAAGAATAAAGGTAAGCGTGTCTTTCCAGATGCTCAGCATTTTGTGTTTTGTGACTTGCTTAGGTTGCAAAATGAAACGGCAGCCAATGAAGTCCTTGGGAGCATTCAAAACTACTTCAGATCCCAGCCCTTTGAATTTAGGGGTGCTCAAATCATAACTGGGCAAGAGGAAGGGGTGTATGGATGGATTACAGCCAACTATTTAATGGGCAATTTCTTGGAGGTGTGTGGAAAAAACTGCATGTTTTATTTTCTACTGTTGCTTATGAATCACAAGCTTTGGAGGAGATGCATGTTAAAACAGAGTAGCCATTAGCTCCACATTTCCACAAAAGCAGATCACAGACAAGCTTTTGCTATAGAGAGAATAAAATAAATAGAGTTTTTATCCTAACTAGGAGCAATAGAAATATTTAAAAGGCCTGTTAAGAGTTCTACCTTGGCCATCAACATGATTCAGAAATAAGATTCCTGTCTAAATGGAAAATCTAATATGTTTAGTCTAAACACAAAAATTGTACTACTACTTCTTCCCCATATCTCATTATCTGGGTCTGGATCGTTGTGCAAACATTCTCCAGCTTTGTCCCAGGCAGTCTTAAGGTCCACCTGCTTATCATCTTCTTTAATCCAATCCATCTATCACTTCCTCAGCTTTTCCCAGGGTCTCTTTCTTGCCACCCTCTCTTGCCATGCTTTCTTCACCAGGTCCTCTTCATTCACCCTCTGTGTATGTCCGAACTAGCAAAGTCATGCTTCCTGGATTTTGTCAGCCACATCTTGGATTTTATCTTCCATCCTAATGCTTTTATTTGTACCATTCTATCTATATCAGCACAGGTAAAGTAGTACAACTCCCTTAGTGTGGATGCAGTTAGTGTGCAAAGATGATATGACTGTATAGATGATTGTAGCAGTATAAGCAAAACTGTCCATTCTGAAAAGTCAAAACTGGACATATTTTAAGAGTATTGAAATGCTCGTTTTTTTCTAAACTAAATTTTGTGAAAATATGTGAAGGTGGATTTCAAAAATGTTTCAATTTTGATGAAAATGGTATTTTTCATTTTAAAAAAAAGTGTTTTGATTAAAAATGTCCTGCTGCCAACTCAACCAACTCTGTTCTTCACTCACTTCTGGCCTGTCTCTTTATTCTTTGCACTGTAGCCACCACAGATCTTTCAATATTTCATTTCTCTTTTATTAATACTTTACTTACTGTTTGTAAAGTGTTACCTTCAGACTGCCTCTGTCAGGAAGATACGTGAATATTATCTCCATTTTATAGATGCAGAATGATTAAGTGATTTGCCCAAGTTAACATACAGAGGCAGTTTCAGACCCAGGATTAGAGGCCGCGTGACCTGCGCTCTGAACACTAAGCCATACCTCTCTCTGAGTTTTAGTGGTGCTGGACCTTTCCTTCATTCTTCAGCTTCATTTCCCTTTCTGACAAAATATCACCCTAAACTACAAAACTTCATGAGATAATATTGGCGTTACACAAGTGAGCTTTTCCTCAGTGATGTTTTACACTATTACAGATATATTGTAGATTTAAAAGTAATGTAATGAGTGAAAGAGCTTGAAGAAAGAACATAGAGAAGCAGATGACATTTCAAACCTACCTGTTTAATTTTTAGAAAACCCTTTGGAGGACATGGGTCCATCCTCATGGAGCAGAGACTACGGGTGCGCTTGATCTAGGAGGAGCCTCCACTCAACTATCATTTGTCCCAGAGGAGTGTATGCAGAACTCCAATAGCACGTTACAGGTGCAGCTGTACGGCTATGACTATAGTGTGTATACTCACAGCTTCCAGTGTTATGGAAGAGATGAAGCAGAGAAAAGGCTCTTAGCCTCACTAGTGCAGGTACATTCAGGAACTATGTTGTTCGATTTGTATTCAGTAACTCTCTGAACATGTTCTGTCTTCTGCCATAAGTTCTTATTGCAGTACGGCTTAGCAGCCTCAGTTAGGGCCCTATTATGTTAATTGCTCTGCAAAACATATTGAGTTCATTTTATACATTTAGCCAAACTGAGTGTTGCTTATATTTCTTTTCTTTTAATGTCTCTTTTTGAGGATAGTTTTATAATTATGTAATTATTTTTCAGTTAATGCCTTGACCCCCTAGGACAGCGGCTCTCAACCTTTCCAGATCCCTGTACCCCTTTCAGGAATCTGATTTGTCTTGTGTACCCCAAGTTTCACCTCACTTAAGAACTACTTGCTTACAAAATCAGATATAACTATAAAAGTGTCACAGCATACTATTACTGAACAATTGCTTACTTTCTCTTTTTACCATATAATTATAAAATAGATCAATTGGAATATAAATATTGTACTTGCATTTCAGCATATAGTATATAGAGCAGTATAAACAAGTCATTGTCTGTATGAAATTTAAATTTGTAGTGCCTTACCTAGTGCCTTTTATGTAGCCTGTTGTAAAACTAGGCAAATATCTGGGTGACTTGATGCACCCCCCGGGACACCTCTGCGTATCCCTGGGGGTACGCGTACCCCTGGTTTAGAACCACTGCCCTAGGAGTCCGGCTATTCAGCTTTTTGAATAAAGAGAATGTATCCATTGTTAAAACTTAACCTGTAAGCCTACTTTGTTCCCTCTTCCAAGAAATATTCTGCTGACAATTAAACAAGACATGAATCTTTGCTTTATTTCACAAGTGCCATTCTGTGAGATAAGATTTGCTTTGTATGATAATGATCATTAAACCATGTTATATTCAATATTCTTGTTATGGCAGAGAGGAGAATGGAGAGAATACAAACATACATGGTTAAAATACTATTAATGTGAATTAAAAGCTTTCCTATTAAGACACAAAAATTTACTGTTTCCCTCAGAATTCAAGAGACAAGGCCAAGGTTGATAATCCATGCTATCCTCAGAATTATGAAACTGTTTTAACAACGAAACATTTGTATGGAAGCCTTTGTACGGAATCTCTAAGGCCAACAAATTACAACCCAGGCCAACTCATAAATTTCAGAGGAACTGGAGACCCAGCTCTGTGCCAGGAGAAGGTGTCCTTACTGTTTAACTTCACTGCTTGCAACGACAAGGGGGAAGACTGTTCATTCAATGGAGTCCATCAGCCAAAGCTTAAAGGGAAGTTTGTGGTAAGTCTGAAAGCAGTGTTCCTTTTTGCAGCATTTCTTCCCTACCTCTGATTTATATAGGATCTTGAGAGTAAAGTGCCTTTCATCTGCTTTTATTTATAGGCCTTTTCAGGATTCTACTATATAGCCAGTGCTTTGAATTTAACTGGACGCTTTCCCCTAGCTGATTTTAATTCAAGTATGTGGCGCTTCTGCTCACAGAACTGGAATCAGGTCAGTATGAATTTTCTGCATTTGGAAAGGGGAAAGATCAAGGAGCACGTCCCATAGAACAATGGGAAACCAGACCACCTCTGTTCACAGGGATTCATGTGAATCCATTTTTTAAAAGTTCATATGAATTCTTGCCTTCCTTTCCCAGGAGTTTCAAGTTCATTCCAAACTATAAAATAATCCATGGGTATTTAAACCATGGCCCAGGATCATGAAACTTTTCCATGATCCTAGGTTGTTTCCTACTTGTAATGCAACAAGGAACTAGGTAAAATGCATACATTTTCTATTTCATTTTGTGAGTCTTGTGCACCTGCCATGTCACACCGCAGCAAATGGAGCATATTTTTGATAAAAAGAAACAAAGGGCTTAATTCTCATCTATACTCATGATCCTTTATACTGTTCTGGCAACATAGAGGGGCCTTAAAGTGAGGTAAGCGGTATAAGAGAGCCTTTCTGTAAATAAGAATCAGGCCCAGTTCTCCAGGAAAAACTTTTGTTCAGTACAAATCTAAATCTTTATAGTTATCAGCCTACAAATGAAGACATTTTCAGGAAGACCCTTTTTTGCTGAACTTGTATATTGAATGTCAGCTCAATGGTTACAGAATCAGTGACCACACATGACCAATTTACTACTTCAAGGTGAATGTTTTTAATGCTATGTCTACCGTGCAGCTGGCCATGTGATTCCCAGCTTGAGTAGACACATTCACACTAGCTCTCCTTGAGCTAGCAGGCTAAAAGTTGTAGTGTAGCTGCAGTAGCGTGGGCAGTGGTGAGTGGCAGCATGGGCTAGCTGCCCTGTGTTCAAACCCACTTTGATCCCATGGATATGTACTTGGGGCAGCCAGTCCATATACTCTGGGCAGCTAGTCTATGCTACCAGTGCTGCAGCTACATTGATTAGCGAGTCGCACCCCCAGTTCTAAGTATAGATGTAGCCTAATTGAAGCCTCTCTCTGGCACAAAATTACAATATTAGTTATATACTGGACAGAATGTGTTTCAATATTTGCTTTTTAGTTTGGCTGTGACAATGATGGTCCAGATATCCCTGGGAACAACAGAAGATTTAAACCACAAAAAAAGCAGTTAAATCAACTGATTATTGCCACTGTTGTTGTACTACACAAATATATTGAGTACAGCCTTTTATGAAAGCTTGTAGTGTTCTGAACTTGATGGTCATTGAGCTGTATATGCCAACTGTGTGTGTGTGCATGTGTGTGTTGTAACTGTGATGCAACTCCAGCCTCACCTCAGAACAGGGCAGGGAAACAATCAGGTGGGGAGGGGCTACCTCCCTAACCAGAGGAGACCAGTTTTAAGAACTCATCCATTAGTCCAGCTCAGGAAAAAACTATGGTGGACCATTGGAGTCAATGAAAGACATTTAGACAATTGGGGATTTCCCTCACTTTTTGAATATCTGTAGTGACTGAAGGAAAAAACCCTGAAAGCCTTCTAAAATGGAAGGGGGTTGAACTGAAATGTGTCCAGAAACTGAGGGACAGTCACTTGGTGCGGGTGCTGTCCGTGAAATGCTGGATCTTCCCTATGGCTAGGGGACATGGTGGAAAACTGTTCACAGGCAAAATAACTTTTTTTAGAAAAGTGATTTTATTTAATATGAAAGTAAAAACCCTGAGGTTCTGTCTTTGTTTTTTACTATGTAACTTGTATATGTTTGCTCTCCCTTGCTATTTCATTTTTGAATCTGTGGCTTTTCTATTAAATAAATCTTTCCTTTATTTTTACCTCAAGCAAGTCTCTGATATGCAAACTGTGCATGTGGGGGAAGGAGAAAGGGAGAGTGTGTGTGTGTCATAGCAAGCTGAGATGATGGACCAAAGGGAAAAAGTCTGAGTGCTTGGTAATTAAGAATTTGGGGAAACTTGGGACTGGAAGGGCTGCTGGTGTCACTCTGCAAGGAGTAACCAAGCTGGTGAGAGCCAGAGTGAGATCCTGTGCGTGTGGGCAGGCAACTGGTGTCAGGGGTCTGAGCCAAAGCTGCATGAAGCCACCAAAAGTTACAGGGAAGGCAGCGACAGAACCATTTGCTGGTCTGGGTCAGTCCCCAAATGTCACATAGGTGTCTACTCGTTATTGCTGATAGTTGTAGGGAAGGGAAAATGACACTTATTAGCATACCTACCTATTGTAATGGAATCATTAGACATCATTTATGTCCTTTATGGTTTGGAATATCAAAGAAGAGTCCTTGAGACGGGGAGAGGCTCAGTATTCCAAGAGGTTTTGTTTGTTTTTTTTTCTTGTTTGTTTTGAGGAGAGGGGAGAGTTTGCTTAATAAGAGCCATTATCTTGATATAAGGATTCAGTGCAATAAATCTAGAAAGAACTAGACTTCTCTTTGTACTAAGTGTACTTTGTACACTTTGTACTTCATCGTACTTGAGATTAAGTCAATGGCAACATTTCTATTAACTTAGATGGCAGCAAGATTGTGCCTAACGGCAGATTTATTCTTTATCGAGGTCACCAGGAGAATGAGTCTAATTTAGAGTGGTCCTTAAATTTGAAACCTGCAGTGAAGCTATGCTGGGCCCCAAACTAGCACTTTCCCACCTGTCATATTGCTCTTTCAGATTGTAGTGCTTTGTCCTGTGTGCTGCTTGGTATTTCTTCCCTGATTTTAAAATTTGTTTATGGGTTGCTGTGCTTGTATCTTTCAGGTCACCTTGCTGTCCTCACAGCCCCTCTGGCCCTCACTAGCACCCTTGTCAGTGTTAAATGAAGTGGGAGATCATAACTCTTCATGCATAACTTTGTATTCAAGTTGTTACCACACTGGATACCTTGAGAGAGCATCCTATTCCAAAATGATCACCAAAAAACACCCCACTGAGATGCACAGTATTTGACCTACACGACTTTTAGTGTCAAGCAGCCATACTTTCTCAACCTCTTGTCAAATCTGTACTTCTGTACTGCATCAGCATATACTGCAGATGATATTATGATTTTAGCTACATCAGTGTAAATCCAGAGTAACCTGAGTGACCTCAATGGCATTATTTCAGATTTACATTGAGGTAGCCAAGTCCACAGACTGGCCATGTGTTCTCTGCTATCACTCCAAACTATAATTGTATGTCCGTATGATCTGATCACTTGCTGTCACACTTAGGGTGACTGTGCAATCTTCCTGAAGAGCTTTGCCCCTGAAATTTATTACCCCAATTTTACATATGCCAAAGGATCAGATAGAAAATGTAGTGACTAACAATTTCAATCTTTCATGCAATTTTTAATTATTGTTTACAGTACAAAATGCATTAGCACAATCACTTCCAATTAAATTTGCATATCTATTTGCCTACAATAATATTTTTCTTAGGCTGTATCTGAAAACAGCTGGTAAATGCTAATTAGATTGGGAACTGTACTTTATGCAAGTCCTTCTTAGTTAAAAGAAATTGTTGGTAATTTACATGTTGATACTATTTTTTTTTATTTGTCAGCTTCCATTTATGCTGCCTAAGTTTGAAGAAGCATATGCTAGATCCTACTGCTTTTCAGCAAACTACCTCTATTATCTGCTTGTACATGGTTATAAATTTAACACAGAGACTTGGCTCCAGATACATTTCCAAAAAGAAGTGAGTATTAATCATTTATTTTATTATAATATGAAGAAGAATTTGGAAAATGGCAACAGAAGGACATTTTACTTGGCAAATACATACTGATTGTGGGCAGCTTCTGCAGAAGATTTTTAGCTATTTAGAGCTAAGTGACGGCTGTATCTTTAGCTCCAATGCCAACTCCTAATGATCCCAGTGGTGACAATATGATTCAGTGCTCCTAGGTTCTTTAGAGTTTTAAAAAGGTGAGATTAAAAATAAACCTGCTCTCCATTACGCCTGTGCAAATCCACTGAAGTCACTTCGGCTGCACAGCCCAATATTTGCCTGAAACACCTTGCCGTGACTAAGTGAGTTCTTTTGACTCACTGTGTGGGTGATAACTTGTTAACCAGTTATCCAGGTGGTACCTGGGGAGAGAATATGTAAGGCATGATCTGAGCTGTCCTGAAGGAGGGCTCGTATGAGTAGCTAAGCTTAGTGTGGAGATGGTTTCAGCTAATCTTTTATCTTATTCATCATTAATAGCCAAACTCCTGGGTGGTGGGTGCGAGTTTGGCCTTTACATATTGTGTCTATAGAGCAGTTTGAGAAAGATGTCTGCTCACACGATGTAACAGAAAGCAGAGTTTGGCCCAATGTGTAATGATTTATCCAGATGGGATCTTACTGAAATCAATGAGACTCTCTACAGACATCAGGATCTGGCCTTAAAAATCAAATGGCAGGACTAGGACCTAAATGAGGGCACTGAAAAGCAAGCCTCTAGGTTGTTTTGTTTGTTAGGGTTGATAGGGTGACTGACTTGTAGATTTTATTAGTTTTACTGAAGTGTAGAGGACAGAGCTGTAAACAAACTTTCTGCACTCACTGGCATTTATCTTCTGTGCGAGTTACAGCAGTGTTTCCTCTGAGTAGTCAGACTTGGCTATACTGTGAACCCTTGCTTCATTCCCACTACAAGTCTTATTTCTGAAACTTGTTTCAGTCAGATTTGTAAACTCTTTATGGAGCTTTCAAATGGGTTAGCACTAGCCCATTACAACATGAGGTAACACAAAATGAAGAGGGTGCAAGTACTATACAATAAGAGTAAACTTCTCACTGCACTTGAGAACAAGCCATGAAAAAATTCTGAGCAAGATTTTTCTAAATAGCAGAGCTCCATCATTTAGGCAAATCCTTCAGTATAGAGAAAGTAGTGATTACACTGCCTTTCTTGTTTCACCATGTGGGGATCAGCTACCAGAAGATCTCAAGAAGTGTTTGCAATAGGTAAATTAACTCCTATGCAAAAGGCCAGCACAAGGGTTATGCATTTCACTTATCATTGTTCCCCCACGGCCAGCAGCACAGAAAGTACTGATCCAGCACAAAGTACTTCCTTAAATGGTCATTCAGAAACATGTTCAAGAATAGTTATTTTCTAGGAGTGCCACCAGGCCAAAACCTGCCAGGCAAAGGGGTACAGTCTCCAACTAATCTGCCTAATCTCACCAGTTGCCTGCAAACAATCCCCCTGTCTCCTGTGTTGTGCAAAAAGGTCAATGACTTTATAAAGACGGAGGAGCTACAGCAATCAACAATATTGCACTAGAACAAGAATTAATATTAATAATAAGAAGAGTGACTGACTGATTTTGGGCTTTCTCCTGGCTTTTTTTATTGTTTTTTTTGTGGGTGCCATTTTGAAAGAGGCTGTCTTTTGAAAATTCAGGGTTAAAGTAAATGTGTGTGAATTATTTTTTAATTCAAGTGTAAGTAGTCAAACACTAGGATGGCAAAAGTATAGTCAGTTCTATGATTGGTTTAAGATTAGCAGCCGTGTTAGTCCGTATCCATAAATAAGATGAGGAAGACTTTGTAGCACCTTAGAGACTAACCAGTTTATTTCAGCTTATGCTGAAAGGTGCTACAAAGTCTTCCTAGTTCTATGATTGTTATGCTTGCTGATATCTTAAATTGTACTTCACACTAAGATACTTATAGTGATAGGTCATACACACATACATTTTAACAAGGATAGATTAAGATAAAATAGATAAGATAGCCAAGAGCCATAACCTATTCATTCTCAGTGTGGGAACCAATTTAGTGTTTTTATCTCAATTGTTTAAGCCAGGTGATATAGAAACTGAGATAGCAAAATACCATGTGTAACTTTACAGAATTACACTTTCATCCCTCTATGTAATGTTGAATGGCTTAGGGAAGTACATGTTCTCTAAAAATCCTTGTAAGCCTTTGCTAAGGCCTTGCCTCCAGTATTTTTAGAATAGGTGCCAATGTCAGCTGTGCTGCAGCTTTTGGGTTCTCTAGCCTTTAGTAAAAAAAGTTGCTATGAATTTTCTTTTTCACATTTCAGGTTGGTAACAGCAGTATAGCATGGTCTCTCGGTTACATGCTGAACCTCACCAACATGATCCCAGCAGAAAGTCAGCTGATCCAGCTACCTGTGAACCCTTCTTTGTTTGCTGGTCTCCTCTTTTTCTTCACAGCCGTGGCATTGCTGTGTCTCATCTTTGTTGTTTACTTGTGTATTGTATCGCATATGCGAAAGAATATCAGTCATATGGACCATGTACTTACTACAGAATGAACAGAGACTGCGTGACAACAAAAGACAAAAACTTGAACTGTTCTTTGAAGAACTGCATTTTAGAAAACCGAGGGAGAAATAAATATATTTATAAAAAAAGGAAAAAGGCCAGAAACATAAGTAGAGTGGAGAACAGAAATTAAGGAAATGGTATTTATAATGCATTGGATCTCAGCACTCATTGTTATAGACTTGTTGTTATAGACTTTGTTATAGACTTATGGTGTGTGTAGTGCAACAGGCAACTCATCAGTAAACCCTTTTGTTTGCTAAGGATGTGGGGGAGGGGGATTGTAAATAACCACCATTCATTATAAGTTATTTTGGCGTAAAGTCTCCTTTAGACTTAACTGGTCAATAGTTCCAAGATACAAGCAACAGGACAAAACCATAGGCCAAAGAAAGATAGTGGCAATGCTCACCTGTTGAACTGAAGCTAAAAGAAACTAATTTCTAAAACTGGCAAGGACATTGAGCACTACCTAGGGGTTGTAACTGCCACATGCACTCAGAAAAAAACCTCTTTTCATTACCAGTTAGAACATGACAGAAGATTTAGGCTACCATGTAAAGTTGATCACTAACAACTCCCTTCTCATTTACTTATTTAAAAAACCCAAGCCCATGATTGCATATCGCTTTAGATTTTGACATTCAGAATATCTGAGGCATCAGCAGCCACTCTGTAGTAAAAGTTTGCATCAAAATTTGTCCTGAAAGCAAGCCGGAAATTCCTCTGTTTTGTACTTTAATAATTAAACGGAGTCTCCGAGTGTGCCATACCAACTTGCCAGAGAGCATTTGAATTTTGTCATTTTTTACTAACTTTTACAAAAGAAACATTTAAAAGGGCTCCCTTACCAAAATGTTGACCTTTTGTCCACACACTTGTTTGGGACCTAACCAACCACAGGCTGTTCACACTTCATATTCAGATAATATTTAAGCCATAGCCCCCTTCTGAAACATTAACACACCAAGAGTTATTCCTCTCATTCAAGGTCAACAGGACAGGGGGCTAGACTGTATGGGAGACATAGCAATGGGGCATGGGCAGGGATGTAGGGTGTCTGGCATGGTAAGCAAGTCTTTGGGGAAATGGGGTGGGGAATTTGTAGGGATGCATAGGCCTGGAATAGAAGAGGCTTGTATACTGAGGAACCAGGAATGTATGGATGGGGGCTGGAGTGGATTCCACTGTCTGAGGCAACAGGGCCGTCAGCAGTCCTTTCAAGTGCCAGTGCCTCAACACAGATACTCTGCTCCTTCAGCACTGTATTCCTGGCCAATGGGAGCTGCAGGGGCAGCAGTAGTGTGAGGAGCCCTTTGGCTGCCTCTACGCGTAGGAGCTGGAGGGGGGGGCATGCCACTGCTTCTGGGAGCCACGTAGGGTGGAGCAAGCCCCAGACCCTGCTCGCTGGAGGGAGCTCGAGGGCCAGATTAAAACGTCTGGAGGACCAGATACAGATACGGTCCCTGGGCCGTAGTTTGCCCATCCCTGCCATCTCTTCTGATTTGTTATGAACGTAATAAGCAACAGATGAAAACTGCTGATCATTATTATCAGTCTGTTACAGAATGGAAGAAATCCAGAATTGGTGATGTGACCATACATCTGTTTAAAAGATCAATACTATGAATTTTGGGTAGGGTTTTCAAAAGAACCCAAGGGGGTTAACTGCTTATCGACCCTTTGTAAACTGTTCCTTGGGTGCTAGCCTACAACACTTACACTGAATAATAAAGCCCTCATTTACTTGTTTTAAAAAATCTTATAAATCAAAACCATATAAAACACTAATCACCACAAAAACTAAATTTCAGATACATTTGAACTATTTCGTTACACCACTTACAGGGACAAAAAATCAAGGGTACACCTGTTTCACAAGGCCCTTGTTCTCTGTGCCATACTGCGAATCCTCTCATTAGCAAAACCATTTTGCTAATGTTTAGATGAGTAAAAATCTTCCAAAATGTGAACCACACCACTATCAGTATCTTGACGTATGCACATTAAAGCCAGCCCTGTGAGCTGATTTTCAGATGATGAGCTTTTTAGCCATTTCTTGACTGTCTGCAATACCCTTATATGTTTTCCTAAGCAACAAAGGTTGGCATGGTGGCCAAACAGAGAGGGCAAAGTTGAGATCAGACTAGGATGCTGGGGTGAGCTCTTGAAGAGTACCAAGAATGCTGCTTATCCCTTGAAATGTCTATCCATTTTTCATGCCATCTTTGTAGTTCTGCTTTAAAAATGATCAAGGTTAGAAAGGTCCACTTTGTATACATCATACAGAGCCATCACCATATCTTCATTCTCTAATATGTGCAGTTTATCTGGCACAAAGAACTGAGCAAGAAAACGTGAAGAGCAGTCTATCACTTGCTTCTGAAATTACACGATCCAGGAATGGAATGAACACATTCTTCCCGTAATATTCTCTAAGATCTGTGACACCAATGTTATCATAATGCATTTTTCTGCCACGTGTAGCTGGAAGTGACTCTTCAACAAAAACAGCATCAGACAAACATTTCACTTCAGCATACAGGGAAGCAAATTTGCGGTTGTCATCCTCTCAGGGTATGGTTACACTTACAGGATTATAGCGCTATTGGTTATAGCGGCCCCCGTATACAGCAATAGGTATAGCACTATCGCATATCCACACTTAGACGTGCCAGCGGTATCGCATGGCCACATTAGCGGCACTTCAGGCGGCATTAAGAGCAGCGCGTTAGGGCAGGTATCCCACAGAGCACCTCTTCCCGATCTGGCGCAATGCCTTGTGGTAAGGGGACGTTGCTTGTGGGGCATTCTGCATCCTGTTCCAACTACCCATGCTGCTTCGTAACGTATCCCTGCAATCCCTGTGTTACCATCCACCTCAGGCGCCATCTTTCAATGGTTTCAGCAAGGTGCGCTCCGTCATCCATTTTTGTGTGCCGCAATGAATTTCCAACTGCTGAGGAACATGCTGACGACTGTCGCCAGCACATCTTTGTGTGCAGTGGAGTTAATCCTTGATATGCAAGATGACAGTGATGGATCTGAAGATGAGATCGAGGCGGTGAATGCATTTGACATGAAACTTCTTGTCTCATTAATGGACATGCTCACGGCCATGGAACGCCGCTTCTGGGCACAGAAAACAAGCACTGATTGGTGGGATTGCAGCGTCATGCAAGTCTGGGACGACGAGCAGTGGCTGCAAAACTTTTGCATGAGAAAAGCCACTTTCATGGGACTGTGTGCTGAACTTGCCCCCACCCTGCGGCGCAAGGACACCAGATTGAGAGCTGCCCTCCTGGTGGAGAAGCGGGTGGCTATTGCAGTCTGGAAGCTGGCCACCCCAGCTACCGATCGGTGGCCAACCACTTTGGGGTGGGAAAGTCGACTGTTGAAGTCGTGTTGATGTAAGTGTGCAGGGCCATTTATTGCATCCTGCTATGAAAAATCGTGACTCTTGGTAACATGCATGACATCGTGGCTGGCTTTGAAGAAATGGGTTTCCCTAACTGTGGAGGGGCAATAGATGGGACCCATATACCTATTCTGGCGCCCGACCACCTAGCAGACGAGTACGTTAACCGAAAGAGGTACTTCTCCATGGTTCTCCAGGCACTTGTAGATCACCGTGGGCGTTTTACTGACATTAACGCAGGCTGGTCTGGAAAGGTGCATGATGCACACATCTTCTGCAACACCGGCCTGTTCAAGAAGATGCAAGCCGGGACTTTTTTCCCAGAGAAGAGGATCCCCATGGGGGAAATCGAAATGCCCATCGTGATTCTTGGTGACCCCGCTTACCCTTTAATGCCCTGGCTCATGAAACCGTACACAGGGAGCCTGGACAGCAGCCAGGAAAGGTTCAACTACAGGCTTAGCCAGTGTCGAATGACTGTGGAGTGTGCTTTTGGGCGTCTGCTCTTTATGGGAAGCTAGACTTGGCTGAGGGAAGTATCTCCGCCGTTATTTCCGCATGCTGTGCCCTACATAATCTTTGTGAGCGGAAGAGCAAAGGCTTCACTCAGGCATGGTCCTCGGAGGTTCAGCACCTGGAGGCCACATATGCACAGCCAGAGAGCAGGGCTCTTAGAGAGGCCCAGCGCGAGGCTGTAAGGATCAGGGATGTCTTGAGGGAGCATTTTGAGGCTGAAAGCCAGTTCTAATGGGAAGTGCAGAGGGAGGGAGGGTGCATTCTTTTCATAGGATAAGGCATTTGGTTTTTTGTAGTCATTAATAATCTATGTACACTGCATAAAGAAACCCATTTATTAAAAAGACAATTCATTTATTCAACAGCTACTTCAGTTGCTGAAAGAAAGGTTATGATGCATGTGTGGGGGAAGCGGGGGGAGGTGCAATTGGGGTGGGATGGGGTCAGTCACAGATTGGAATATGTCCGGATCTCAGAGTCTCCAGTGCCCTCAGAGTTGCCATTTCCTCCGAACCCCATTTCTGGAGGGCAATAAGGCATGTTATTAGGGGTTGAGTGCAGTGGATAAGGGTCCTGGGTTTGGGGGTTGGTTGGTGAAGACAGAGGGGTTGGAAGCAGCTGTGGATGGTAATAACCAGATAGCTGATGATAGTGGCCTGGAGGGGAAGGGTTTTGGGGCAACTGATAAAGGGGGCGGCGAGCGCGGGGCTTCTCCTCCTGAATGGCGGCAATCTGCTGCATAGTCTCTAATTGAAGCTGCAGTAATGAGAACAGCTTATCGGTGGTTTCCCGCCAGTGAATCGCATTCTCCTGCCGCGCCTTCTCCCTCAGCTTGCTCTCGTTCTCCCTCCACTTCTGTGCAATTTGATTCTCGGTTACAGATTGTTGCATTACTTGCTGTACTAGATCCTCTTCGCTCTTTTGTGGCCTCTTCCTCAGTCGCCTCAGCCTGTCAGCTGCTGCTAACAGCAATGGCACAGGGCTCAAGGTCGATCCTACATAGGGAAAATGAAACATTTAATAGAGGCTCCCTTTTAAACAGCAGACATGCCGATGATTCCCCCACATTCCCCGTTTGCCTGTCCCACAGAGAGCACACAGACAACAACGGAGCCCCTGCCATGGTGAGTCCTCTCCAGAGGCAGGGGGAATGATTGTTTCTCTGCCATGCTGTGGCAGGGGGCGGGGAGTGCTGGGAAGTGGCGGGAGCCCTACTCTGAACACTGTCCCAACATTCTCCATAGGCATTCATCCTGGAAGATATCTCGCTGCTGCGGGTGACCGAGGAAGAAAGGGAGGGGATTCTAATGAGATGCAGCTTCCGCCCAGGGCCATATTCAGCTTGCCTCTGTGCAGCAATGCTCCCCCCACCCCTCGTAGCACAATGGCGCAGACTAGTGCCCGTGACCGGGACCGGGGCCACGCTGGCTCTCCCAAGAAACCTGCACAGGCGCATTGCAAGCGCTCTTATTGAGACCTTTGAAGAGATAACTGATGATTACCGCGATGTGATAGACTACATCAATGCACTATTCCACATGTAGGCAAGCATGCAAGTATCCCTTTCCACCCTTGCCCAAGCTGCCTGCCTTCCCAACAGAAAAGCAGCTTTACCTCCGCAATCCGCTGCTGCACTGCCCCCCGCAACCACTGGACGCTGCGGCTGGCTGCCCTCCTCCTGGCTTGAGAAGAGCTCCTGGCTGCATGCCTCCTGGGACGACTCAGTGTCCTGGGTCGCTGCCGCTGCTGCCTCCTCCTCCTCCTCTTCCCCCCACCCCATTCACTGGTGGGCTGGGAAGTGTCCGTGGTGGTCGATGGAGTGCACATAGGATCACCACCAAGTATCGCGCCTTATAAAATCTGCAAGTCACTGGGGCTGCCCCGGAGCGACCATTTGCCTTGCGGGCTTTGCGATACGCATCCCTAAGCTCCTTGACTTTTACCCGGCACTGCAGAGTGTCCTGCTCATGTCCTCTTTCCATCATGGCCCGTGATATCTGGCCAGATGTATCAGTTTCTGTGGCTAGACCGCAGCTGAGATTGAACAGCCTCTTCCCCCGAACAACTGATGAGGTCAAGCACCTCGCTATTGCTCCACGCTGGGGATCGCCTATTGCGAGGAGGCATGGCACGTGGAGTCATGGCGAAGCAAAACGCTCACCTGCAAAGATTCCCTGAAGAGCACTCCACGCCAGGCTGGAGCAAACAGGAAGAGGATTTTCAAATTTCCTTGGAAATTTAAAGGGCAGGTCTGACGTGTGGTCACTTGAGGACAGGACAAAAGAGTTTGCAAGTGGTGACCAGAGTGGCTCAAATGGGAATTATGGGACAGACTGGAGGCCAATTAATCTGCAGTGGGTGTCCACATTCCTGCCGTAGCGGTACAGCAGCTGCGCTACAGCCCTTATTCCCCATACGGAGGTGGATTACCAGTAGCGCTATAACTCCGAGTTTATAGCGCTCTACGTGCCCCGCCAGTGTGGACGGATAGGAGGTTATAGCGCTCCTGGTGGCTTTATAGCATTATAAAGTGCCAGCGTAACCAAGGCCTCAATCTCCTGAGTGTATGAAGAATAATATTAGCTTCATCCAATACATAAATTAGATCTACAGTACAATGCTGCATATATACAGGCAGAGATTTTGTACATGAAAGTATGTTTTCAACACACACCAGTAACCAGAAAGTCAAATTTAGTGATGGAATATAACAATCTCTCAGCATCACCATCATTAACAGCTATTTTCTCTAAGTAACCAACAGCCATAAGAGACTCTGTTTTGAAGCTACTCAGTATATCCATCGGACTCGTCCATTGTGTGTTGCAATCCAAAGGCATGGCCTCCATAATTTGACCCTATTCTTCCTCCTAGAGTTTATTCAATGAGCCCTTGAGCTCCTGCAGCTCTGTAGGTGGAATGTAGGATACTTTACAATAGCTTTCAGCATGGTTATGATTTTTGAGAAAGTGCCAAAAAAAGTTAACCACTTGTTGCACTGCACGAGTGAACAACTGCTGTGTTCAGCTTGTGCATCCTGCAGGCTAAGTACATGTCTGGTTGAAGGATTTCACAAATTTTTGCCTCCTTTCCACTTATATTGCTCATCATGTTACAGCTGTAGCCCCTCAGCAGTTTCTTCTGCAACCCTCAAGAGGCTATTCTAGCCATGAAATGCTCTAAGGCTTTGTGTTGCATCAAAGGCTTCTATAAAATCAATGAAGTCTTCATGGAGTTCTATTTGCCCATCTTCATTTCAGTGGATGTAACGTATAGCCAGTGAAATGTTTTCTTTTACTGGACAAGCACTAGCTGCATCAGCAATTAAACTGAAAAATGATACTCTATAATCTTTCTCCGTATATAGACTCCTACTAACTTTATGAGCTCATTTTGCATTTGTTCTGATATGTCCATTATACTATAGGGTCTATAACTAAGCTGCTCTTTCAAATTTGGTTCCTGTCCTGTGATATAACATGAAAGCAAATGTACAATCTTAGTGTTTATTACCTTTCTCTTCATTAAAATGTTCTGCCTTCCGCAAAGGATGGTAATTTTAACTATTTGTTTCAGAGCATGCTGATTGCCGTCTGTCAACTTCTTCTTGTGCTCAAATGCAAAAAATTAATCCGACTTTGCTATAGCGAGAAAATGTTATTTGGATTTGCTCTCTCTCTCAAGTATTTTCTTGCCATTGGCCCAGTCTTTCAAGGGAATGGAAATCAAGACTGCTTTCTTGCTATTAAGCACAAAGAACACTCACAGAACACTCCCTCCAGATGTTTGGCGTAATGTGCAAATGTATACTCTTGTAAGAGCTACACGCTGCAACAACGTTATTTCTGACTACTAGCCCCTGAGCCCAATGGTGTTTTAGGAAACTGAAATTTGAAGGTGGCAACTTTTGAGTTGCTGAGATGTCCTTCTTATTCTCAGTCAAGTTTGCATTATTTAGATGGCCAATGTCATTATCTCTCTGGAAGCCCTGTACAATGTCTTCACCTTCTCAGTCCTTGGCTTGAGATATGGCTGGCTGCTGTATAAAAACTTTGTTTTACAATAGGAAGATTCAGTGCTTCTCCATTCTGGCTTTCCTCAGCCTTCCTTCCAGATGTAACTTCACAATAGCATCTTGGTCCACTGAGACCTTCCGGGAATTACAGAAAGGAAGGTAAACATCAGTATTGATGCATTGTGACCTACAGTGTTGGGAGGACCTTGGTGATCGTTATTTTTACCATTTACAGAGCGGAGCAAGTGCATTAGAAAAGAGGTTGTGATTTTGGGTAACTTCTGTTTCTACTCGGGATGTGGCTTAGATTTCTTTTCTCTTTTAAGCCCCAGACGAACAGTTTCTCGGCAGGGCTGAGATAACTGGTGAATGAAAGCACAGACACTTGTTTAACGGGGGCCTAATAAAATCAATTATCCTCTCGCACTGCAAAGGGAAAAACCCCGCACAAGCCAAGGCATTAAAAGGCGCATTACCCGCGTGCAGCAAACGCACGGGGAGGTACCGCATCACGACAGGGCCACATCTGTGTCGCGCCACCGCCCCAGCTCGCTGCACGCCGCCCTGCACCAGCTCTGCGCGCACCCCCCTCCCCTGCGAACTCCAGCGCCAGACCCGGCCGGCTCCAGGCAGGACCCGCGCGCGCTCCGCGCGCATCCAGCCTCCAGCCCGACTGCCTCTGACGCATGCGTATTACAGTAGGGGAGCGAGCGAGACGCTCCAGAGACAAGACAGCTTACAACGCATGCGCATTGCTGACGCCACATTCTAACCCCTTCCAGGCCAGGCATGCTTATCACGCATGCGTAAAAAGGCTGGGGTAAAGATCTCGACCCGCCCATCGCGACCGTTCGGCACGCATGCCTACTGGAAGGGAGGGGGGAGATTTCTTCCACCACCCACCGGAAGCGCCTGGTGCGCATGCGCTCTTAGTAAGGCACCCCCCCCCTCCACGCGTTTCTCTCCCCCCGCCCCCGACAGGGCCGTAAGGGGCATGCGCGTCTAGAGCGTCAGCTTGCGCCCGCTTTCTCCAGCGCCGGTGCATGCGCAGTAGGGGAGCGGAAGTGGCGTCCGGGCGTAGCGGAAGCGGCTCGCTCCTTTTTGCTCGTGGGCGGCCATCATGGTGAGTTCGGCCCGCGCCGCCAGCCCCGGGATCCCCTTCCGGCAGGGCGCTGAGCCGCCTCCTCCCAGTGACCGGAGCGGGAGCCCCCGGGGCGGGGGCCACCCAACGTGTTCTGCGGAGCGGGCTGCTGCCTTTTGCCCATCCCCGGGGAGCCTAAAGCTCCGGTCCGTTGGCGACCCCACGGGCCGGGCCCCCGTCGCTTGGCTGGCGGGGCCGATGGTCGGTGAAGGCGCCGGGCCGGGCTGCCGGGGCCAGATTTTCAGAATCCCGCCCCCCCCATTGGGGGGGCCCCCCCCCCCCGCGCATCCCAGCCCGCCCCACCCTGGACCGGCACCATCCGCTTGGAGCTTATGGCCAGACACCCCCGCACCCAGGCACATCCGTCCGTCCGCTCTGAGGGACACATTCCACCCCCTCTCCCCGACCCTTCGTGTGGGGCCCGCCGCCGAGCTGAACCCCTCCTCTCCCCGCCCCCGGAGACAAGTCCTGGCCTTCTATCCCTAGGGATAAGATACCCTGTATTCCCTTCGGGGCAGGGCAGGGGAATGGGGGATGCAGTTTGCGTGGAGTGCCATTGACACCTGACCGAAATGCAGGTGAACTTGCGGACCACGTCTGTCTGTCCCCTGGTTTCCCTTCTCCTGTAGGGCCTCCTCTCTCTTACCTAAGCCTACCTCTAACAAGACGGATTTTCAAATTGGATGTACAATAGAAACACAAGACAAGAAGGAATAGCTGCAGATTCTGAAATCTAAACTGAAATTGGTCTAAAAGTGCTTGATCTCCTGTCCCCGGCCATGCGGCTAAACAGTCCCTGCAACTGAAGGTTTTATAGATAGCAATTCCTGGTTTTGGTCATACTACTTGTGTTCACACTCAGTTTCAGTAAATCATTTCTTCCAGGTGTTCAAACGTTATGTCGAGATTGGCCGAGTTGCCTACATCTCCTTTGGGCCACATGCTGGCAAGCTGGTGGCAATTGTGGATGTTATCGACCAGAACCGGGTAAGCTCAGAGACCTCTCCCCAATTCTTTCATCCTGTATTTTAAAGGTATTTTTTGTATAATATTGATGAAAATACTTCATTTTTCCATATATCAATTTTTCCAACGGGCTTACAATGTTAAGGAAAATGAAATACAAATACTCATGTGCACTGCAGGCCTAAAAAATTAATCTTTATATGGAAACTCTTGTAAGATTCCAAAAAGTTATTTTTTCAAAAAGTTACATTTTCCCTCTCAGGATCAATTGTAAGGATAAGAAGGAAGGCCCTCTAATGGATAATAACTGGTTAAGAAACAGGAAATAAAGGATAGGAATAAAGAGAGAGTTTTCGGAATGGAGAGAGGTAAATAGTGGTGTCTCCTAGGGATCTGTAGCGGGTAGTTAAGTGCAAAACAGACTGTAAGGAGTGACAGAGGGATCTCAAACCTGGGCAACAAAATGGCAGTTGAAATGGAATGTTGATAAATACAAAGTAATTGCTCATTGGAAAACATAATCCCAACTATACATACAAAATGATGGGGGCCTAAACTAGCTGTTACTACTCAGGAAAGAGCTTGGAGTCATTGTGGATAGTTCTCTGAAAACATCCATTCAATGTGCAGCGGCACTCAAAAAAACTAACAAAGTTAGGAACCATAAAGACAGGGGTAGATAAGACAGTAAATATGTTACTATATAAATCCATGATACAGCCACACTGTAGTGCAGTTCTGATTGTCCCGTTTCAAAAACAATATAGTAGAATTGGAAAAGGTAATCAATGGGCAACAAAAACGATTAGGGGTATAGATCATAAGAACGTACTACTTCACACAATGTACGGTCAACCTGTGGCACTCATTGCCAGGAGATGTCGTGAAGATCAAAAGTATAACTGGGTTAAAAAAAAAAAAAAACTCTAGATAAGTTACATTGAGAATATCAATGAGTCACAATTTATTTGGAAGTAACTTTCTGTCATGATATATTGGAAAAATGTTAGTGAACCCATTCAATCACTCTTGTTCTAGGCGCTAGTTGATGGCCCCTGCAGTGGTGTAAGAAGGCAGGCTATGCCCTTCAAGTGCATGCAGCTAACTGATTTTGTACTCAAATTCCCACACAGGTGAGTTGTCTTTCCTCTTGGACTGTGCAAAAGGTACTAACTGCTTAAACCTGACTTAATGTGAAGCTAATTTACATTGTCTGTTTGTGATTTGGTGGAATTTTGTTACTGAATTTTAGAAAAAATCATATGGATGTGTACGTGTTTCCTTAAGTTATCCCAAGGGTCTAAATTTCAGAACTAATCATCTTGCGTAAAGTACTAAGTGATTTAACGATGTGTGCTGTTAAGAACTGGCAGACCATATAATCATGATTAAATGTATTGGATTCATTGCTATGAGTATTGACAATATGAATGACAAATAGCAGATTTGAATGAGGCAGATACTGGTCTGTATTACTTACAAGGAAAAGTTGTAAATCACAGTAATGCATAACTTCATGCATTGCCTCCTAAAAAATAGACTCTGGCTCCATATTCAAAGTAAAGTATTCAAGATCTTCTTTATTTGAAGAGGTATAGTATGTACCCTATTTGTAGGTGGATTGAATTCCAAGTCTTTTGTCTCCAGCTTTTGTGATATATAAAATCACTAAGCCACAGTCACGCCTGGCTACTGTTATGAGACCTTACTATGCTGGTAAAGCTTCCATAACTTTGAACTCATAACTTCTGTTTTTTACTAGCCATTTTAGATGAATGCCAGAAGAATAGTACCCTAGTGCATCTTTCTCGATTGCTCATCCCTTCAATCCTAACTGCCAACACAAGAAAAGTTTTTAGTATATGTTTACAGGACTTTGATTACATTTTCTGTCTGGGTAACACCTTTGACATGTACTAAAGATGTAACCTAGACGTTGGTGTTTGACTCCACTTATTTAAATTTGAAAGCTGGAGCAGCACCAAAGGAGTTGATTTGTGTATGATGATAATGCAAATACTGTTGATATATGAGATGGTTTGTTTAAATGCAGTGCTCGTCAGAAGCGTGTGCGCCTTGCCTGGGAGAAAGAAAAAATTAATGAAAAATGGACAGGTACAAGATGGGCAAAGAAGATTGAAGCCAGAGAAAAGGTATGTTTGATCTGCAGTCTGATGTAGAATACTCAACACTGCATCTAGCATGTTACTAAAGTTGTCAGATCTAGTCTAGTTAGGGTCACCAGATGTCCGGATTTTATAGAGACAGTCCCGGTTTTTGGGTCTTTTTCTTATATAGGTTCCTATTATCCCTCACTGCCTGTCCTGATTTTTCACACTTGCTGTCTGGTCACCCTAAGTCTAGTAGAAAAGTTGAGATTAATGTTGCAGAGTAAGACTAAAGACAGAGAAAATGTGGGTTTGTCAAGCTGCAAGGGAAGTTGTTACTGAAAACCAAATGATTTTACCACTACATTTAATCTGTTTTTCTGCTTTGCCATCTCTACAAAATGGTATTTTTTTTTTATCTGTTCTCTGTATCATCGGACTCTTCCCAGTTATGGAGATAAATGACATGTACATTGACTTGTAAATTCATTTTAGTGGTGGTTTGCAAAGTTCTTTTGAGTTGTCTGATTGAACAGCACAAAATATATTTATTTTTTTGCAGTTACATTTAATTGTTTAAGGAATTAAACACTGAAGATTTCAGTTAATTTTTAACTGAAGCGCAAATTTTTTTCAACAGAAAGCCAAGATGACAGACTTTGATCGCTACAAGGTCATGAAGGCAAAGAAAATGGTTAGTGGTTAAATGTATAGCTGTCTTGGATAGTTGATTTGCAGTGTTTTAAAAGTAAATATAGCTCTTTATTCTGAATCAGATTCAAATACATAATTCCTTATACTAATTTTTCTGTTCTTTTTGAACTCAGACTTGCAGAAAACTAGAGAAGCAATATAAATTTCCCTGAGTTAGCTGATGCTTATTCATCACTATTTTTCTTTTTAAACATTTTATACAAGTTCAGTCTATATTTCTCTCCTTTAACTCCATGCTAGCCTTCAAGGCTGTGTATTAGACTTCTCTGCTGTTGAGAACTGAAGTTGTCTCCAAAGTTCATTGATCCTTTGTAAGAGATTGCTGTTGACAATATAAAACACTACTTTCCCTCTTCTCAGAGCCACATATTGCTTTATTAGCAGTGTTGCCAACCTGTAAAACAATAAACTGACTAGGAATCTAACCCAGACTTGTAGCAGGGCACTACAACTAGTCTACCAGTCTGACAGCGGTCCTTTACCACTTAGGCCCTTGAAGAGTCTGAAATATGTCACACCACTATATATAGTGCATGTGATACCTTTATGCGACTTCAGTAAAATCTACATCTGCCGAACAAAGAGTGATTTATGCTAAAAAGGAGAGAATTTGAAAATCCAGAAAGTCAAGAGTAGCACAGATATCTATAGACATTCATTTGCTGTGCCTTAATGTTACAAAATGATTTCTTTAATTTACAGAGGAACAGGATCATCAAGCATGAAATAAAGAAGCTCCAGAAGCAATCTTCCAAAAAAGCATAAACTGTCAGTAATCAAATAAAGTTCCTGATTAATATACACTTAGTGTCTGTCTTTGTGTTGCAGTATTTACAACTATTAAGGTAATGTATATAGATCACTTAGGGTCTTACTCAACAATAAGTAACTGCCCGAGCAATTTACAAGGCTATGAGTTGGCGGTGCTCAGCACATCATGAGAGCAGGCCCTAAATCAGCAATGAGAAATGAGTTACTGCTCAGTTTTCATGTGCTTCTGGACTACAGGACCTATACTGTTGCATACTCAAGTTAATAGAACATACCGATTAAAATCCTCAAATATATTTTATAGCAATTTGCTATGGAAAGAGTATAGCATTGATGAAGCTACTTTACAAGAAATTATACTTGAAACACAGGTTTATTGGAGTAGAGAACCTATTTTTTCTGTACAAATCCAGGGTATAGGTTAAAGTGCGAATAGTTGTCTCTGTAGGAAGCAAGAGACAATCCCTGCCCTGCAGTATTTAAAATCTGTGTAAGTGCTAATGTTCTTGCATTCTTTTTAAAGGCTCAGACAAATAATTATTCATCATTAAATTGTATTCTAAAATATATCATACTTCAAAATTTACTTCCACTACTCTCCTGAAAGCTGTAGCTCTGGCCTCAAATGCTTCAGAATGCTAGGCGTGTCTAGTGACAAGATAAACACTTTTCCTGTGTGGGCAGAATTGTATACTGAATAAAATCATGTTGTTAGAAAAATACTTCTGGAAACAACTTAAAATCAAGTCGCATAAAGTTAAATGTATTTTCTGTTACTACAATTGTCCATTATTAGGCTATTTGTCTTACAGGACCATTTTCTTAATCTTAATTTTTTCTCTCCTATGATGAAGAAAAAGCATGTACGAAGAAGAGAAACTAAAGGCTATGGCGGGAGGAGTGAAATTGCCTATATATTGAAGAATAGACTTTTCCCTGTAATGTTAAAGTTATAATTTAAAAAAAAAACCAGTTAAACGAATTTTGTATTTTGATCATTTAAATGGTAATTGAAATGTGTCCTGAAGGCATCTATTTAGTCTACTGAAAGAGTTGCAGTTTATCAGTGCTCTCACTAGGTCAGGCCCACACAACTTGGAAAGCAGCAAGGGCCATATTACTGCAAAAAAAACAGCTGTGGGCCGAAAAGCCCCGCCCCCATCCGCTTCTCCCCACCCCACTGCTTGGCTTACCCCACCCCTACTTACCCCCCACGGGCCACACAGTGAGCCCATGCGGGCCGCATGTTGTGCAGGCTTGCACTAGGTCATCAATGGGAAAGATTAAGAGCTGCAGAGGCACAATTTGAAGAACTATCTCCTGGGTTATTAGCTATTCTGTAACCATCCAGGACATGTGTAACAATTAGCATATACCCAAATCACAACCCCTAGTATTTGTTTAGTGGCTATACTGGAATATAGGGCTGTGTTTTGCACAAGTCTCCAATTCACAACATTGGTTTATTTTTTTTCCATTAGCTCTACATAGATATTTTAATAGAAACAGCCATTAGTATTTTCCAAAGACTGATTCTAATATGGAAATACTTGCTGTTAACTGTACTGTGGCAAAGCTGCTGTGACAGTGGGAGGAAGGCTGGTCCAGTGGGTAGGATGCTAGCCTGGAACTTAGGACCCAGATTCCATGTCTTGTTCCATCAGACTTCATGTGTGACCTTGAACAAGTCCCCTATGGCCCATGATGGCAGCACAGTTATGGTACTGTAGTGGCATAGTGTAGATGCTGTCCTATATCCATTGAAGGGGTTTTCTCCATCTACATAGTTTCATCCACCTCTTGGAGAGATGGTAGCTAAGTAGACAGAATAATTCTTCTGTCAGCTAGCTGCCTCTACATTAGGGGTTAGGTCAATCTAACTGTTGCACAGGATGTGAAATTTTTCATAGTCCTGAGTGACCTAGCTAGGTTGAACTATTTTTTAAATGTAGACTAGTCCTGAGTCTTAGAGCCTCAGTTCCATAGCTGTAAAATGGTGATAGAGCATTTTCTTACCTTCCAGGAATGTTGAGGATAGATACATCAAAGACTGTGAGGCACTATGGCAGGGGTGGGCAAACTGTGGCTCGCGGGCCAGATACGGCCCACTGTCCATTTTTGTCCAGCCCGTGAGCTCAGGCTGGGGGAGCGGTGCCAGCAGGGCTCTGGGGCCGGGCTGAGCGCTAGCACCCAGCTGAGCATGGTAAGCAAGGTGCGGGGGGCTTAGGTGGCGGGGTCCTGGAGTGTGATGGTTAGGGTGGGTGGGTGGGTCTCGGGAGGGGGCAGTCAGGAAACAAAGCAGGGGGGCTTTAGATAGGGGGTGGTGTCCTGGGGTGGCAGTTAGAGTTGAGGGGGTCTCCAGAGGGGCAGATCAGGGAACAAGGAGGCGGGGCGGGGGTTGGATGGATCAGGAGTTCTGAGAGGGGCAGTCAGGTGGCAGGAAGTGGGTGGGGGTTGGATAGGGGACGAGTCCAGGCTGTCTGGCGAGGCACAGCCTTCCCTACCCGGCCCTCTGCACAATTTTGAACCCCAGTGTGGCCTTCGGGCCAAAAAGCTCGCCCACCCCTGCACTATGGTAATGGGGGCCATAAAGTACCTTAGATAAAATACTTAGCATACACCTAAACTTGCAATAAAAAACCCTCCAAGACTGTAGCCCTGGTGATCTGACTTGGGGTTGTGGGGTTATAAATAGCAAATGTTTGGGTTCATGCTGGGGCCCAGGCTCGGACACCCTCCACGCTGGCCAGGTTTCAGAGCCTGGGCTGCAGCCTGAGCCCAAATAACTATACTGCTATTTTTGCCCCTATACTGCAATTCCTATGAGCCCAAGTCAGTTGCCTGGGCTCTGAGGCTCTCTACCATGGGTCTCTTGGCCATGTGAACATGCCCTTAGACTTGTAATACTTTTGCTGTGATCAATATCTTCAGTGAGGCAGCAGTGGAATGAAGAATCCAGTATTTATTTTCATTCATAGGTAAGAGAAAATCACACACATACAGAGTGCAAGTTTTAAACAAACAATTTAATATTGGTGCACAGTGATGATGATTGTGAAGCTTGGCTGAGGTGGAGGAGTCAGAGGGTGGGATATTTCCCAGGGAATGCCTTACTGCTAAATCAGGGGTTCAGGACCCCTAAGAGGGTCATGAGGTTATTATATATGGGAGTTGTGAGCTGTTAGCCTCCACCCCAAAGTCCGCTTTGCCCACTAAATCTCACACTGGGGTTCAGGACCCCTAAGGGGGTCATGAGGTTATTGTGGGGGTTGCAAGCTGTTAGCCTCCACCCCAAAGCAGGCTTTGCATCCAGAATTTATAATGGTTTTAAATATATTAAAGTGTTTTTAATTTATAAGGGTGGGGGGTCACACTCAGAGGCTTGCTATTTGAAAGGGGTCACCAATACAAAAGTTTGAGAACCACTGTGCTAAATGAACTAGCAATTTGCTGAGCCCTCAAGGGTTAACACTCAGTCTTCTCCTTTAAGTACTAAGAGTGAGGTCAAAAGTACACTGTTAATTAGATCTCCAAGCCTCCTTCCCTGTGTTCCTTCTGCTCCATGGAAGATGGGGTAAGTGGGGTGCAGGAGCAGGGGGGAAGGAAGACACCCTGACAGCCCCTCTTTCTCCCCTTCTATCCTCTGCAACCCCACCCAAAGCAAATAGGAGTCTCAGGGAGCAGCTCCAAGGCAGAGAGCAGGAGCAGCACATTGCAGTGGGGAAAGGGACATGAATGGCCAGCAATTGACAGCCTGCTGGGCAGCAGAGGATGTTAGAAGGGAGCACTTCACAACTTTAAAGGAGCATGTTCCCTAGTTGATTAGCAACAAACAATGTTAACCAGGACGACTTTAAACAAGGAATTACTGTAGTTGTAGCTGCCTTTTTGCGCTGCTAAGTACTACTAGCATTTGCACTTCAAGCTGCGTTTGCCACTATTAGAAAAATTAATGTTTCACTCCTTGTGACACTTCCAGTAGCTACTGCTGTTGTAGCAAAACCCTGCCTTTCTGCAAAATGCAAATTCTGTCATACTGGTGTGTTGGCTGCACTATTGAACATTTGGAGGAAATGGAAATAACGTTTTGTAGCCTGTTAAATTTCTACTCTGCTGTTTAAAGCTAAATGACAGGATATAAACTATGGATAAACACTAAACCACTTTCAATTTCAAAGCACTGCTCATGCACGAATATAACAGCAGAAACTGTTTGGAGCATCTCTTTTAATCTGCCTATTCCTGTAGTGTGATGGATGGAGTTACAAAAATTCAACACGTGCATGCAGTAAATGTAATCTGAAAATACAAACAGAATTGAGTTTCTAGAGCCTGCCACAAGGTGGTGCTGTTTAACTCTAAAGATATTGCAGTCTGACAGCCTCTCTTCTTTTTAATCAGATGTAGGTAAATATTCTGGATTCATTTTGCAATTTGACAAAATTTCAGTGAAAAACAATCCTTTGTTTCCATGAAATAAACTAATTTGCAAGCATATTCTCAAGTGATGCATATTTCACTTTTGTTGTGAAATAGAAGATAGTTTGCCAAGGCAAATGGGGAAGCAGTTTCTTGTTTAGTAGAGGGAGTTGAGTTGAAAGAAACTGAGAAGCAGGTGGATTGAAAATATCCTGAAGTCTGTCAAACATCTTCACAAAACAAGTAAACGTGGCCTCTGAAAGAGAAACAACTGTCAGAGGACGCACCAATGTCTACAGGCACTTTGGGCCACTTCTATAAATGCTGCTAACAGCAAAGTCCTAAAATAAAAAAAATCTGCAGGAATGAATAGTGAAGGGGGTGAAAATAGGACCCTCAAGTCTTTTGTCTCTAGATTACACTAAAATCTAGCCAGAGTTCATTCTTAACATCTGCCAGTTGCATTTGTCTAAATCTAGTTTGCAGTGGACTAAATGAGTTACTGCTGCTGTAGACTTTTACCTCAGACATAATTATATTTAAATGAAACTTCAACAAAAATCCGTTTTTCCCTGTGTTTGGGTAGTACATGTAATTTTCTTTTCAGTGAAATAAACCTACAGGAAGTCTCTGCACAGAGGAACAGTGGTTTTGATAACATTCTGCTTGTTAAAATCTTGTTTCTGAAATACATAAAATACAATGTATGCACACTATAAAGCTTACAAATATTTCTCAGGTTCCAATGATATCACAGCTGACTCCAGCTTCACTCTTATGGTTGCCACAGTATTGTCAAAAGAATCCTTTAGTTTCATGATTACCTGTGTATTAACAACCCTTTCTCTGTCTGGAAAGACTGGTACTGTGTTCAAACCTTGAAAAATCCAGTCACTCAGGGTGAACTGAAAGCTTGCTCTGGTGAGCGAGGGGCCCTGCTTCTGCAGAAGATAAGCAGACTTGGGAGACTGGGAAAAACAATAAGTGACCCCTCAAACTGTGGGGGGCGTGCCCATGTAGAGGAATGTTTGCGTGTGTGTGGTGGAGCCTGGGCCAGCCCCCATGGGGAGTGGGGAGGGAGTATCACCCAGTCCTGCTCCACCTCTGGTTCTGCGCTGGTCCCACCAGCCTTGGTCCCTGGCCCAGGCCAGCTGTTGAAGAAAGGGTTTGAGGCATTGGCCTTATAATGTGCTTTCTTCTCCTGCAGAGACCTCACACACCACACCTCAAAAGGAGACATGGCCTCATGGCACAGACCACTCCATCTGGGTCTATTTAGAGCAATGACTTCCCAGGTTTTAATGTCTATGTTGCATGCCTTGAGGTTGGCCTTCAAGGTGTCTGTATTTGAGGCTGGGTTGACCCTGAGAGCATGTTCCTGTGCTCTGTTGGCTGTAGAGCACCACTTTTGGGATACAGGAAATTTCCATGTGGACCACGTGTCCGACCCAGCTTAGTTGAGCTCTGATGAGCATACTCTTGATGCCAGGGATTTGGCACCTCTCGGTGTTGGGGATCTTGTTCTGCCACTTGATGTTGATGACACAAAGGTGGAAGCGCTCCAGCTGTTTGATGTGGCATCAGTAGAGCATCCAGGTCTCGCATCTGCAGAGGAGTGAGGTGAGTACAACAGTGCAGTTGATTTTTATCAAGGTTCGGAGGCAGACTCTACGCTCCCTCCAGAGCCTGTAGATGAGCCTGCCAAATGCCAAGCTGATCATTGCCATGCGCTGAATGCTGTCATCGTCCAACATGGCATTGCTGGAAAGTACGCTCCCCGGGTGGCAGAATTTCCTGACCGAGTTGAGAGGTGTATTGTCCATTGTGGGGATGGGCTTGTGGTGCTCATAATACTAACAGTCTAGGACTGGCTGATACATGAGCAGACTGCAAAGCCGAAGCATTTTGAGTCCTAGGCAAAGTGGTTCACGATAAGCCGAATGTCCTCAAGCATGTGCGCAATGAGGGCACAGTGGTCACCAAACAGGAACTCTCTTAATACCTATTCGATGACCTTGGTGCGGGCCCTGAGTTGCAGTAGATTGAACAGACTCTCATCTGATCTAAACTGGATGTGTACCTCTCTCTCTCAAAGTCCTGGAATGCAAAAGAGCCTGGCTGAAAGCCAATGGCAAAGAGCACTGGAGCCATCTTGCATCCTTGTTTGGTGCCATTTGTGACAGAGAAGGACTCTATGGCGTCACTGCACTCCATCACACTGGCCGTCATGACATTGTGAAACAAGCGGATAATGGCAATCATCTTCTCTAAGCAACCAAATTTATGAAGCAATTTCCATAGGCCCTCACGATTCACTGTGTCGAAGACCTGGGTCAGGTCAACAAACGCCATGTGCGGGTGCTTGTTCTGTTCACAACCTTCTTTTGTATTTGTCGGGCTTCAAAAATCATGTCCATGGTGCTGTGGCCAGCACGAAAGCCTCGCTGGGACCTGGATAACTGGGGTCCATAAGGTGAGAGACAAGCCTGACGAGGAGACTGTGCAAGGATCTTCCCTGCTAAACACAGCAGTGAGATTCTGCAATGGTTATGCTGAGCCTTAGGACAGACTGACTGTGAAAGCATCCTTATACTCCTGGAGCATGGTACCCTGTTCCCATGTAGTCTTGAAAAGATGTGGAGAGGCCCATGTAGTCTAGTTTCCTGACTAGATGGGCATTTCCACATTTGTACACGTCAGGTGGAGTGCTGCCCGATTCTGGAGACTTGCCTGCCAACAACCCCTTAATAGCCTTAGTAACTTCATCTAAAGAAGGCTCCCTGGACAGCTCCTCCAGGACAGGACGTTGCGGCAGGTTGATATGAAATATAGTGCTCCCAAAAAGGATCCAGGGACCTGGTAGAAATCTTATCACCTTCCCTCTTTGTGAAAATAGAACAGGCTTCTTACAAGGACATTGGCCCCTTGACTTTGCTGATGGAGCTCCATGCCCACCCTTGCTTTTCTTGTCTACCTCTAGATAGTAGATGATCATCAATATGTTAAGACCTGTTTGTTTCTATCATTTTTTCTTATAGTATGAGTGTCCCTGAGATTTCCTCTGTTCTCCTTTAGCAGATGAAAAGGCCTAACTGCTGTTTCTGCTCAATTAGCATGTGAGCTGAGTAGAACTTGCGCACAAGAATATTTCTTGGAAATTCAGCTTTGCAGAGCATGGTAATGGGTGGGCTGTGGTCTTGGCTCTGATTATGGGTGTTTAGGTTCCAGTTCCTTTGTCCCTTTGGTTTTTGTTGATAATATCTTCAAAATAGGAGGAGGGCTCTTGACTACAGCTGGAAGGGAAATGGTTTACCTGTCCTGTGAACATTTTTGAGATTATATCACATTTTCCTGATCTCATTGGAGTGAAATCAAGATCTTTTGTTATTTTTGCAAAAAGTATGCATGGGAGAGAGAGAGTAGCCTGGTGGGTAGGAGATTCACCTGAGCTGTGAGAGATTTGGAGCAAGGACTTGAACTTGGATTTCCACATCTTAGTTGAGATCTGTGACCACCAGCCTATAGAGTCCGTTTTACTCAAGCTATCCTGGAGGAGGGACTTGAACTTGGATCTCCCAGCTGGGTGCGGTAGGCACTGGGACACTGGCTAGTCTGTGGTGAGTCAAGCTGTCTTTCTCTGATCAAAACCTCTGGCCTGGACATGAGAAACTGTCCTGATGAAGATTTCATGGAAACCAGTCCTTCCCCGCAAAAAGTTTCAGTTTTGATGAAAATTTCTCAACCAGCTCCTCTACTCTCAGCTGGGCTTGAGTCTGAATATTCGCACTACATCATCACTTGGTCAGACATTTGGGGCTTGGATTGGGATCTTCATAGCTCTGTACTTAAATTACTGATTTTACTTGATTCTATATTGCATTCCTGGCTAACCTAGAATATTTGCAATTACTGCAGTATTTTATCACAGCACAGATATATAGGTTCAAATGCATTGATTATTTGGCAGTCCTTCTGTATACCTCTTATCTTCCTTACACACGTGCACACACACGAAATAGCTTTAATTGTTGGAGGCTGAAGAAGCCTTGACCAATGTGAGTTCATGCTCATGTCAGTGGGAACTTTGCCCAACTTAGTTGAACCCTAAAATTCAGCTGTTGATAGAGAGAGACACTAGTAAATACTGCACATGAAAAACTCTTATCTTTTATTGAATCACTTGCTTCAAGTCAGTTTCAGGATTCAGGTATCAGCCTGGCAATGCGAATGAAAGCCACAATCCCTGTGGCCAAGTCTTTGTAACTGTTTTTTTAACAAAGCTTTCAAAGCCTTGTTTGCAGGTGGAAGTGGCTCTGTACTGCTCCTTTTATCTGAAATTAGCCCTTTGTGCTAATTACCAACTTCAGAGTGATGCTTTTATACCCAGCATGGAGTAAATTTCTTCTTCATAGGACACAGTGACCTAGTTTTCATATAGAAGATTCTATTAGACAGTTCCCCAATGGCCTTGTGGTATGAAAGTATTTTTTGTGGTTTTTATCTAGTTGCTATTTTTGTGCTTTAATTGCTTAGTATTGCTGTGGAGGGGAGCTGAGCTATTGATTGTTGCCATCACAGCTAGCAGAGATAAGTGATTGTCTAGACATGTGCTTCAGGCTCCTCTTTGAGAGCAGGATAGGGCCAGAAGCGGTTCTGCTGCTCATGGTATTGATAAAGGCGTGGGTGATGGGGGTCTCCACCGGAAATTCAGCTTTGCTGAAAATGTTAGATGCTTTGAAAAAGCAATATTGTTTATATTTAAATAATATAAAAGGAGGTGAGCTCTGAGATTACAGTAGGAGGCTTACCTTAAGGCATCCAGTGGGATACTGCAACATCTGAATACAAACTACTTCTCGTAGCATATTGGCAGCCAAGACATTTAAAAAAATGTTTAATAAGTCACATGCTTATAAAAGCCAGTGAATAACAGAACAGATTAGAATCCGTCATTTTGCAGTGAGATGCTGTTCAAAGGTGATCTTGGAAAGAAGGGAAAACTAGATTTTTGGGTGTTTTTCTGGGGGAGGAGGGAGACAAAGGAGCCCTCAATTATATTTTTTAGGTTTTTGTTTATTTTTCTTGCTTGTCTTTTATGTTATAAATTCAGATAGTAGCTTATGCTGAAAACTCAGCGGATGGCTGGAGAATTGGTGAGTTTATGACATCAGCAAAATGAAGTAAGTGAAATCAGATTGGTTGAAAGGGGAAATCATTTTTAGAAGAATGTTAAAAACATTTTAAAAATGTAATTCAAATGCCTGAGAAGCAGTTGGGAGTTGATATGCTTTTGTTAAACAGTTGAATTATAGGCTGAAAAAGCTCACAGTTCTTGTCTGAGACTTCTAAGGAGTTCCCCAAAAAAATCAGGGAAGACCAGATTTCACATTTCTTATATTTCTAAGGTTAAAACAACAACAGCAACAACCCAGGAAAAACAACTTCAGACCAAAATCCCTTCCAGGCCTCCTTATTCAGGATAAGAAGCAGACAATGAGCACAAACCTTTCATTAAACTCTGCAGTTCACCTTCATTAGGTTGGCTCCCACGATGCATCTCAACTCCATATTGCAGCAAATCTGCCACTTCAGCCGGGGCTTTTCCTGAGCTGAGAGTGATAACTGCATCAGATTATACTGTGAGGGCTTGATCGTGCGAGGAGCCAAGCACTCTGCAAGACTGGGCCCCAGTATAGCTTTATGCCAGAGGATCCCAAAGTGTTCTGCTGCAATCCCTCACCAGGGAACTACAGAGCCGCAGTCGCCAGTCTGCATCAGCAGTGCCTGCCATGTGTAGTTAAATAGCATCTAGGGAATTAGGTGCCTAAATGTCTCTGAGGATCTGGACCAAGGGTCTTCTCTGGACTGAGCTTTTTTCTGGAAAGCCCCCACCATTATGTTAGCACTGGGACTCTCCCCTGGTGCTAGCAATGGAGGGAGTGCTAGTGTAGACCAGCCACTGACCCTTTCCCCTCCCTGCCACCAAGGGTTGCTCAGGTTTAGGCAAGGTGGTGATAACAATGCCGGTGAGTGGACTACGATAGAGCTCCCACCACTGCTAGCCCCAGGGAAGCTTCTCAGAGCTCCGGCAAAGGCGGGAGATATTTGGAAAAAGCTCAGGAAAGGGACAGTCTTGGAGGAGGCAGCCACCAAACTGAAATCATTTGGGCCACACATCAGATTGGGGGTCAGCTGTGAAAAGTTAGTGAATGAACCTGCTAAACTCCTGACTCCGAGTCCCCTGACAAAGCATCATCAGTTAGCTTTCTCAGACAGCCCATTTTCCTTTGTTGATAACACTCCTGCTGTCTTCTAATCATGCAGTTTAAAGATTCTTGTCAGAGGACTAATATGTTGTAGCTCACTTGTTTGGGAACCCAGATCCAAATATAGGAATGACCGAGTGATCACAAGAGTTCTCAGCACCGGATTTTGCTAGTTTTTGCCATCCCTGCAACAACAGCATTTTAGGATTGCTGACAAGCACAGAACTAATAACAACACTGAACTTGTGTAGCACCTTGCGGCAAAGCTCTGACAGTGTTTTACCGACATGACACCTGTGAAGCGGTGGTGAGTAAATGTTATTTTACAGAGGAGGCCAGAGAGGCACAGAGAGCTTACATGGCCTGGAAGCAAGTTACTGGGTAAGCTGGGATTGGTGTTGAGGAGTAGAATTGGACAAAAATTTTCAGTCAAAACTATTTCACAGAAAAAAAACACAGATTTGGGTTGATTGCACCATTTTGTGTCTTGTGTTGACTTCTAATTGTTAGGGTCAAAACAAAAAAAATTGGAAATATCAAAATGAAACATTTTGATTTCTTGGCCTATAGTCACAAAGGAATTCAGAAAAATGGTGCTGGAAGATCTTCTCTTCCCCAAATGCAATAGTCCAGCTGTTAGCAGACTCCCTGGGCTGTGGGAGACCCAGATTTGACTCCCCGTTCTTGAGCAGGTCTCTGCATTGTAGTGGAGTGTCCACCCATTGTGGGGTGGGGCCCATAATGCACCACTCCCAATGCCGCTGCCAGTGCCGCAAATGCGGCAGCTGTCAGAGTGGACAGACTGCGGTGCTTTCACTACTGCGCTCTCCGAAGGCTGGTTTAACTCAAAGCACTCTACAGCTGCAAGTGTAGCCATGCCCTGGGTGCCAGTCCCTGCTCCAGTGACCATATTATTATTTATCCCACATCCAAGGTGTATGCCCTCTGATCGCCACCATGACCACAGCCTCCTTCACTTTTGTGACTCTAGCCCTTTATTTCATTTGCTTTTATTAAACATCAGCCCAAATGATGCATTTTCTCTGAGCTGAAATGAAATTTTTTTCAACTTTTTTGTTAAGTTGAAAATTCCAAAAAGGTTTGGTTTTGGTTCAACCCGAACTGACTTTTTTTCCTGATATTCTTGGAACTGCCAGTGACCTGAAAAATCAGTTATTCACACTGCTCTCCTCTATGTCACAATTCACCCCTCTAACCTCTAGACATCACTCCTCACTCCTCTAACAGTCGAGCTGTCCAGAGGCATTCATGAGCCTATATGTTTGTGAGATTTTTCCTAGACCTGATCAGATCTTTGGGATTAAATACCGCTGTACAATTGTGTCAGTGCCTACATTTTTTCTGTCCTGCCATAGTGCTGACAGCAAGGGTTTTTTTGCTCTCATTTTTCTAGTGCTAACGTAAAATATAGCAGCTCTGAGGTCAAAACCTTAGCTTATGCTAATGGCCGCCTTCCAGACCAGGATTTCGAAAAGAAACAGATCCCATAGTTTTGTTTCTCCCTTTTGTAGTTAAAATATTATTAAAGGGTGTTTATTTTTTCTCAGTACAATCCCGTTGATTGGAGCTGGAGACTTGTTGAGATGCTTCTTGCCTGGTGCTAACTTGGCAGTGAGGCTATTGCATCAGAAGTGAACGTTCCACCACTCACACCTTCTTGTCTGTTCTTGTGCACACGCAACAGCATTTAGTGGCAGCACGGTGTCTCTGAAATTTAAAAGGCCTTTGAGACCAGCAGGTCACTCTCACCTTCTAGGGAGGCAGGGCATGAAGTCAATGAAAACCACTGTGCCATCTGTGATGCTGTCTGGAATTTAAGAGACACTTTGGGATATTATGAATACCAATGTTGTAAAATCACAATGAGTTGTGCCAGATATGCTGTGTAAGGTATCTGCAAAAATGTTAAAATTTGCCAAGTATGATAATCTTGTTTATATGTGTGTATCACCTTTTTATTATAAGTTATAGATATGTATGTATCTCTGTATTTCCCAGCTTGTGTTGTGTCTCTAGGTGACACCGCCCCGACAGAATGGCACCAGTGCTAGGCCTGTTTGCTGGCCCATCAACTCTTCAATGAGCCCATTGAAAGGGCCAGGGACTACATCTTATGACTCAGCCAGGGACATGCCTATGGACAGAACAGTATGGTTTTTCCATGCCCTGTGCTGGACAGCTTGTGTTTGGAACAAAGGAAATAAATACATGCTGCATGGCAAAATACTATGAAAGGCAGCTGCATCTTCTCCATTTGGTCTTCAATTCTGCTTCGTGTCTTTATTTCTGCTTCTTACCTTTGGAGTAACCTTTCTACAAACGAAGCTCTGAACAAAGGACTGAATGACCCATCTAAGCTGTGGATGTGTTCCAGAGGGACTTTCAAGCTAGCAAATTCACCAATACTGCTAGGAGCTTGGTATATGGATTTTGAAGTCCTTGTATGTATGTTATTGCTTTGCCCTTTAACATCTTTCTTCTTGTACTTTCTTTTTTCTTTATAATAAACCTTTAGTTTGACATACTAAAGGATTGGCTGGTGGCATGGTATTTTGGGTAAGATGCAAATCTATACTGACCTGGTAATGTGGCTGACCTTTTGGGGATCAGAAGAACATTTTGTATATTTGAGCAGAGTTTTTTTAAATAACTTCTCACTGTACTGGACCTATGTGCTTAGTGGAATGTGAACTGGAATGCAACAAAGGGGGCTGTGTGATTTCTTTCTTGTTTCTTGCTGACCAGTATGGGGGGACCAGACACACAGTTTGTGACAGGTTGGGGACTTTAACTTCAGTGTTTCCCATCAGTCCTGCGAGTATCTGCTTTTTGCCTCATTCAGGGCCATATCCCCAGTTGTTGCAAATAGCACTGATCCACCGACTTCAGTAGAATGACTCTGACTGATGCCAGCTGAGGAGAGGGCTGCCAGAGTCCATTGGCTTCTGCAGTTGAGAACTTATATGTGCCCTGCTCTGCAGGACGTGGGGCCAGGGCTTGCTCCAGATTAATGACAGAATGCCGCTCCGTTGTTTTGGCCGTCCCAAGCACCTGCTTGGTACACTGGTGCCTGGAGCCAGCCCTGCGTGGGGCACCAGAGATTTCATTACATTTCCACTCTCCTGTCATGAGGAACCCCTTGCGTTTTAGAGGGAGCCCTGGTATGTGACTTTAGTGGAGCCAGGCTTCCAGGGAGCAGGGCCGGTGCTGCTGTGGAGGCAGGGGCACTGGAACGATTTGTATAGTGGAGGTGCTGAGAGCCACTGAACCAAACTGTAAACCCTGGATAGGATAGAAGCAGCTTCAAGCCTGGGGGTGCAGCAGCAGACCCAGCATCCTAGCTCCATCACCTCTGTCTGAAGGGAGCAGGCCTAGGCATGGATGCCGCTGTGAAGGGTTTGTGGGACAGACCTTGCTTTCTTCTGCAAGGAGGAGCGGGGCAGAGGGAGAATGGAACCATCCCTCCCTTTTCCCAAAGAAGCGGGAAAAGAACATTTACGGAGGGTATTCCTGCATGGGGGATCAACTGGCCCACAATTACTACACAAAGGGGCCAGGCAGCTGTCAACAAAAGAGAGTGTGAAAGATTTAGGACTCCCTCTTGGGCAAGTTAATATCCTCAGTCAGTGCCTTGGGGAGGTGTGAGCTCACGCCGTCAAAATCTTTCTCTCATAGCAGCTGCCTTATCTGGGTTAAGTGCTGTGGCCCTCAGGCCCTAAAAGCCTTTGACAAGTACTCTAGCAACCAGGCCATCAATGTCAAGCTGAACTAGAGCCTGGAATGGCAACATACAGTAATGTTTGCAATGAGTTCAAATGTAGTTGAACTTGACCTGTGCAATGCACACTCGAAATAGGGCTACATTAGGATTTGAATTGTGTAGAGGCCCTCTGCATAGAGGTGATTTTCACCCCTTATGATGAATCTGCATAAGAAATGCATACAGAATACATCCTTGGAACAAAACCAGATTCCCCCAGTCTTACTCTGAGGCTACAGGTGGGATTTTCAAAAGCACTCAGAGCTGGCCATTGAAGTCACTTTGACTCCAATGGGAGCAGAGATGGACCAATACAGAGCATGTCTGAAAAAACCTGCTCTACCTCTTTTGCCATGTTAGAAAAATGGTTTGTAAAAACAGTTTCTACCAGAAAGATGGAGCCAGCTCAGGACTTCACGAATATGGTGCTGAAGAACAATGCTAACAAAGTGACGATGATGATTATTGTATTTATTATTTAAGGGCTGTGCTTAGTGCTCTACTCCTGCACCAGAGAAAGCACAATCTAAATGACAGGAGTGGTGAAGCCAGGACACACTAAGAAACCCCTAGAGGAATAACAGCTCACATTCTGTTCACTTTTTGTGGGCATTGTAAAATAAGTGACTAATAAGGGGCTGGGACTTAGAAACGTAGCTTGATGCACTGGTGTGGAAAGGGCATTCCTGGCACAGAGGGGCAGCATGGAGAAGGGTACAGAGATGGGAGTTATAGATCTTGCTTGTGCCGCCTACAAAAATCTTACAAGAATCAACCATTTCAAAACTGGTTTCCCAATATGGCAGAAAACATCACACACATGGGGCCTGGATGGGCGAGAATCACTTCTGGATGAACTTTAAGGTGGGTTCTAAAGTAGCCCACTCACAGGAAGAAAATTGTGCAATGTGATTTGAAACAGATATTTAAAATCTTGGTGTTTTAAAAAATCATAATCAAAATTGTCACATCAAGCACCCGGCAAAGACTATTTTGTGGTCAGAAAAGCAGTACAGAGCTTTTAGGATATACTCTAGGTTTGAGCTATAGGAATAAGCAGGTACTCCTGAAAGGCTTAATAACTCCTTTTTGTCCCTTTCTCTGTATGTTTGTGTTTGAGTCATCATGATAACCAGGAGACAATAGAAACCTGTGGGACCTGTAAAAGCTGCAAATGCTGAAGATTTATGACCTTCCCACAGATGTTGCTGTATTCTCCAGAATCTTAGGTTTCGTTTAAAAAGGCCCCTCTATTTCTAAAGATACCCTTCAGGATGTGATCTCTCCTGCCCGCCCCTTCCCCCCTGCCTGCTTTGTCTAGAGTCCAGATCTCACTGATTGAAACAATAGCATCAAGGGAAATGTGAATTTACACCATTCATCTCAACTGGGCTAAGTGCTTCAGCATGTTTATGGAAATAATTGTTAAATGTGACTCATAAAGACAAAAATAAAAAATAGGTTTGTTTATGATGTATAAAGAAAACCTGGAGAAAAATCTGCCACATGCACTGCAAAATCAAGTTTTTTCTTTTCTCCTCTTTGTTTTTTACATTAGAAATTTAGGTCCTGTCTGCTGTGAAAAACTCCAGAGAACTTGGGTGGTTGTGGGGTTAGTCAGAATATGAATCCAGTTCCGGAGTTCAATTTGTGTGACAAACTGACAATATCCTGTAAAATCCTGAACAAACTATGGAATTAAGCTAAACCTTACTGAATTAGGGTTAATACGTCTGGGGCATATAATATTAAAAATGCAGTTGTGTATGTATGTGTTATTCTGGCATTATACATACCTTCTCTAGTAGGAGGGGGATGCAAATGTACTTCGTCCCCTTTGAAGCCAACTCCTGGGGAGATGTGCATATACTAGTTCAAACTAGATTCTCCAGGGAACAGCACAGAAAGGATTTTTTTGGGATAAACAGCCTTGTTTTCAAATGATTCAGGGCCTTCTTCCTGATCTAGCATGTGGACAGAATCCCTGGTCCACAGATGGCCCCAATCTTTTGGGAAGGGTTGAAAGGACTCCCCTTGCTCCCTGACCCCTGACTGCCCTGACCCCTATCCAGCCCCCTGACAGACCTAGGGACTCCCATGCCCCATCCAACCCCCCTGCTCCCTGGACACCCCCTCCAGAAACCCCCCCGCCCCTAACCACCGTCATGGGACGCCACCCCCTATCCAACCCACCCTGCTCCCTGCCCCTGTCCCCTGACTGCCCCTGACCAACCCATGAGGGTCCTAGCAGCATGTTTGGCTCTGCGCGGAGCCAGACATGCTGCCCACGGGAGTGTGCAGCCCTGCCCCACCCAGAGCACTGTTTGCACAGCAGTGTGGCTTCGGGGAAGTAGGGAGCCAAACATGCTACCCCGTGGGAGAGCGCAGCTCTGCCCCCCAGAGTAGTGTGTGTGGAGCGGTGTGGCTCTGGAAGAGTGGGGAGGGAGGCCAGATGGGATGGTCTTGTGAGCTGTAGTTTGCCCACCCCTGCCCTAAACTGTAGTGGGGGCGGGGAAGGCTGTCAGAGTCTGAACCAAGCTCCAGATCTCAGTTTTGCTAATGGATCAAACTCTGAAGCTGAACACCCCAAAACACTGGGCTGTTTGGAATCCAGAACTAAACTTTGCAAATGAGACCCAGCGCTAACACTACATTGCTTCTTCCACTCCTTCCATCTTTCTCTCTTTATTTTGCCTTCTTTCCTGCTAAGAAAAGCTGCTGTAGCAAGGCTTTTCACACAGCACCAAAAGTTATGATTTAATAAGGAGCCTGGGACCATTACAGACAGATGTCATGGATAACAAAAAAAAAAGAGTAATTCTAAGAATTTCTAAGCAGCTAATTTGTAAGCAGTGGGTGATAGGCAGTGATTTATGTAGGTAGGGTTCAGGCCTCAAAAATCCATTCAAGCTTATAATTACCTTGGTGGATATGGAATGCTGCATGTATAGGCCCCCAAACTCATTATAACCTCAGATATTTCCAAATTAAAAAGAATAATTCAACTTTTCTGCTCCTAGAAGCAAAAGTGGCTCTCTCTTCTCTGTAGGTTTCTTTGAAGTCTGTGTCACCCATTCACTGCCTTAGCCACCCAAGGCAATTAACCGATTCAACTTCACAGTGAAAGAAACAGACCAATAAAGTGTAGTTTGAAAAAATCAGCAACATATTTCTCCCTTTTCTTTATAGCTTTTCCTTTATGGTGCAGTTAAGTGCCAGAGAGGAGGGATCAGACAGACTGGGGTTGGATCTACACTAGAAGTTTTTCCAGTATAGCCACATGGGATAGGAGTGATTTTTTGGTGATATTGCTATACCAGTGAAAGCAGTAGTACAGAAACACTAGCATAAAAGTCCTTTTGCCAAGCTAGCTTATTTTGTTCAGGGAACTGGTATAAGCTGTATTGGCAAAAGTGTTTATTTTTTTTTCTGGTATAAGCTGTGTCTGTCTTAGGAGTTTGCCAGTATGGCTATGCTGGCTCTCCTGCAAATGGGGACTAGGTCTGGGACTCAGGAGGCCTGATTCTCTTTTGCCCTACATCTTGTTTAGACATTTACATCGGGGACTGTAAAATTTACAATGCCACTATCCAGCTTTCAGATCACCTCTGCATAGTGTTCCAAAAGGGCTGCTATTCAGTTAGCACAGCAAAGGGCCTGGGACTCCTCTAGAAGAAAAAGGAACTTGGTCAGACCCCTATGGGATGATGCCAATAGTGCAGCAGGAATTAGGAACATTTACAAAGGCCAACAACATGATGAGAGACTAGGGCAGCTGGAGAAAGCCACGGGTCTTATTACTGAAGCACTGTTAACCCAGGTGCAGGCTGGAATTGGTGAATTCCATGTTATCTCCACCCTTAGGTCAATGACCTAGGAACTGCTGAGGAAGATGGTATTGAATATCACTGAAGCGGGGAAGGTATTGCAGTAGGATCTGGCTTGTTCAGACATTCAGGATTTCCCAAATGACCAGCTCATGGCCATTTGGTGTGATCTTGAGCATCAGGCTTGGCCCACTGCCCTTACGTATACTTCAGGAGTACCGTCTGATCTGTGGCCATGGAGACATACTTGGAGATTTTCAGGGTGGAAGTGCAGACGCTCACAGTGCTCCTTCCAAGCATACAGGCTGGTTGGAGTGGTGTGGGCTCCCACATACTGAATCCTGCCAGGTCCGTGGGGAGGATGCATCTGGGATTGGATAATTCACCGCAATATTTGGGAAATTAAACCACCTGGCATGCCTAGCTGATTTATAGCCAGCGCTCCTGGAATAACACCCGATGTTTGGATAGGAATAGGAAGCCAATGAACACTTTGGCCCTTAGAGCCCCCGCCGCTTCAGTGTGTACGAAAGCTGAAGCCAGGGGAAGTTGTCACTGTTTGACAACGTTTGTTGGGAGGGTATGAGACAAGGAACTACCCTGACAGGACACCTGCTCTTCCAAGCTAATGACAGCTGTGTAAATGTTAAGGCCACATACATTTCAATCTTACCACTGCTGCAGGAAATCATATTATCTATTGATCTGCAGATCAAGTCTGACAATCAACCCGTAGGTTCCAAATACCCTTTAATTGGACCACCTTAATACCTGGCTGATTCCAAAACCTACTCTCACTCCTACCAGAGGTTCAGAAAATCTCTGAATTCCAAGGTCAAATCCATGTGCTTCAAAACATATATCAAATTGAAAAACATGCTTTTCATACAGCCTATAGAATGTCTACCTTTTGTACTAATTATGATGTATTGGTTTATGTAACCAAGGCTACAAAACAACACGATCATATTATTACACTGAGGATGTTAATACTTTTATTGCTTTTGTTTAGTTTAGGAATATGTTATTGTTGTTGTAAGAGACGTAATAACAAAAATACTTTCCAAGTCCATACTAATCATGCATTATCGTTACATCCAACCAAAGCTTATGGGACTGATCCATTGGATTTGGAATCAGAAATACAAGGTTTAATGAAAATGGAGGTTTAAGAAGGATAGTTGTGCTGAAAGCACAAAAGGAGGGAGTGTGGAAGTAGAAAAAAGGGATTTGAGTGCAGCCATCTTAGTTTTGTTAGAGACAGAGCAAAAGACAGGCTAACTCTAACCCTAATAATATGAGACTTGTAAAGCAGGACTTGAGCGAGTGGGAAAGTTATAAGCGAAGCTGTTTTTTAGCCTTGCTTTAAGATAAGAATGGAATGCTGACTGTAGCAAGAATCATTGAGATAAGTAAGATATCAGGAAGGAAAATGTATAAACAGGACACAGCTGTTGACCATAGATGTATGTACAGAAGGGTATAAATACTTGCTTTAAATTTCTTGTACTTTGGAGACTTGCCTAAGGACAGACCCTCTGTCCGACCGCAGTCTCCCTCAGAAATGAGTTCTATGATAGCTGGTCTGCAGGTGTCAGGAAACCTGATTTACTGTATCCAGAACAAGAACGGAGGAGGGGTGGAAATGTCTGTTTTCTACATGACTTGCTCTCCATCCACCCGGCACGTACTCAGAGCTGCTGACAGATTTGTGATATAAATTCAGTGCAGCAACTTCTGAACATCTCGGGTTTGTAAAGTGAATGCTTTCCTCGAGGCAGATTGACTTCTCAGGGACAGTCTCATCTCACACTCGCTCTTGAGTGATATGAAAGGGTTGAAGCTATTTCCATGTGCCGAGGCGCTCAGAAATGGCACCGTCAGACTAACAGCTTGGAACTGTTCACAGCTGCTGCTGCTGGCTTCCCAGCAGTGGTTTCACTATTCACTGTGAGCTACACTGGCCTGTAGACAGAGCCCTGCGCGAGGAAGGGTGAGTGCATGAGCTGCTGTCTCTCAGGAGGCACTATGCCACAGAAACAGCCCTCTGAGGTGCCATATTCCTCACTCGCTTTCCTTTGCTGAGAAATAAGTTATAACAACCCTTGGAAAGGGAGCAGTTTACTTCACCGCCTTGCATCTAACCAGCAAGCAGGGGAGCGGGAACAAAGACTCCACCCATTTGCAGCCCCTCTCTGCCCGTGTGCTTACAGCTCCATTCCCAATGTGCATATCGAACCTTCTAATGTTCAGTTCAAAGGCTGTGATGCTCACATACTTCCAGGTGGAGTTCCTGATAACATTTTCAAGCTATTGTGTAAGAGCTGGGGCCTGTTCCTGTTCCCACAGAAGCCCATAGGAGTATTGCCAATGGACCATAGAGGGAGTAGGATAGGAGCCGTTGGCTTTAGTGGTGGGGGTTTCAAAAGTGGCTCAGTGACTTAGGATGCAAGCTTCATTTCACTCTGATTCTCTGTTGCCTGGCCCATTGTGTAGGCATTTACAACCATGCAAAGGCCTGGTGAAATGATACCAACTCAGAATGGAGCTGGGCATTGGAACATTGGGCCCTCGTTTGATTGGCTTGATAACTATGGTCCATTGCATTCCGCCTACTCATTCGCCTTGCGTGCAGAGGAGATGACAGGCTGTCACAAGGAGCGTAGGGAAGCCTAAGCAGCATAATCCTTCCTTCTCCATCCATATCTTACAGAAGTTCCTCTGTGCGAACTTTAGGGGTTACAGAATGTGAGACTACATCAATGGTTTCAGCCTGCACCATTTTAGTGTTAGTGTAGGAGTCACTGGCATAACAACTGTTTCAACAGTCCTGCCACCACAGTCCCACAATGCTCTGGGCACTGCTGACATTCCCCACACGCTGTTCCTGCTGGAAACTGTTCTAAGAATTGTGGGATAGGTTCGCATGGGGCAGAGCAACTGCAGCTGTGTGGATGTGGGTCAGAACTGCAACAGTTCAGCCCACGTATCAGTATAATGAACATGGATGCACTGAATTATGGTCAGAGCCTCTGAATATGCTCATCAAGAGAAGCTAGTGAATAAACTGCTAAAGTATGATGCCTTCCTTCCTCGCTTTAGAGTCTGTGATTAAACAGAGTCCTCCCCTCCTGGGTCTGGGTCTAAACAAATTGGCCAGTTCTCTCTCAAGGAGCACTGGTGGCCAAGGTTAAAGAAAGTCGTTCTAGCATCAAGTTTCAGATGAAGTTCCAATGAAAGTCTTAGACTGTGCTGCATCTGCAGCTAGGGTGACCAGATGTCCTGATTTTATAGGGACAGTCCCACTATTTGGGGCTTTTGCTTATATAGGCTCCTATTAGCCCCTACCCCATCCCGGTTTTTCACACTTGCTGTCTGGTCAGCCTATCTGCAGCTCTGCCAACCGCTGCTGGACTACGGGCTCCTATAAATCAGCATGGAGCCCATTCTCTGAGCCTCCCTGGGTAGCACCTTTGCAGAAATCTTTATTCTCCTGTATCACTGAATTTTAGCTCATTTTTATGCTGCAAACCCAAGTCAAACTTTCCACACAAACAACACAAGCTTTCAAAATACAGGGAACAGACTGTTGCTAGGAGCACAGATCGTCAGGTTTGCCAGACAGCCCAATGATCCCTCAAGTCTGTCATCCTGCTTCCAGCAGTGGCCCGTGCCTCGTGCTGACAACAAATTCTTCAGATGTCAGGCATGCATTGTAAATGGTTATTTGCATGCAGAGAGAAGCAGGAAAGACGAGATGGATCACCTGGCATGTCAATCACAATTCACAATGCCATTCCTCCCCACAGAATAACCGCGTTCTCCCAGCCAGAATCACTGTGACAGGAAATTGCATATAAATAGAAACATTTCAGAAGGAAAGGAAAGGAGATGAGTCCAAAAGGAAATGAATGGTGAAGCAAACAGATGCAGCTCAGCTAAAATAACGCTGCGGACAAATACACTTCTATTTGCCTCCCAGATAAGAAGTGTGTGGAACTGCCTGCTCTCAGTGTAGATGCTGATCAGAGCCAGGGCAGTGGTACCCAAAAGTGACCTGTCTATCTAGGGTGTAGTGAGGGGGGAGGAGTCTCCCCAGGGCCCAGGACCACTCCTCAGACCCTCTGACTAGAGCGGAAGGGGCAGCTGTGGGGGGCAGTTGGGCCAAGTCTGAGTGGTGGTGTGACCCCATGCACCGGCTTGCTCCCCCACACCTTTGCAGGCGTTCCAGCACCCATGGGCACTGGGAACCTCCAGTCCCCAGGAAGAAGCAGAGTAGGTGGTCCCGGGAAAGCCTGGTCCCTGGGATGGTGGGAGGATTGGATCCAGGCTTTTGGTGCTTCCTGCGGAAGTGGAGCTGCTCGGGTAAGATGGGTTTGTGGGCTTCTAGAACTGCCTGGACCTTGGTGAGGGAGGGGCTCTCCAATCTGACCACCTCTCTGGGTAAGAGTTAGGAGCTGCGTTGGGGGCAGGGAGATCATTTGGCTGGGTGCAAAAGGCAGAGCTGGGAGAGGGGCAGTGGGTGTGGAGCTGGGTGGAAAGTGTGGGTGTGGGTGCTGGAACTGTGTGGGGCTGAGTACAGGGGGCGAGAGCTTGGTGCTGGATGAAGGGCAGTTGAGAGAGAATTCTGGGCCCACTTGGTAGGAAAATCATGGTTATGCCCCTGCTATCCATTCATCCATCTCTCAGTCCCTTCCAGTAGTGTCTAAGTACTGTACTCTAGGGGTCTTATTTTCTACTGTCTTATATGTTGTGCATGACTTTACTGCTCTTGATAGAGAGTGCAAAGTTGGTGTGAAATGGTACCATCCTGGTCTGGTAACTTAGTATGCCCATGTTGCACACATGTCAATGACTACACAAGGGGTAAAGTAGTGTAGTATCAGGGCAAATGTTTGTTCTTTGTTAGCTCTCAGGTAGCTAAAATACAGGGAGATAAGACAGACATATCTGGAATAATTTAGGGTTCTGCAAATCCATAGTTCAGGCTTTCTTTTCTTTTCTTTTCTTTTCTTTTCTTTTCTTTTCTGTTGAACCCTTTCTACAGATGTCAGCATGCAAAAATATTTGCGGGGGGCGATTTGATTGAAAGGGACAATTCAGCTAATAACCTGGGGGCGCTCAGCCATTGGAAGGTCATGTACAATGTTAGTGAATATTAAGCTATTTTCTTATTTGAAGGGTGAGAGCTAAAAATCAGAAAAAAGAAAAGGTGTGATATTACCCTGCTGTGTGCTGCTGTAAGTAGCATCCACTCTACTGCCAGCTATTCTGAACAGTCACTGATCACAACAAGGGCCATGTGACCTACAAAAGGTCCCCTGAACTCCATGTGCATGTGCTATCACGGTAAGCTTGACCACTCCCAAGGGTGGCTTGATGTCTTCTTTGTGCATGCAGTGCTTGTTGACCGACTGTTCATCCTTTAGCCAACTTTTCAATGTGGATATTGATGTTCGGCCACCAGACTTAACTTGCTGCCAAAGCTTTCATTTTAACCGCCCCTGGATGGTCTAAGTGCAGCTCTTCCAGCACTACTGGTGCAGCTTCCCAGGGATGACTGCTCAAATATCCCATAGGAGGCATCCCTGATTAATGGCTACCAATCGAATTGGGGGAGAATACGCTCGTGTTCAGCCCACCATTCTTTCTGAGCAGCCTCACACAGCTGTGCTAGAAGGGGATAGTTCCAGCTGCTTTCTTCAGCATCAGATAGGTTATTGGTAAGGTATCGCTTTGAAGTATGTTACAAATACATCTTTGGAGTCTGACTAGCGGGTTAATTCTCCACTACCCAGCAACAGTGGAGTTGCTATTAGCAGCTGAAACAGTTCCTGTATTCACTTTCCAATGAGGATAAACCCTCCTCCACGCCACTAAACTCTGTTTACCTTTTAGGGACCATTTTTAAGGCAGCCTTTGCATTTGGACATCCAGTTTTATGTGTTTGTACATGCAAACCCTCTCATTTGGACACACAGATATGAAAGTATCCACCCAAGCAGATAGGTGTGCATAAAAGTTGTGGAACAGATCCTAAACCAGTGTAAACCAGTGCTGCACTACTGGTCAATGAAGCCAATCTGAGTTACACCAGCATAGGTGCTGAAACTAGGGGTTCTGGGGTGCTGCTGCACCCATTAACCTCCCACAATCCCTCATCCCCTTTGGCTTGAAGCTGTTTCCATTATATACAGAGTTTATAGTTTGGTTCAATGGCGCTCAGCAGCCCCACTATACAAATTGTTTCCACACTCCTGTACACCAGCTAAGGATCTGGACCACATGTGTAGGTTTTAGCGGCTGGTTTGATCACTTCAGCATTTGTATCCACAGTTGCCTTTTTTTGCACATGCAAATGCAGTTTTTTTGAACATGCAAGTGCATGGAAACCCACTGAATGTTAAGGGAGTGAGCACATTGTGGAGGGGACCAAAATATTTATTTGTGCCTCAGGAATGTTGTAAGGTTTAATTAATTAGGTCTCAGTCCTGCTCCTACTGAGGTTAGTGGAAAAAATCCTATTGTCTTAAATGAAGCTGTTCCAGGCCTTTAATGCTTAACATCAATGGCTTTAAGGGTATATCAGTACACAACTTTACCACTAGATGGCAGTGTAGGCAAGCATAATTACAAGCAATAAGGGGCTTCCACTGCCACAAAAGAATCCCAACCATTTAATTAATAAAAATGATGTGATGGACGAGTAAAAAATAAAACTGCTGCCATATCAGTAATGAAACCAAGAGGAAAAAGGTGAGCTGGAGTGTTCTCAGAGTCCAGCTGGCAGGCCTCACTGCTTGGTTTAGTTGATTTACTTCGCTAGCTGGCTTATGTGGACATACGGGATATAAATCCTGGTGCGTGAGCGCAAGTCAGGCTGATTTCTTGTGTATCTGACCTTTAATTCACCTCTTGTCCTAGTTATTATTTGGAGTTTGAATAGCGATGAGGGATGTTAGGAGCCTATGTATATATACACACATAGATAAACAAGAGGCCATGAAGGAATTAAAAATCTCTGGGCCTGGAAGGACTAAGTGCAGTGAGAGACAGGAAGCATGATATTGTGACCTTTACTTATAACTGTCTAACTCTTTGTGCAGCCTTACAAGACATGGCAATGTGGTCAGTGAACTGGGCTCTAGACTAGGGCTCAAGGAACCTGGGTTTTAATCCTGGCTGAGGCTCTGCTATTGACCCATTGTGTAACCTTGGCCATGTTATTTCACCTCTATTTCCTTTTAGCACACACATAGGGGTGGGTGGGATACCGCTTTCTCATCCCATGAGATATTTGGACAGTTCAAATTCTCCATCTCAAATTGGGACATTACATTAAAAATGTCAAACAAATGTCTCAAACCAAAAAAACCCCAAAAGGCTTTTGGTTCAGGTCAATCAGAATGGTTCATTTTTATCTCTACCTACCTCCACCTGTTTATCTGTGAAAATTCAATACCATTTCAAAATAAAGTCATTTTAACTAAAAAAAAATCCAAAACCCAAAATGTTCCCATTCAACAATCTCAAAACTTTTTGTAAAGCCAAAAATGTTTCAATTTGTGAGTTTAATTGAACCCAATATTATTTCACAAACTGTTTTGGCTTTGACAAATCAGCATCTTTTGGTAAAAAAAATGTTTAATCAAAAAATTCCTGACTCGGTTCTACACACAGTTTCAGTTGAGGCCTTCAGATACTACCGTAATATAAGTAACTAATAATGTTTTGAGCTTGTTTATTTCACAGGTGTCTCACTGGGGTAGAAGTATGTAATAAAAATAAGGTGCCTGTGAAAGTACTGGGGAATCAAACGTACAGTCATATTCCAGCACAGTGTAAAAGGGCCAAAATATGGCTGCCCCTCTGTGGATGCATAAAGGGAGGGGAGAGGACATGGGGCTGCCTTCCTTTAGTGCAACCATATAGGAGACAGGCTCATTGCTGGTCAGCAAAATGCACTCCTTTCTCACAAGGCCCAAGAGTTTGGAATTTAAGTGGAGCACCTTTGTGCCCAAGGCATGCGGTGCTGAGCTACTGTAACCATTGCAGCCTTCTGAAGTGAGATGCAGAGCTGGCAGGGACACCCTTTCCATTGGGCACTGGGTGTGTGTGGACACCCTTGTGTGACCACTGGGTCTGCTGGCCCTTCTTCCCCACTGTGCAGAGTTTAAATGGTGTTGAGAGCCTTGCCTGTTCCTCTGCACATTGGTGAATTTCACTTCCAAGGACAAGAGGGGGCCCGCTAACGGAGCTGGCAATGCTGCAGTCCCTAAAGGGAACATGCATAGCTCAGTGGGTTCCCTCTTGGAAATAATCTCCATGCCAGCTCTCAAAATCCTCCCTTGGGCTGCACTCGGACTGCTCTAACTCTGGACTGCACTCTGCTTTCCACAGAATTCCTTCCCCCTCCCCCAAAACTATCCCCTTCCCTCTGGCCATGCCCCCCGGCTCCTCCACCTCCATTAATCCCCCCATGTTGAAGTTGACAGACAGATCACTGCTGGTTCTCCAGTTCTGCACTGAGGACTCAGAGGAGGTTCATTGGTATGAGATTGTGAGCCTTCGAACTCTGGTGGTGTCATCTCTCCGTGATCCATCTGTGGTTCACAGACTGGTGCTGCAGCAGAAGAAAGGGAGCTGGAAGCTGTTCTTCTCAGCGCCCTTCAACTACCAGCTCCCTTCTTCTGCTCTTTCCTAGCCTGACAGGGACAGGAGAGCTGGTAGCCAGGAGTGGTGAGGAATGCAGCGGTCACCAGCTCCCCTCCTGCTGCTCTTGCCTCAGCTAGTCATTTGCTTAATTGCAGAGCAGCGTTACAGCCACAGCATTGCTGGGCGATTGCAGGGCATGTGGTGGGATGTGACTGGGAGAGGGGATACTATAGAGGGCTACAGCCAGAGGGAAGCAGGCAGAAACTGAATGTCTTGTCCAGGAGCACAGCTAAGGACCTGTGGAGCTGGAGGGGGGAGAGGTATTTCTGGGGATGGTGATGGGAGGGAATAATGGGCACCGGGGTGGAGGTTTAGGGAGTGAGGGTTTATGGGGTGGGGCTGAGAGACAGGGTCACTTCTGGAGAGCAGACAAATACCATGGGAGTTCTGGGGGAAGGGAGACACTGAGGTGCATCGGGGGCAGTCTCATCTGGTAAACTCAGGCGGTTTGCTGCCTGAGGGAGCTGGCAGAGAGGAGAGCTGCTCCTGCTGACACATTGCATCCACACTGGCCCTCGGTCAACAGAGCCTGCAAATCCCAGCAGGGCTAACTAGCACTAGTTGTTGGTCCGCTGATAGTTATATTATGGCTGCCAGGGGTATTGCAATTGGCTGAGGGGAAAAAAATGCGGTTTACCCCTGCAAATGCCTCCAGCATGGCGCAGGCCCTGCCTCGCTGAACAGGAGTGGGTGTGAAGCGAATTTCCTCTCTGAAGGGGAGGCAGAATCTAGGCCTCAGTGAAAGACTGTTTATTAAATGCTTTGAGCTCCTGAACTGATGCTTTGAGCTCCTGAACTGTTACTGTAGTGGCTTTCATTTTTTTTTTTGATCATTTATTATCAGATTGTATATTAAGTTTTGTCCCAATGTCCTGGTGTGCTTGAGCACGAATGGTGGTATAAGACACAGCCCTTTGTTATGTCTTAATGGAAAGCAAAAATAATAGTATAAAAAGCAAAGGATTTCTTCTCAAGCATCTCTGCAGTTAGTTACCGTTCGCTTTCACTAGTCTGCTATTGATTCCCCAGACACTGTGTTTCCTTGGTCTGTGCCACAGAAGGCCAGGTTAGCTCATTTCTTGTAGCTTTTCTTTACCTGTGTTTTGTGGCTAAATGCAGCCCTCAGTGTTTAAGAAAGCAGGCAGGGCTTTTATTGTGAAAAGAGCCTCTTCAAATTAGCTGGCATCCCCCCCTTCTCTTCTCCCCTCCCCACAGGGAGGTGGGTCTGGGCTGCTGGGCTGCTACACACTTTAAAACTAGCAGTTCAAGTTTGCCAGTTGTACACTGTGGCTATGCGCTGGCTGCTGAAGCACATTTGGGCCCATTATGCCAGATTATACTCCTCACCCTCATTCATCCGGCCAGCATGCCGCTACGAACAGTTCCAGCAAGGAAAAAATAACACACGCTGGGCCCTTCTGTAAGGTCTGATGACAACTTACCAGCAAGGATTTATGAAAACTAAACACCCTTTGGAATAATGAGCAGGAGATAGAAATTGCAGAGTCCCGACTGAGCAGTGCATGTTGGTTGGGATAGGCACCCTGAAGTGACACCATCTGGTTGTAATTAAAATGGAGATAAAAATGGAGAGAGGAGATATTAATTAGGAGCTGAAGATTTATTATTTTTTTTTGGTGTGGTTTATTCTGCAAACTCAGTGCAAAAGCCCTACAAATGGACTATGCCTAAGAACCACGGGGTTTAGTTTCTGAAAAGGACAAGACTACAGTGTGCAGTGTCTTCTGCAGGAGATGAACATAGAAGGTGGCAAAGGGAGAAGAGGAGGAGCCCCTCTGCCTGCATTGCAAAGATATGGTATGATTTACACGCCTTACTGCAAAGCTCATGGTGTAAAAAGGTGTTGGGGGCTATTAAGAAACATTAGCCATTCAGGATAGTCATAGAATCAGCCCGGCAGGTCATTTCATTGTCCAAGATGGTACTGAGAAAATTGGGCTTAGACCTGTTCAGATGGTTTGGGGCACAGGTAGGCAAACAAGAAGCTTATCTGCCCCCTGTTAAATAAGTGTTGTCTGGATTCATTCTTTATAATATTATGGCTGGACAGCCAAGAAACTGCAAAGAGGCTTTGAAATACAATTCCCCAGAGGTCGGTGGATAGCGCTAGTCTGGCATGTCTGGTTATTCAGAAGCATGCTTGGGCCAGTTTACTCTGTTGGTCAGCTAGGTGAGACCGGGAGCATTTGAGTAGAGAGGGTTTTAAAAAAACGTAAGTGTATAAAGAAATAAACTATGCAATCTCTAGTGACATAGTAATAAACAATAAACTGAATAATTGTTGGCTACACAGACACAAAGGGGACGGAAAATGAGCCTGGATAGTGAATAGTGGAACTCTGCTACCATTATTATCAGTCAGTACAAACTGATGAAAAAAGTGGGAAAAGAAATCTAAAATTAAATTCCTAAGGTCAGGCGATCGGCTAGTTTGCTGGCTTTTCCCTCTCCAGACTTCCAGTCGTAACCTCTCATGATCCTTTTTTTCTTTCTCCCAGTCTGACGTGCCTACTTGAAAGGATGGGGCAAACTTACAGCCATGTGAAAATATAGAATTCCTGTGGTGAAATGTTCTACCATTGTATTTTGTCTGTTTTCACACCCATGACACACCATTTCCATCACAGTTTCACCAAAAAAAAATTAAAAATGGTAATTTGGCTGCATAAAAAGTGCAAAACTGAGCAATGTCACACAATAAATCCAACTTTTCTACAAATGGTCCTGATTTAACATGAGGATCTCCTGAAGACCAGACTGATTTTAACTTGCAAAAAAATAAAAAGCTCAGATTTGTGGCAAATATTTTGTCACCCACTAGTACAAACATGTGAGCTTGATGTGGAATGAATCCGGGTTTCTTTTCTCCCCTCGGTATTGGGTTTCATGTTAAAAGTGAAGCATTCGTCTCTGCTCATGGTATTTGTGATTCTTGTAAAACCTGCTACTTGTGGAGATGCCCAGCACACATTACAGAACATGTCAATTACCGAAGTCTTTAGACTCCCTGTCCATCGCACGGATTTGTAAACTATTATAAATCAAACCCTTCGTTCCTGTTCTGTCAGTCAGCACCATGTATTTCCAACTAGCCTGAGGGCATCACAGGATGGCACTCATGGTAAGAGTGCCTCAAAAGCCCTGGCACTAGCTAGTCACTGAGTAGAGAATTATACAATCAATAGCTATGCAAGAGCCTTTGGAGATCAAGAATGCAGAGCTTTGTGTTTTTAAGGTGAAAGAACAATAGGACTTCAAAAAAGTGCAGTATTGCCCAGTTGTGCATTGACAAGGGCACATACTGAATAAAGCCATACAAGTCATAGTGCAGCTGTGTGGAATTACTGCTGTGGTATGATCGGTATAGCTGAGTGTTTTCGGGTAGTAGAGAATGCAGCAGTGAATCTGACCGGTTCCGTTATCTTCAGCACCTATTGGGTGCTGAAGGTCTGATTCTGCAAACTCTTAGGCATATGAGTAGGCTCACTTTTAGCCATGATAAATCGCATGAGTAAAGTTATTCATTTGCATAAGGGATGGCAGGACCAGGTCCTCCTTCATGAATGATCCAGATGGGAAAGTTCTGCATGGTAACAAACCAGGTTTGGGCACTGATTCCTCATTGATTAACTAATTCCGTTTAGCAGCACCAGTGAGCTGTTCAGGATTGTCAGCCCTGGAAATGCTGGGTGCCAAAGAGAAGTTCCTTATGCACAATGTGGGGACGGACATCACTCATCTGTCCAAGCGATATAAAATACACCCACACATAGGTGCTGACTTCTGCTGACACCCGGGGGTGCTTGATCCCCTTTTCCCCTGGCCCTGCCCTGACTCTGCCTCTACCCCACTCCCAACCTCTCCCCGCCCCAGTCCAACTCCTTCCCAAAATCCCGGCCTCGGCCCCGCCTCTTCCCCACCTCCTCCTCTGAGCACGCCCCGTTCCTGCTCCTCTACCCCCCTCCATGCTTGTTACACGGTGAAACAGCTATTTTGCAGTGGCAAGCACTGGAAGGCGAAGCGGGGATGTGGCGCACTCAGGGGAGGCGGAGCTGAGGTGGGCATGGAGGGGAGCTTGGCTGCCGGTGGATGCAGAGCACCCACCAGTTTTATTCCTTGGGTGCTCCAGCCCTGGAGCACCCACGGAGTTGGGGCCTAGGCACCCACAACTGTTTATTTGATCAGTTAAGGCTTGTGTCTTGGCACCTGAACTGAAAAAAAAGGCAACCTACTTCCCTAACAGCAGCATGTCTCCAGTGGCAGGTCTGTCATGTTTTATGCATTAGTCTAGAGGGTTGTTATTTTTTTTTTTAATATAAAGCAAATAGCGCCCTCCCCCCCCTCCCCCCCAGGAATATGGACCAGGCTGTTTCCACTCCTTTCCTGTACTCTCACTGGTGGCGGGTGTTACCATGCAGAACTTTCCCATCTGGATCATTCATGATGGAGGGCCAGAATCTGCCATCCCTTACACACATGAGTAACTTTTACTCATGTGAGTAGTCTCATTGACTTCAATGAGACTTCCCCTTCTGTGCCCCTTTGCCTATGGCCTCCTGCTCCCTCCCAGTCACATGAAGAGAGTAGAGAACTGGACCCCTGGACCCTGTCTCCTTTTGTATCAGAGTCTCAACTATAGTTAGATAAGAGCAGTCTCCCTGAGGAGTTTCACTGAGTTCAATGGGACGATTCACACAACTAGAGTCACCCCTATGTGTAAGTGTTCGCAGCACTGGGTTCTAAGCTGGCTGTGGGTTTCAGCCAGGATCTCCATGACAACCAACACTTCTAGTTTCTGTTTTCAGGCAAATGGCATTGATTTTGTCCTGTTGGACTGCTCAGTACCAAGCAAGCCTCCCCCAGGAATTTGCGCAGTACTGCATAGCTGTGGCACTGGCTCTTTTAAAACTATTAGGTATGGATCATCCATAATAAAGGATGCTTGACTTCTCACACAGCTAATTAGAATAGTAATTAGAATCCTGTGAGCCTTGACTTTGCCTTTTTATTTCCCACCCCTTTAAAATGATGATTTCCTCTATTTTTTGCCATGACACGCAACCAGCCACATTGCTGAGACAAGGCAGGGTTCCAGAATGGCTAGACTGGGCGCTGCAAGAGGAGGTGGTCAGAGCTGACAATGGACTTGCCGGCAGAAATCATGCTCCTGGGGGCTTGGCTTGTTTCATGTTTATCGCTCCTCCACTGATGAGTTGTCATTTGGGAGCATTGTGGAGCAGGAAGCTCCAGGGGACACTCACATAGCTGAGGTTGAGACTAATAAAAGTGGAGCCTGGTTCTAAAAGGTAAAGGGTCTGATGTGTGTTCTTCACTCATGGGAATGCCTGGGGGCTGGATGATTTGGGAGAGGGGTTTTTTCCCACAGGTGTAACATGTTTCGCTGGGTAGGGTGAGAGGCCAATCCAGCACTGTGAAGGAACAGGAAGACTGAGTTGATGCCGACTCTTTCTCCTAGAGCTCCCAAACTGCTGGGTTTGGAGGCTGTGTTTACATCTTCTAAGGAACCTCAGGGTGTATCCTAAACCCGCTGCTGCCTGTGAGGGCAGGGGAGGAGGTTATTGTGACAGGAGGCTGACCATAGACATTGTCCTCCATTTTCAGCACAAAAAGCATTTATTGGTATTTCAGTTTGGAAGCTATGGTAAGATGAGCTTCATCAGGGTCATAAGACCACAGGATCCACCATGACAGTTCAGACCAATCGTGTGGCTAGTCAGTTACCCTGCCTCCAGCAGTGGGTGCCCTATTCTGAATGCTTAAAAGGTAACTTCTCACTTGCACTCCCCAACCATAATGTATGTGGAGAGCGGGAGCTTGGGGCTGGCCTCCATTCTTACTTCAACCATCTGAACCTCTGGAGTGTGATTACCCCTAAAACACCAGGTCAGACTACAGCTGTCATTATACAACATTATAGCCAGACACTTAAAATCCAGCCACTGTATGTGACTCTCTGACTTCCAAAAATAGTGAATTCCATAGGCAGGTTATGTTAAGACATATTTCCTTTCTTATACTTCTAAGTTTACCAGCCTTTAATTACAAGTGATTCACTTGTTCTCTTATTATGAGACAGCGTGAATAGGAGGGACAATCAGATGTTTTTAATACTTGTACATCCCCAAATAATTCAAAAAACTCCTCTCTTTTCTAGGCTAAATAACCCCAGTTTGCAGTTATTTTTCTTGCTCTTATGAACAAGGGCCACACCAGTATGCTCGCTGAGTTTACTAAGTTCATTTGACCACGGGGGTTCATATGGGAAAGGTATACGGCAGTATTGGCTGTGTGGGGCTCTCCATGTGATTGATTATGAATTCACTCACCAATGACTCAGGAGGCAGTTAAATCCCAGCGATGGGCAGGATTTTTTTATTTTTATTTTTTCGAGGGCTGGAGAAGTGATTTAAACTGTGGCGGGGGGGAAGGGAATACCTTTCTGAAATCCATGTGGAAACAATTCTGTCTGCTTTCAATAAAGTCATCTGTGATGCAGGGCCTTCCGTATTAATTCCCTCCCTTTTCATCTGGGGTGCCTTGGAATGCTATGAATGTACTTTCTTGTTGTCCATGAAGAAAAGATTGAAGCAATCTTTGCCAAACTGTCTTTGAGGGAATCTGACACTCTTCTCATTAGGCAAGAGCTCTGTCAAAATGAGTGCACGGCAAACCCTTTTGGAAACCGAATGATTACTCTAAATTTGTTGTATTAATCTGATGGTTAAAAACTAAAACTGAAAATAGGCAAATCAAAAAAAAATATCCCACAGAAAAATAAATAAAACTACTGCTTCATTGGATTGGGTGCCAAAAATTTTAAATGATACTTAGCGGCTTTTCAGGCATTTGGAGCAGAGGCTGGTAATCCCATCAAGATGGAAAAATATGAAACAGAATATGCTTTTATGTAGTGCCCCTCGCACTCTGTCTATCCCAAAGTGCTTTGCAAAAAGTGCAGGTGGTGATTTTCTGCTACCTTGAAACTTTGCTCTGTGTCGTACAGTCAGAGTAGCAGGCAGCAATGGAACACACCTCTGATGGCTGTCACTTGGCTGCCTCGCTTGGAATTTAGAGCAAAGATCTTAGTGGGAGGAAGACAAAGGTGCAAATGGGAGTGTCTGTTCAGGGTGGGAGATGCTGAGAGAAAGGGAACCTTCCCAGGGTGGATCCTAGGTCCACTTAACCTGTTAGTTCACCAGGTGTGGGGATCCTGGCTTTGTCCTCTCTGCAGTGATTGGTTTTGTGAGAAAAACTGAGGAGACGCCACCTGAGGAGATGTACTTGGACATGTATCATGTGGCCATTCAACAGCTTGAAAAATGAAAGAAAACACAACTAAGTCAGTCAGTCAGTCAATGGTGCTTGACAGCGGTGAGGGAAAAGACCCCAATGTGTGAGCAGCAGACTTTCCCACGGTGGCACCAGGTCCACTTGGCAGATGGAGGTTGGAGTACACTCTGCTTTCTGGATCACCTGTGGGCCTCAGCCTGGGCTCTCTGATGGTTCTCCATTATGACTGCACCAGCCTTGATTCTCCAGGCTGAGATGTTGTGGGCATGCTTCTCCCATCTGTCAGTGGAAATGCTGAATTTCTTGAGATCTTGCTTGACCTTGTTGTTGTATCGGAGCTCTGGCCTTCCTCTGTGCTGCAGGTAGTTCTTGAGTTGGTCATAAAGCACAGCCTTTCACAGACAATCTTGAGGCATAGGCACCATCTGTACTAGCCAGTGAAGCATGCAAGCGTCGAGCGTGGTCTGCATAGACTGTAGGCTGCTTCTCTAAAGGATCTTGTTGTTAGTGATCCATGGGTCCCAAGTGACTGCAAGGGACAGCAAAGGTAGAAGCTGTTCAATCTCCACTTCTGCTTGGAGTACCTGACCCAACTCTCACAGCCATAAAGGAGGGTATTGAGGACACAAGCCTGATAAATGGACACCTTTGTGTTTAGGGTTAGCAGCTTATTGTTTCAGACACAAGGTAAACTTTGCCAAAGGTGACAGAGGCTTTGCCAATTCTTGCATGAAGTTCTCTATCCAGGTAGCAAGAAGTGATCCACGTTGTCCAGAATTTCATTTTCATACTGGACAGTTGCCTTCATTCCCTCATGGAACTCCTTAAATAGGGAGAACACTTTTTGTGGACAGCCAGTTTTTGACAGGATCTTGTATATGCCTTTCCTGCTAATCATGTCAAAGGCCTTTTGTAGGTCAATGAATGCTACATAGAGAGGTGCCTATTGTTTGCACCTTTTGTCTTGCAACAAGTGCATTGTGAAGGACACATACACAAGTCGTAGAATGTCCTGCTCTGAACCCACACTGGCTCTCAGGATGAACTCTCTGAGCAAGGACTTGGAGTCTTTTCAGCAGGACCATTGCAAGCACCTTGCCCACCACGCCGAGCAGAGATATCCCTGGGTAGTTGTTACAGTCTGCTCTGTCCCCTTTATGTTTGTATGAAGTGATTATGTTTGCATTGTTCAGATCTGGGTATGTGGCTTTCTTCCTAGCAGGTGCAGAGAAGTGTCTGGATGTCTCTCACAAGCTTTTCCCCCCTCCCTCGCACCCACCACCTTTAGGAACTCTGGGGGGATCTGATAGTTGCCTGCTGCTTTCCCAAATGCAATCTCTTTGATAGCCTTCTCTACATCTTCGAGAGTCAGTGTTCCATACAGCTCCTGCGTCGTTGGAAGCTGGGGAATGGCAGCTAAGGAGGTATCACAAATAATGGCATCCTTTGAGTAGAGTTCTTTGTAATGCTCAGTCCATCAGTCAAGCTGTTCCTGCCCATGTCAGGACGGTACCATCTTTCGCTTTGAAATGTACTAATAGGGAAACAGATTCTTGATTCCTATGTGGTGGGAAAAGTCTGCCTATCCTCACAAAAGAAAAGCAGACATTTAGTGGCAGGTTGAGAAGAATTAGAAACAAAATCTGGTGAGCTGCCGAATATTTCCCTTCCCCTCAGGCATCTCCAGTGTAATTAGTCACAAACAAAGGGAATATTGTTGAATGCAAATGAAAGCAGGAGACGCAGATGATACACAAAGGGGCCTGTTATTCCTTCCTCTCCACACAAATATAAAGGCTGATCTGAAAACATCTTGAGGTAAGCTCAACAGGCAGGCAGGGAAGTGGTGGTGGGCATAATAAGACCATTCAGAGACCTGAAGAGCAGAAACAGAGCGAGGAGAACCTGAATGAGAATGGACGTAACTGTCACTGGAGTGACAAGTTGGACTGACGTGCGCTGGTGTCCCAGGTCCCACTGCAGTCTTGGAAGATGCTTGTGTAGGAAAACATTCCCCAGGCAGGTACACACTCCTCAGAGCACTGATTTACAGTCCTTCTTGGCAGGGTGATAAGGAAAGGTTTAGAGAAAAATCAACATACATTCCGAACACTCAGATTGAAGGATTCGGCCTGTAAACCATTGTTGTTTTTTTTAAACTTTGCTGTTAGGATTTCCAGATTCTGTCATTCTTAAAGGGCTCCGGGGCAACTGGAACAGCCAGGCTGGGCTGATCATGGGGAGTGAGAGCTGGCTTACAGGACTATCCCCTTCCTTCCACATGGGTGATGTTTTTAGTTTGGTAGTTACCCTTTCGGAGATGTTTGGATGAATTGATGCCTAACAATAGTGAAGTGCTGCAAAGCCCTAATTTGTTTGCATCCAAGTTATGGGACCTGGTCACCTCACTCTTCATCTGAGGCTTGGTGGCAACTGAAATCAGCTGAAGTGCTGGTTTGAACAGACCTTCTCGGTGAGGGCTCCTTCACTGAGGAACTTCTGCCTCCCACCACCCCTGTTCAGTGGGTCAAAAGATGTAGTTTGGGCCTTCAGGGCATGCTGCCACCAGATACCTGTTCGTCTAGGCTTTTCCTGGAGAGGGGCTGGCTAGCTGTGATTTAGGAGTGGGGGATGGGAGGGCAGAAGAATACTTCTGTGCTTTCTTTGGCCTATTCAGTTGCTTTTAATCTTTGTGTAGCGCAGTGTTCCACAAACTGAGGTCTGCGGGCCACACTGCTCAACTCCTCCCTCTGCCTCCCTCCCTCAACTGCTCCCCTTTCCTCCCAGCACCTCCTGCACACTGCTGAACAGGAGGCGCGGAGAGGAGGTGGGAAGGGCGCAGGTGGGGGAGGGTCGGAAAGAGGCGGGGAAGAGGTAGGGAAGTCGAGGGGTAAGGGTGGAGTGGGGAGGGAAAAGGTGGGGTGGGGCCTTGGGGGAAGAGGAAAGTGGGGACAGGACCTGGAGTTGAGTGGGGGGCTTTGGAGTCCCCAAAATTTGTAAAATCAAAATGGGGGTCCTCAGGTTGCTAAAGTTTGAGAACTGCTGTGTAGAGCATTGACTGGGCACCTTACCAATGTGAATGAATAGCGAATGCTGCCTCTGCCTGGCACGTGATCTGCTCACTCTTTTATACCCGTTAAGGAACTGACAGGCCTAAAGATTTAAATATCCATCTGAAAATCTCTCAATAGGAAAAAACTATCATCTGCTGAAGCATGGATCTCACACCCCATTTGTTTCAATTCATGACTGGCTATTGGTGTGTTTGGTGAAATCCCCATTAAGGTGGGCTACTGAACAAGCAAGCCCACTGCTTCCAGGAACTCTGATTACACGTGTGATCCTGGAACAGATGATGTTTGCTTATTATGCCCTTGGAAGAATGCAACCCACAAAGAAACTGCCAGGAGATGCAGCCTCCACAAATGGGTCATCATGCATTGCTCGAATTGCTGGCTGAGTCACACTGTCCCCATCCAACCCCCACTAATGCTCTCGAGTGTCACCGGTCATGAATCCATACAGCCACATGCACAGACATCATGGTCATTTGCTAAACTACACAGGGAATAGAACTCTGCACATTCTTATCCAAAATCAGCAGCCTGTGCCCTTTGCTCTTAAGGAGACACTTCACTAATTGCAGCAGTCAACAGTAGGGGAGCTTATAGCTTCTTTGAAGGCCCGCCACTAGAGGATGACATAAGCACATAGCTGAGCCCATCCAGGAGGCAACTGTGTTGTACAAACACACACACACCACCTGTTAAACAAACCTCGTTTGTACTGGCCCAGGAAGGAGAAGATTCCTGAGATGGTCTGCTGCTGCACTGGAATCAAGACTCCTAGATTTCAGAGCCTCTTATCTTGCTACTCTCCATATAGCCTGTGAATTCAGTGCTTCTCAGCGTTGTTTGCATGAAGCATTGGCTGCAACATTTTACCTAAAATAATCTCTCTGTGAAATAGTCAGAAGGCAAAGCTAGTCTCCAGAGCCCATGTAAAGATCTGAAGCCTGCATTTGGGAAAGAGGGTGAGGGGACATCTTAAAGCTATTAATGTCAAAGTATGGAGTGCAAGAGACAGTTTATTTTTGTAAGTGATTTATATTGACTTCTGGGATTAAATCTGTGGTTTTTAAATTGCAGTATACATAGCATCTGAATGAAAAGTGCCCTTTCCATGAATCACAGGCATCACTGTGAACTCCCTACAAGCTGAAAGATTTATATAGCAGGGGTGAGGAGAGTTAGGGAGTATTACGAGTTCTTTATTTTCCTAAGCCAAAGTCACAAAATTAACTGGTTAGGGCACTCTAGTATCACCAGCTAGGAGCAACCTATAGCATTTGAGCAGAACAGAATTCTTATGACTAATATTCATGCTCTCATTATCTGTTTGCCAGTACAAGTCCATAATTAAAATACATCCTAAGTAATGTTTTCCAGCAAACGTATCTAGGTACTTATACTGTGCTCATCACCATGGTATCCGAGGCCTAAAAGGCCTGAGCCATAATCTACTGAACTCAGTGGAAAGACTCGCCTAGACTTCAATGAACTTTGGATCTGACCCACCATGTTTGATGACTTTACAGAAAAAATAGAGCTACTCATGTCACTGATTGAATGTTTCTTCAACCTGCTGCAGTTTATAAATAGCCAAATAAATTACTGGCCTTTGGGAGAAAAAAGTATCTTCTCTGCAGATTTCTACTGGTCTACGGTCCCAAGTCCCATGCTTAACATAAGGCATATTCTTAAATTCACCAACTTCAATGGAATTAAACATCTGCTTAACTGGGAGGGGCTGCTGTACCAGGCCTGCAGTGGGAGCAGAATGCGTACCATGTTGAGACAGTGCTTTGTTTGGGAAATGCAGAGCGGTGAGCAATCATGAAAACAACTTGAACAGAGCAGGGTAAACTATTCCTGGTGCGCAATCAATGAGGCCATTAACCCTTTTTCTTTTAGGAAATCAGCAAGCAGATGTCAATCTCTGAATTTTGTCATTATTCAAAAAAATGATTCAACTGGTGTTTAATGAGAATGTATTTCAGCCTCTAGCGTGCTTATGAACTACTTGTTCATATTAAGGCTATAATGACATCTCATCATGGAATTCGGATGACATAAACCATTTGAGGTATACTTGTTTGGTTTATAATGTAATCAGAACCAGTCAATGCAGTGGCAGGCCTATTATTATGTACAATTGCTGGAATTTTCTTGCTGACATAAAACAATTTTTTAACATTGGAAAATGAGGATTTTGGCAGAAGATTTTGTTTTAAACTTTCTTCTTAGTAAAGGAATGTGCCATATGGTATACAGCCCATAACTCAGCAATGATGTATCTGGTATGGGAGGGACATCATAGAAAATACGCAGACAAACCCGTGACTGTGCGGTGATGATGAGCATGAGAAATGTGACTCTCTCCATCCTCAGAAACAGAAAACCCACGATGAATGGAACTGTGACGTGAAATCAATTACATAGTAGATTAATAGTAACAAGGACCCTGTAAAGATAAGAAGGCGCAGAATTTGCTTCTTCTTTCTCCTCCTTCTGATACTATTTTGTAAAGCCTATGTCATTTTTTGTATGTGTTTACTTCTCCCCCCTGCAAATACTTCAGGCCCTGTGATGGGGGAGAAGTAGGGGTGGAGGCATTCACCTCTTGAGAGACTCCTAGCAGCTGGGTGTGGTACTGCACTCTTCTTCCTGCTCCTGGCACCCCCGGTAGGTTGCTGACCTTGCTAGGCAGATCTTCAGTGTCTCAACCCTCACAGTCAAATGGATGGACCCTTCCCGGGGTACCAAAGGTTCAACAAACTGTCAGCCCTCATCGGGGTCTTCAGCCCTGTTTCTAGGCCCTTTAAATGCCCTCCCTCACTCAGGCTTCCCAAAAGAGTCTTGTCTCCTTCTTGGGGTTTAGGCTGTTTTCCCAATGGGGGAACACAGACCTGCCCACTGCTCCAGGTCCCAACCCAGGGACCCAATAAACAGCAGCCACAACTGTTTCCTTTAGTTAGTTGCGGCTATTCCCTGGATAGGGTGACCATATTTCCCAGAGGGAAAAGGGGACACTCTGTGGGGCTGGCCCAACCCTCTCCCCCGACTGTGGGACAAGTCTGAGCCACTTGCCCAGGCCCTGCCCCAGGAATGGGCCCAAGCTGCTCGTCCAGCCCTTCTCCCCACACAAGACTGGGGCTGGCGTGCCTGTTCACCCAAGCCCTGGCCGCCTCCCAGGTGAGTTTGGTGCTAGTGTTGCTGCTCGCTTGAGCCCTGTCTGCCCCTTGCCTGAGCCCAGCCTACCTTTCTGCATGGGGTTGGCATCTCCACCCCACGTTCCTCTGCATCCCACTTTTTTGACAGAAGTGGGCATTTGTCCTGTTTGCTCTTGCTTAAAAAAAGGACTGTCCCAGCCAAAATGGGCCTTCTCCCACATAGGCACTTTCTCTTCACCCTTATCTCAGGGCTGAAATTCTCAGATTCTCATCCTCACTGAATGCACGTGCCACCAGAACCTGTCTTCTGGTTCTTTTCTTTTTTTTTTCTTTTCTTTTCTTTTCTCAGCCAAGAACTGAACCCCCACAGCTCCTTTTATCTGATCCTGCTGGGCTTTAATTGGCTGTTTCTATGCAGCCTCTCTAGGCAATGATGGAGGACCCAACCTTCACTGCTCCTCTCTTGGGGCAGGGTGTGGTAGGATCAAAGATCCTCCAGCAGGGGGCCTTGAAGGGCCAGGTACACTCTGTCACAGGTCCTAGTTCAGAAAAAGCATATCAGCACGGGCTTAACTCTGAGCACGTGCCAAAGTCCTACTGAAGCCAATGGGATGTTAGTGAAAGCTTAACTTCAAGCACACGCCTAAGTGTTTTGCTGAACGTGAGACTCAGTGATCTTTTCTAAACCTAAATAAGTCAAATAATACCCCCCAAAACAATGCCAGCAGCTCAGCACACAAGTAAGGCAATCAGAGTTCAGCTTCAAGCTCCCAAGAGGTCATTGTAAAGAATGAGAGGGTTGACGTGGAAGCTGGGGAGAGACGGGAGAATTCTTTTGGAAGTTGATAGGGGTACCTCAATACCATCCTTTTAATTTCAGTATTAGTACATTATGCACCAAATATCAACTTTTTAATGTGATAAAAATATTGCTTATCAAATAGTAGATTAAGACCAACTTGTCTAACAAGTCTTGTTTGTTAGAACTAGTAGTGGGATAACCTGATCTCCCTGAGATGGGAGCTTTGTAAATGGATTGAAGTTAACAACCAAACTAATGAACATTTGAAAGATGTAGGCTGGGTCATTTGACTTCACTATTTTCCAGCTTGACATGGGTCAGAGTCACTGAAGAAGATTACAGGTCAGCTTTTATAGTTCAGCCATTCTTTAGTTCTCTTTTTGTGGGCGGGGGAGAAGCGTGGGGCTGCATACCAAGTTATTCCCTCCTCTGGGCTTCTTAGGGCATTTTGTCTTTACAGTGACTGTACTTTATAAACTTTTGGGAGCAAAGTCTGTGTCCATATCACATGCAGTACCGAGCTTGTTGCGCTTAGCAAATAATTCAGACACTGCAAAAGCGACAAAAAGTTCTGTGGCACCTTATAGACTAACAGATGTATTAGAGCATAAGCTTTCGTGAGTGAATACTTGTATCTGACACCCATGAAAGCTTATACTCTAATACATCTATAAGGTGCCACAGGACTCTGTCACTTTTGCAGATCCAGACTAACATGGCTACCTCTCAGATACTGAATTCAGACACTGAAACATGTTTAAAGTGACTACTCAAGTGGCCAACCAAAATCAGTTGCTCGACCGAGGTGACTTTCTAAAAAAGACAGAGAAGGATCGCATTCAATATGTATCTGTATTAAAAAGCAGTGCTTTGCATGTTGGGATCCTTGTCCATGACAGCCCCTAGGGGCTACTACACTACAAATAATAATCATAATAGTATATTTGGGGATGTTTTGCAGTGATGTCTCAAAGCAGGAATTTCCTCAATAAGGCTTCAGCCCTGCAAACACATACATATGGGAGCAAGGGCATGTCTTCACTAGAAATGTTAAAGTGCTGCCACGTGGCTGGATAGTTAAAAAACCACCCCCAAGAGTGGAGTAGTTCCCAGTGCTGGTGCACTGTCTGCACTGCCACTTTACAGTGCTGAAACTTGCAGCGATGAGGGGGGTGTTTTTTTACACCCTGAGTGAGAAAGTTGCAGTGCTGTAAAGTGGCAATGTAGATAAGGCCTAAATGTTCACATCTGAGTAGTCCTGTTGAATTCAGTGAGATTCCTCACATGTACAGGCTACAAGCTTAAGTCTTTGTAGGATCAGAGATTTAGCTGTGTTTTTACATATCACAGAAAGAGCTGAAAGGTATTTCGAGCTTTCTTCAGCAATGAAAAAAAATCACCTTTGAGCAGGATATACCCATGGGTAATTCCAGTTCTAAAGGAGGTTTGGGGTCGGGGGGTGGGGGTGAGGGTGGGGATTTGTAACACCTAAAAAGAGGGAGTTAGAATTCATTTAAAAACTTCTTGAAACCTTAACTATAGCATTCCTTACTAAATGAGAATATTTATATATAGTTCAATAGCTGCATGGTTATCTTCTTTTTTCATCAAATATGATTCACTAGGTCATGACAAATGGAGACTGGGTATGTTGTCTAGTTCTGCATCTAATCTTAAAATATATGGATCCACATACAGGGTAAGAAGGATGTGTTCTGGGAATTATTCTGGGGATGTTCTATGGTCTGTGTTATACAGGTGGTCAGATTAAATGCTCACAATGGTCCCGTCTGGCCTTGGAATCTATGAACCTATGAAAGCTGACTCAGACTCCAGACAAAAAGGCATTATTCAGTACTACATAAAACAAGCAGTAGTGTTGCAAGCCAAGGCTACCTTTGACTCTGGCAGCTTTAATTTAATAGCCAGCTGTACTGCATTCCCTCTGTGCAAGTCACCCATCTTTTCACAGCAGACCGATATAGGAGGACACTGAGTACTTGGCTCACAGAAGATGGACTCTGCCAAGGATTTTTACTAGTGCACATGCTCAGAGAACCCATCTGAAAGATATTGCATTAGGTTTAAAAAAAGGGGATTTTATTGTGTGTGACAAACCTCAGTTTCCCCACCCCTGTGCCTTGGGGCACCGTTCAAGGATCAGGGCCTTATGCATGCAGTAAAGAGACAGTCCTTGCCCTAAAGAGCTAAACACTTCATCGTTTTAACAGAAAATGCCACTACATTTGAGGTCTCCATTGCTAAAGAGATGCACTGAGCAGATGTGCATTTTTCCGAAAGGGTGAGATTTTCAATGCATGGAAATAGCTGCTGATTGTCGACTCTGACTTAGGCCAGTGCAAGCTTCGCTGAGACGCTGAATAGACACTGGTTACCTTTGTTACCGAGAATCCTGGTGTATTCTCTTTCGTTTCTTCTATTCCTCTCTCTTGGGACAAAGCTAGGACATTTAGTGCAAAAATGACTGAATGAACAAATGAAGAAAGAAAGAAAAAATCAGGCAAAGCAAACTGTGTCCGGGCAGTCTAATGGCACTCTGTTGGTGCAAAGCAGCGCTAAGGCTGGCTTACCTGGGTCCTGGAGGATTTCCCCACCATTTGGGGATCCTCAGGTCATGTAGAGTTGCTGTAGTGGGTCCTATGTCACATCCCCCACCCACCTTTGGCTCCTACATGAGGGGTGTAGCTGAGGAAAATCAACATGGTCAGGGCTTCCTTAGGTCAGCTGGTGGAATGGTCCCAGCAGCTACTGGAACTAAGAGGATATCTGCAGTGGAACTGGCAGGTGTAATTCCCAGCTCACAGAGACATACCTGCACTAGCTCAATCAGTGCTAGCCTGCTAAAAATAGAAGGGTAGTTGAGGCAGCGAGGCGAGCTGTACCAAGTATGATCCTGCCGGAGACACTGCCCCTGTACTTGGGGCAGCTAGCCCCTCACACCTCCACAACTACACTTTAACAGGCAAGCTTGGTCAGAGCTAAGGTGGGTATACCTCCTGGAAGACATATTCTATGAGTAGCCCTGATGCTGCTCTAATGTATTCCAGGCATCAGCCCAGTGCCGGACGGCCCCAGGATTGGGGGAACAGAAAGATGGCTCCTCCTCAGCTGCATCGATCTCTCCTCAGCCACAGCTCTGGATCTGGGCTCCCCCGGCCACATTAACTCCTCCATGTTATCATTTATAATTTATTACCATTGTGCCCAGGGGCCTTCTGAGAAGAGGAAGCCCATTGTTCTAGGCCCTGTACAAACAGAGAATAAGAGACAGCCCCTGCCTTGAATTGTTTACAATCTACATAGACAACACAACTAAAAGGGTAGGGGAAAGGCATAGAACATACAAACAGAGCAAACAATACAATGGCTACAAGCATCATATTTGTTTCACTATTTTGTGTTCATTTTTGTGCATCTGTTTGTTATTTAAATACTTGATGGGTTTCTGGCCATGCAGCAAATACTATTTATCGGACAAGGGTTTGGGGAAAGTTAAGTGTTTGTTCCCAGAATGGTAGGGAGTGGAACCGAGCTTTTCAGCTGTTTTGTTTTACGAGCTAGCTGAGTTAATTTGTTAACATCTATGATTATCTAATGCTACTGGTGAGCTTAGTTGGTGTTATCCATATAGATTAATTTTTAATGCTGCTGGGTGGTCATTATTGTGTTTTTGTGAGGCGAATTAATGGTCAGATTGCCTAGAGCTTTTTGCATAGGTGTTTTTTCACTATGATTTGAATCATACTTCTAATCTGTTTACCCAGTGGGCTTCATCCTCTGAGCAGGGAGGAATCTGTCCACTTCTTTCCATGGAAATGTTTTGTGGTGAAGGCTTTCACCCATTATTCTTCAGGACTGTGGAGTTCTCTCTCTTGAGCTACCAACTATCCCAAGTTGTGAAATTTGGTTTTAAAAGAGAAATTGAAAACGTACTTCTTTTTGATTTTGAATTCTGCCAAAGTTCAAGCCCCCTGGGAGTAAAATTTCAAAGATAAAAATTCTGAGCCACACTTGAAACAAGGCAACCCTAGTGATCAAACTGCATCCAGAGCTCTTCGAGATGCTTTGTGTGAGCCACATTCTATCATATTTGCATTGGATCAGTGAGAATTCATAGTGTTGGCCTATGGTTATAAAAGCTTCTTTTGGAAAACCAATACATTTCACATCTTTTATTGGGTTTGTTGTTAGCATGTCTGCTGAGAACTGAACTTAATTTCCAAGAAGGACACACTGTACCTGCCAGTTTGTCAAACTGGCAAAGCAGAGCTGTATGTATGGTTTTCATTTCAGGCTGAATTGAAGCCATAGCATAAACTGGAGCAGTTTTACAGCACGGATCTGAAGTGAGTGTTTTTGGAAAACCACTTACACTGGGGTTGTAAATACAACACTCTTCCTGCAGCATTATATCTATCATCATTATCCCCTGTTCAGTATGCAATATTCAGCTGCCAGAAAAAACATAAAGAATATAATGAAACAATCGGTTCCCCTTGCATTTGGCTGTGACACTCTGAGTACTTAAAGAAGAGCTCGGAGGAGCTCAAAACCGTGTGTCTCTCTCACCAACGAAGCTGGACCAGGCAAAGATATGACCTCACCCATCTTGTGTACTTTCTTAAAGAATGTACTTTCTTCCAGTTTGTTGTTGTTGAGGTGGAAGGGAAAACTTGACTACCTGATCAAAGCTGGGAAAGGGAAACTGGGAGAACTCTTGTTTTGATTCCCAGTGCGTGATTCTGAGCCTAGAGCAGGAGTGAAATAAAGCCAGGATGTGCAGTGGCCAAACCAGCGCTTGCTGACAGAGACGACAAAGTGGTTTTGGAAGCGAACAATGCCCCGACTGTCTGGTCAGTAACCAAATGAAGGGGGAAAAAATGGCTCCAGTCTGTCCATCTGGCACCCACTGGATCATTGTGTCTGTCTGGTCTACTACCCCAGGTGACAAGCAACTTTTCAGACAGTACTAAGGCTGTTTAGAGAATAACCAAATATGGCTTGGCTAGATCTCTTGAAAGCCATGGATTTTGGATTTGGATTTTGTTGGATATGCTCTTCACAGACAGCATTTTCATACCCGAGGCTGGTAACAGCAATCAAATGAAGTAACTACAGTACTGTGTATGACAAGAAATACTCAAGATTCTCAGCCCACCTGTGCCGTGGCACAATAGGGGTGGAGGTCTACTTTAGTGACCCATAAGATGGCCATGTCCTTGCTGCAGAGACAGCACTATAAACAGACAACATACAGCCAAAGAACGGGGGAAGGAGACAGCGAAAAGAAATAAATTAGTGCCAGAGTTTGGCATGCATCAAGCCTGTTAGTTCCGGGTTTTTGTGGGTGTCTTTTCTCTGAAGAGGTAAATAGTGCACGGCTGGTTTCACAGAAGAAGTGTGTTTTAAGGCAGGACCTGAAGGAGTACATGTGGGGAAGCTGAGACTTATTCGCTGATTCTGATCCCACTAGGACGAGCTTAGCTCAGGAGTAACTGCATGGGCAGCGGTACTATTGCATCGATGTTTCTGAGATCAGAGGGCTAGACTGTGAAGCCCTTACTCCCACTGGTGAGCTACTATTCACCATGTCAATACCATGGGACAACTCATATAAGTAACTGCTCAACAGAATGAGTAAGGGGTTGGGGCCAGATGCAAACACTTGTACTCAGTGAGCAACATCTTACCCCATAACTGGTCCCACTGAAGTCTATGAGACTGTCTGTGGAGTAAGATGGTACTCAACAGGAGTGAGGGGATCAGAATCTTAATACCAAGCCTTAGTTTAATGAGGGTTTAGACCAGGGGTTGGCAACCTCTCAGAAGTGGCGTGCCGAGTCTCCATTTATTCATTCTAATTTAAGGTTTCGCGTGTCAGTAATACATTTCAATGTTTTTAGGAGGTCTCTTTCTATGTCTATAATATAGAACTAAACTATTGTTGTATGTAAAGTAAATAAGGTTTTTAAAATATTTAAGAAGCTTCATTTAAAATTAAATTAAAATGCAGAGCCCCCTGGGCAAGTGACCAGGACCCGGGCAACGTGTGTGCCACTGAAAATCAGCTCATGTGCCGCCTTTGGCACCCGTGCCATAGGTTGCCTACCCCTGGTTTAGACTGTGACTCGGGGAGTAAGAACTTGCAAGCTCCTGTGCAGACACCCAAAGCTTGGGTCTCAGTGCTTGGGAGTAAATACGTGCTGTGTGCCCACTTCTCACCCACCTGCTCCAGGAAGGAGGGTCATAGGCAAAGCTTTGGCTCTGCCCTCCCTGCTGTCTCAATGGCCAGGGCACCTGAGCCAGCACAGTGTGTGTTGTGATTTGCTGTGGGCATAGGCCTGCAGAAAACTCCTGCCCCTCTAGAGCAAAAGAGAAGCAGGGCACAGAGGTGTATTTGAGTCATACTGCTTCCTGGCACTACATCTAGGCTCTGGCGGTGTATGCGTTGTTCTTTGCTCCAGGCTGCACTCACATCACAATGTAGGCCTTTAATACCACGTCTTGGGCAATTAATTCAAGAAGCTGCGATTAATCCAGGACATTACATTCTAGTTTACAAAGCGATGAGCTCTGGAATGACTTCCCCTGAGACATATTCCTCTTGGAAAGGACAGGGCAGAGATTCATCTCTGGAATGAGTCATAAGCATTTTGCTTCTTAGGCTCTGTCTGCACTCCAGCTTGTGTCGCCAGAACGTACATCACTCCGGGGTGTAAATACCCCACCCCCCGCGAGTGGCATAAGTTACACCAACATAAGCGCTCGTTTGCACAGCTGTATGTCGATGGGAGAGCTTCTTCCACCAACATAGCTACCGCTGCTCACAGGGGTGGTTTTATTACATCAACAGGAGAGCTCTCTCATGTCGGAATAGAGCGTCTTCACCAAATGTGCTGCAGCTGTGCCACTAAATCGCTATATGTGTAGCCAGGCCCTTATTTTCACACAGTAGATGTGTCCTCCATGGATATGAATTGGTGTCACTACATTGTAATAAACAGAGCTATGCTGACTGATTGGACCAGATCCTCAGTTGGTGCAACTTAGCTTTATTTTCCCGTCCCCCTTCCAAACTGGTACTTCAGACAAAAATAATAGCCCACATTCAGATCAAGCATGAGCACAGGCAATGCCCTTCTGGTCACGGGAACTTTACCCACTTGCAACAAGGTTCAGATATTAAGGTGATGAGCATTGTATGACCCCCAAAGATAAACGGCTCTGTGTGTGGTCTAGGAACTCTTTTCATGTGCAGTTGTTGTTTCTGTTCCTGGCAGCTTTAAAAAACTGAGTTTGGAGCTCAATAGGAGCTAAGAAATGCAGGTGTTTTTATTTTTATGTTTAAGTTTTTCTGAGGGTTCTGAAAAGCACTAAGCAACATCTGCTTTTCCTAGTAGAAAGCGCCTGGAGCTACTAAAACTGTCTCCTTGTCCTGTTCCCCTCAGACTGAGGGCCTGTTGTTGCATTCAGAGGAGGACAGGAATTTCTGGAATGCATATTGTAGGCTCAATCCTGCAAAGTGCTGAGCCTCTCTTGGCAGGATGCTGAGTGCCTCTATTCCTTTTAGGAGCTGAGCACACTCAGCACCTTACAGGATCAGATCTGCTGGGTGTGTTACTGTTTCTCTGGGTACGTCCTTACTACCGGGGGTAGCCGTCGATCTTTTAGAGATCGATTTCTCGCGTCTTGTAAAGACGCGAGAAATTGATCGCCAGCGCTGCCCCCGTCGACTCCGGAACTCCAGCTTGATGCGAGGCGTAAGCTGGAGTCGACGGAGGAGCACGCCGCCGACTGCCGCCGCCATGAGGACAGCAGGTAAGTCAGCTGCAGATACGCCGACTTCCGCTACGTGATTCACATAGCTGAAGTTGCGTATCTGCAGTCAATCCCCCGCCCTAGTGAAGACCAGCCCTCTGTGTAAGGGTTGTAACAGCAGGAGAGTTATGAGCTAGAACTCGAACACTAGCACTGCATCAAACCCAAGAATCAGCTGTTTCTGTTCAGTCCGATTTGTGCAGCAGAAAAACAGATGGTTCTTACCTTCAAAAGGCTTTTTTATTTTCCCCTTGTTCCAAATCTTTTCCATGTGTGATTGTAAAGGTGGGGCTTGGGCGTAGCATCAAGGCAGCCTTACATCTGGGCCTCTTCCCTTCTTTCCTGGAGAAGTACACTACTTTTCTTCTTTGTTCTTCCAGTAAACGACTTACAGACGGGAGCCCACAAGGATGCTGACTGAAGGGCCAATAGCACAAGGTTTTAGTGGCCTTTCTGCCCCACTTTTTGTGTGGGTCTGTATATGGAAATAATCATTCAATGATAATTGCATGGCTCTTTCTAAACAGTGGGCCTGATTCACCTTCACTTGTCTCGGTGGAAATCAGACTGAAGTCAGTGGAACTACGGTTACGTCAGACTGACGGAAATGAGTGAAGAAGCAGGCTTCTCACGTGCCTTTTGCTGAACTAAATGATATTTCTATACGAGAAGCCAGGGGCACGACCAAAATTTGCCTAAGTAGGGAGACCAAGAGGTGCTGATTTTTTTTGGCAGCCAGGAGGTTGTCTCCCTGGAACCAACCATATGATGGGTGGTACCTTAGAGGCACCCCCATCCTTAAGGGTACAGATGGAAGCTCCCTCCGTTGCACAGAGGCATGAGGTGTTCCCCTTCTAAGGAACATCATCTCCTCAAGACCCCAAAGCCCTGGCTGCCTCCACGCTTACCCAGACTAGAGGCCCCATCTTGGGCCGGGCGGTCCCCACGCTGGATCAGTGACCTGTATTGCTTCAGCATTGCAGACTCAGCCGCCATCGCAGCCACGGAGGAAACTCAGCAGCTTGGCCTGGCTCTGTGGCTTCATGCTTGGCTGAGGCAGATCCCGAGCACACCAGCCACCCAGCTGGGGGTGTAACTGGGGGCTACTGAAGGGAAAGGGGATGTTCTCTGCAGCCCTTTGTGGAGTGTGGCTCCCTAGACATACAGGCCAAGGAGGTGGGGTGAGGAGGATGGTCTGGGCCCCTTTATTGCCCCCTAGAAAGAAGCAATTAAATAAGAGCTCTAAGGTTTAATCATGCCAACTGTGCTCTCACTAGTCCTTGTCAGCAGCAGGAAGTCTGCCTAGTTCGTGGAATGGAGACATCCAAGGGGAATGCCGGGTGCTGCTGGAAGTGGTGGTGGTGATTCTGTAGCTCCTGGAGGTGAGCCCGGGTCTCATGCCCCAGGATAGCATGAAAGGGTGATGTGCTGTCCTTTGGGTGTGACGTAACACTGAGGGCCTAAGCACTTGTGTTCAGTGAAGCTCCCACGCCACTTTTCATCCAAGTCGGTTATGTTAGCCCCAGGACTCTTACCAGAGCCCAGGTTGGCGAGTTATAAGTGCAGAATGGCAGCCTCGTTTCACCCCAGAAGTGGCTGCAATTCAGAAGCGAGTGCTTTCCTAAATGGAGAGTACTTTTAACATAGTGTGGTGTGAACAGTTCAGCTTTTTGCCTCACAAACGCCTACAAGCGGAGCCAGCTGCTGGCTCCAATGCCTTTAGCTTATTAGCTCTGATTTCAAGCTTTTCTTCATATAAATTGTTTCTTATCTCTACTCTGGCTCTACATGCTGTTATGTTTGCCTGGATAGGATTGTGTTTCCCAAATAAATAGTTCCAAAGACAGAATACAACCAACCCCCATTTTCTGTCCATGTTATGCCATGTCACATCACGGTAAGAACTCTTTGTCCCAAGCTTTATAATTTGGCCTTGTATCATTTCTTTGCCTGGAGTGCTGATCCCTAGCTTCAATATCAGCTTTATGTGACAAGTTTGGCTGGGCAATTGTTTCCAGTATAGCAATTGTTTCAAAATGTCTAACTTTTCCCAGGCAAATTGGGCCAGGCTCTATTCTGTAACAACACATTTCAACATACTAGACTGTTTCACATGCCTGGATTTCAATGGCTGCCCTGGCAACAGTTCATCGTGCTGCCTGCTTAAAGAGTGTCGGAATCACTGCCATGCTACCTTCAGGCTTGTATGTACATCACTTTCCTCTATTCACTGGAACCAAAGATGCTGAAGTGTCTCTGAGTGCCCAGCAGGGTGACCAGACAGCAAATGTGAAAAATCGGGACAAGGGGTAGCTGGTAATAAGAGCCTGTATAAGAAAAAGACCCAAAAATCGGGACTGTCCCTATAAAGTCGGGACATCTGGTCACCTTAGTGCCCAGCTCTCTAGTGGCTAGCCTACGAAAAGGCTATTTACTCACACTGGTTTTCAGTCACAGAGGCTCGTGCAACCTTTTAAAAAATGTTGATTCCTATATGTTCTCACTCGCCTGCCCTCTGCACCCCGAGGTTCATTTGCTGCTGTGGTGTTTTGTCAGGTTCTTTGCATGCCCCATGCAGACCCATTGAGTTTTGCATGATCTCCATTCAACTAACTCAGATTCTTTTGAAACGTAGACCTTGGCTTGCCAAAAGGGTTGCTGAACATGGACCGGGGTTTCAGCTTTGCAGTGAAACATGACACCAGATAAGTTGCTTCTGGTTTTAGGTTTCATTAAAAAAAGTTTCACCCAGCTCCAATTGATAGCCCTACTCCTAGTAACAACTATGGGCATTCTGACTGATCTCCTGTGTGAGCAGGGTGACCAGATGTCCCGATTTTATAGGGACAGTCCTGATTTTTGGGTCTTTTTCTTATATAGGCTCCTATTTACTCCCTATCCCCTTGCCCAATTTTTCACATCTGCTGTCTGGTCACTCTATGTGTGAGAGGTCTGTGTTTGGAACAGTGAGTTTTCAGTTCTATTCCCTATGCCACAGGGATGTGGTTTAGCTAACCTAAAAGCTGTGGCTTCTTTCACACAAAGTAATATGGTTTTATTTTGCATGATTTCCATATAATGCTGGCTTTGTAGAACAATAAGAATTTCTGCAGTTCACATGAGTTCTCAGTGGATTTCAAGGGGTGTTTTAAACTATTACTATATCTTGGAATTCACTTCTGAACCATTCCCAGGACTTACAGGTTGAGATTTTCAAATGAATTTCTGTGGGGTTTGCTTAACTTTCTTATACTCTTTTAGAAATCATTGCCACAATGCCAGTGCACTGAGCTACTCCTAGAAAATCTTTCTTTCCATAGGAGGGAGAAATATGGTGATAAGTGAGGATAGAAAGTTATAAAATGTACCAACCTTTCATACCAGGAAAGTTCAAGTCCAATGCAAATGAGACCATGGTCTCAGCTTAGTCGGCAGTGAATATTTCTGTGCACTGCAGCATGAGACAAATGCACAATTAGCATTCTGTACATAAAGGAGACCCAGTGCTGTAATACAAGGGGTTATTTCAGGCCAAGGCTGAGCTGTATAAGCTAAGCAATGGAGAGAAATGTGCATAGCATCTGCTCACAATATTCCCATCTCCAGCTTACAATTTTTATCAGTCTCTGATGAGCCTAGAAAACACGGCTACCAGGAAAAAAGATCTAAGTCTTTGTATATAAAGATGCATAAAACAAAAGTTGGTAGTCTCCCTCCATACACAATTCCCTGCTGTTGGTAAAGCAGCGATTTTTGAGGCTCCAAATATAGCAGATCAGCCTTGAATCTCTCCTACATAGAAGACAGATCAACTCCCAGTCTTTCCCTTGCATACCTCAAACAACCAATGCACCACTAAGAAGCACTATCAAAATCATGCCAAGTCAAACTGAACTGTGAAATATAGTTCAAGTGTGGAAATGCCAATGGTTTAATCAACACCTTGTGGCAATCTCTGTTCCTTTCCTCTTAGGGGACTTGGTGACATAATTTTTTAATTACTTGAACTATGTTAGTTTAAAACTGATACACTTAAAGCAGTGCAACCCTCTAGTTTGGATGCAGCTATAGTGGTATAAAAGTACTTCTAGTGGTATAGATTATTCCTGTAAATTGTGTGTAGACCAGCCCTAAGAGTACAGTCTCATTCAACAGAGGGCTAATTTGGAAGAGGTAGTTTTCTGGGGATAAGAAAGAAGGGGAAGAACTTAAGATCCTGGAAAGAAGGTTTTAATGCAGAGGAGAAAAGTAAGTGTCTTTCAGATTCAGGAGTGAAAACCACATTGTGAAATAAAACAACAGCAAAATTTTTTTCATGGGTGCATACCTTTATAATAACTGACATGTGGGTACACAGCAAACTCCAACACTCCCTGTGGGGACTCTTCTTGTCCCTGGATGCATCTTGGCTTTTCAGAAGACAGCTTGTGGTGTAGTCCTGCCAACTTTGCAGGCTTTAGGTCACGAGGCAAAGAGAAACAGTGCATTGTAGGAATGCGACTGGCGAGACAGCTCACAAGAAGTGGCCATGCGAGATGTGCTCCTGGCTATGACTTTCAGTTTGCTTGGTGGAAAGGGGCATCTTTCCTTTTATTTGTAGCTATATAGTCACATATCTACTAGGCAACAAGAAAGGAATGTCAAACAATTGTTGCAGGGCTAATTCTGTTCCTCAAAATTTGTATCATTGGAGAAGTGCCCGGTAACTGCTGTAACACAGCAAAAATCTTGTGATACTCTTGTCACCCTATAAGTCGTATAGAACTGCTTCAGTTAATGCCCGGGACACATTCTGACTGGGTAAACACAAAGGCTGAGATTCTGTGCTGCCACTCCGGGAGATGCAGTACAGCAAAGTTCAGCCCAGCATGCAGCCCCCGAAGCAGACAGGAACAGCTCTACTTCACAGCACTTCCCTCCCTCCCATCTCTGGGCTATTCAGTTCTATTAAGATGAGAATCTCTGTAACATGTAGGCTCTCCTGCTCCCAACACCCACCTTCCTGCTCTTGGCTCTGGCCTGCCAAACCCCAAGGCTGGAGTTTATGAGGGGGCCTATGCAGATCAGCAATCCTATACTGCGCTAGTGTCCAAAGAATTCTCCCAGCCAGCTTACAGACTTTTTATAGCCTCTTTTTAATAGCCAAAGTGGAAGGAGAATCCCTCTCCAGGGCTTCAGATTTCAGTCTGAATACCACTGCTCCCAGGACCAGGCCGAATGTACCTTCCCTCAGAACTGAATGTACAAGAAAGTTATACTAGGCAACTGTATAGCCCCTGCAGAGTCTGCTGGGTAATTATAGATATAATAATATTCAAACACAAACTAGCAATGGACAAACCTTAAGAGAACAGCTAGGCACAGCTCCAGGTTCTCATGGTCTGAGGGTGCCCAAACATGGGTTGTGATTTAAGTGTGTGACAGAGATCTGAGCTATCGACAAAATTTGGATCCATATCCAAACTTCCTCACTGCTTGAGCGTGTTCATAGCCAGGGATTTAATTCAGGCATCTCTGCTCAGCACAAACACAAGAGGCATTCTATGTAAATGTGCCCCTTACTGTGCATACATGTGTAGAAATCTGAAACCAGAATTCTTCTTACATGCCCTGTTCCATTTCCTGATTTCCTCCAGTGCTTATTCAGCAAAATAGTCATAAACGTAATGAGGATCCAGTTCCATGGGAACTGGAAGTCAGTGCTTTTTCTCAGCATAAGGCATGTTTATGTGACTTGAGCAGTAGGAATATGGAGTTTCTACTGATCGCCACACCAATTTATATGGAACTGCCCAGGTTTTCAGCAAGTGGGAATAATGGATCATCACCATGGGGATTTGTGATGGGTTGTCCACCCCACATAAGGCCTGAAGGGTTAAGGTAGCTAGATGGGTCAACTAAGGGTATGGTTACACTTACAAGATTATAGCGCTATAGGTTATAGCGGTCCCCTTATACTGTAATATGTATAGCGCTATTGTATGTCCACACTCAGATGCTCCTGCGGTATAGCATGGCCACATTTGGGGCACTTAATGCGGCATTAAGAGCAGCGCATTAGGGCAGGTATCCCAGCATTCAGCTGGGTGCAACGTGCTTTTTAAACGAGGGGGGTGAGGGGGGACGCGTTGTGTGTATGCGGAGGGAGAGAGACAGTGGTTTTTCCGTTTTTCTGAAAGCCTGTCAGCGAGCCTCCGTTCACAGAAGGCTTTGTTTTCACACAGGCTCCCTCCTTAAACATTTGCATTGCTTATCTGCCGAGTTAAGAAAGAAACTCTAAAGAGGTACTTCCGCATTCCTCCAGCCGAGTTCAAAACAAAGGGAAGAGACGTCAATTGCCTTAAATGGCTCTAGGCATCTCAAGAGATCACTTGTAGCGCAGTGGGTGTCCACATTCTTGCTGTAGCGCTACAGCAGCTGCGCTACAGCCCTTATTCCCCATGAGGAGGTGGATTTATAATAGCGCTATAACTCCACGGTTATAGCGCTATTAGTGCCTTGCCAGTGTGGACGGGGAGTAGGTTATAGCGCTCGTGGGGGCTTTATAGCGCTATAAAGTGCCAGTGTAACCATGGCCTAACTCCCTTGGCTACACCTGTTGATATCACAGGAGGCACTTTTTCCACAACGACAACAAGAAATTGGCAGCTAAAAGCACAGAAGATGAGAGGCTGCTGGGTACAGCTGCTGTGTATTTATCATTTAGCAAGATGTACATGAGGTCATCTCAGAAAAAAACATCTATACCAAGAGGGAGTTACGGTTGAGAGTATGTATCAGTAAGATAATGGTAAAAATCATTACATGGATGTTGTAATATCACTAAACCAAGCATTACGCACCTAGGAAATTCAGAGTTAAGGTTACACTTAAAAGAAATCTAACCGTGATGAAGTGAGGAATATACAGGCATTCAGACAACCTTAATTCTGTCCTGTAGTGACACCATGCAATAACCACATGATTATAATTTTATAATTATAATTTTAATGTGAGATCCCACATTAAAATGACTTTTAAAGACACATTAGCTATTTTACTTATTTTCCCCTCGTGATGTACCAGCAGCAGAAGGAAATAAGTTATTTTCTTATTAGAACACTGAATCATCAGCTGCTTTGTTGTTAAGCTCGGGGTGAATGATGTGTGTGTCTTGGGGAGTGTTGTGTGTGGGTGTCTCAATGATCTACAACGTGGCCTGAGGGAGCCACACAAAATGCAGTCCCATTGATCTCAATGCAGCCCTGATAAAGGCCCCAGTCCTGCTGGCAGGGATGCATGCTTAATTCTACTCCTGTGAACGATGGTCCCATTGAGATCAATGGGACTGCTCACAGCATGTGCATACATGTTTTCTTGATTGGGGCCTTAGATACATGCATGGCACTGAAAGGAAATGGGGCTATTATTCTGGTGAAAGAACAAGTGTCCCTGAATCTGAAAAGGGCCACTTTTATGTTGAATAACCTGTTCCCATCAAAGTCACTGGCTTGGGGGCAGGGAGTGGAAGGAGTGGATGCAGGATTTCACCCCTTGCCAGAGTATAGGCGTGGGATGTGTTGACTGGTGAAATGCAACAAATCACACTCTATTGCACAGGGAAAGTCAGAGGAGCCCTTTCTACTGCTTTTTTCATCATGCCAAACTAAGAATAATTTCTCGGTTTCTGATTCAGTTCTTTCTTGGACCTCCACCAACCTGACGTTCCTCAGACTGAGCTGATTCTCCGGGTCACTAATGGACAGATGTCTACAACCTGGGCACACCAGGCACCTGTTTTACCATTTTAAAGAAAACAAGAATCCATCTACTGCACAGTTATAAACAGTGACTAACAGCAATGATGTCTTTAATCCTTTTTTGATTGCTCTCCAATTTTCTAAGGGAATTTTGTGCCAGATTTCCAGCCCTGGACCCGGATGTCCTCTGTTCACGGACTAGGAACAGCCCAGACAGAGGCAATGCAACTCCCCAGGTTGCCCTGCCTCCCATGCAGAAACTTCCTCTGGGGTTAAGAAGGTAGATCATTCTCCAGGCTCATTCGGTCCTTGGTCTGTTGGCTGGGATTTCCAGTCAGGGGACCCATTAGGCTATGCCTACACTACGAGTTGTGGATGGGATCCCCCTGCTTGTGTATCCAGACTCTCGTCGAGCTAGCTGCAGTATCAATAGCAGCATAGTCACAGTAGCACAGGTAGAGGCAGTGGAGGCATGTCTGAGCCATGCTGAGTACAAACCCGTATGAAACCGGTGGGCATGTGTTTTGCATGGCTCAGCTGTGTCCCTGCTGTTGGAACCAGTGCTACCATGGCTACCCTGCTATTTATACTTGTGCTATTTTGATGAGCGCTACCCCGTGTCTGTGTACATGAGCAGGGTGATCACAGCCCTAGCCCATAATGTAGACATAGCCTTAGGGTCAAACGGGATGTGGGAACTGGGCGAACACCACCTTTCACATGGGCCAAAACCGGTCTGTGGGAACCTGGGCAAGATGTAAACAAGCACTAAGTAATGGAAGAATTTATATTTCATCAGTGACTGACTCCACCAAAAGGGCGAGGTGAATAAAATTCATTTTAATGATCATTCATTTTTGTTGCTTAAGCTTTTAATATGAAACGTTTGCCATGAAAAATGCATCAACGATAACATTTCTCTCCTTTGCTTCAGTTATACAGCTAAACAAATGCCTGAAAATCTGTAACAGGTCAGCTCCTGCTCTGACTGGATTCTTATTTAGGATGCCTGTCAGGACCCACTTGACATAAATCACACCGCAAGCATTTTTTAATCTTAGCAATCCTTCCTGTGTCAAAGGGGGCCCCAAAGCTGCAAACCAGCCAGCTGTGACAGAACGAGGCCTTTCGAGAGAATACAAGGAAGTGGGAGTTGAGTGCATTGCTCACCAGGCATATCCAGAAACACAATGAAGCTCTGACCAGTGTAAGCCTACTATGAGAATACGCTCAGACCTGCTAAGCAGACAGAGACCCTGTATTTACAGACATCAGGTTCCTGCTCCACATACCCCCATCCCATCTGAACTGAAGCAGTCCTGCATTGCATTTTGATGTTGTGTCGCACTGTCCCAAAAGAGGGGGGTCACAACGGTCACTTGTTACCTTACAAAACCAGTCGGTGAGTGAGCCTATACAATTATTAGTGTTGCTTCCTCAATACATACTTGGCAGGTGAATCCATTTCCATTGCGCCAAAAGTAAAATACAATAGGAAACTGGCTTGGTAAAACTTCAGGCTGAGTCATGGGCCCTGCTCTGCATCCATGCAGCTGAGCATGGGGTGTGAGATACCCCCTTACGCTTTTGTATTGGATATTGGAGTTGGAGTCACAACAGCAGCCTCCTGGGGTCCCCTACTCCACCTCTCATACACGTCATGGTGGTCAGCCCAGCTAAGCCAGCGTGGAGGGGAGGGGAGCAGGCTGCTCCACCAAATGGATTGCCATTGCTGTGGAGCAAGGGGAAGCAGGGACTGAACTGTGACTGAGTCACCGTTTGGTTCCTACTATGCTGCCCCTTCATCTGGGCAACTACAGGACTAAATACAGCACTAAGGGGTATGTCTACACTACCCACCGGATCGGCGGGCAGTGATCGATCCCCGAGCGCGCTCCCTGTCAACTCCAGTACTCCACCTCAGCAAGAGGCGGAAGTGGAGTTGATGAGGGAGCGGCAGCGGTCAACTCGCCGCCATATGGACGGCCAGGTAAGTCGCCCTAAGATACGCTGACTATTTATATGAATAGCGTAGCTGAAGTTGCAGATCTTAGGTCAACCCCGCATATCCCCCAGTGCAGACCAGGCCCAAGAGACACTGTCAACTAAATCGGTGGGTATGAGCTTTCCTTTTGATTTACTCTATGGGGTCTGAAGAGCAGAGAGGGGCCAACTTGCTAAAGAGGCTGCTGAAGGCACTCATGGCTGAATAAAAAGCACACATCACTGAGGACTTCATTGCTGTAGCCAACTTTCTGCACAGCTCACAGAGGAAAATCAGTTTGAGGAGTTGTGATACTTTGCTTGGTAAGGGGCAGGGAATATCTGGGCACAGCACAAAAGATTCAAAGCTAAACGCAGTAGAAATTTTCCTAAGGAGTAAGTAGTAGAATTGCTCAATTGCTTGAGTTAATTTCTGAGATCCTGACACAAACATTTTTAGGCTGTTTACAATTTATTGAGCCTTTTTGTACTATGCTTATATAGTGCCTAGTGCAATGGGCTCTCAGTCCTCGAATCCTAAGTGCTAACATATTACTAATCATAATAGAAATATTATTTGTGCAGACAAATACAGATGCAATGTCTCTTTCCTTTGGGCTAATAGTACATACAGTTTTAAATTCACCACCCATTGCTTATTATTTAAAGGGTGCCATAGGAAGCAATGCATGGCATTTTGCAGGCAAGTAAAAATGTGACATGCCCTTTGTTACATGCCCATCCTATTGACTCCATTTAATTCATTTTTTTCAAACATATATTTATTTTACATTTATTTAACGATACTAAAATTTGAGGACAGAGCCAAGAAAGAGGATGAGAGTGGAGATGAACCCTCCTCACTCTGAACACTGGGGTACAGATGTGAGGACCTGCATGAAAGACCCCCTAAACTTATATTCTACCAGCTTAGGTTAAAACTTCCCCGAGGTACAATTCCTTTCTAGTCCTTGGAAGGTATTGCTGCCGCCACCAAGTGATTTACACAAATATTCAGGAAAAGGGTCACTTGGAGACCCTATTCCCCCAAAATATTCCCCAAACCCCTTCACCCCCTTTCCTGGTGAGGCCTGAGAATAATGTGAATACCAACTGGACCCTTTGTCTCTAGGACACTGAAAATCAATCAGATTCTTAAAGGAAGAACTTTATTTAAAGAAAAAGTAAAAGAATCCCATCTGCAAAATCAGGATGGAAGGTAACTTTACAGCGTAATAAAAAGATTTAAAACACAGAGGATTCCCCTCTAAGCTCAGCTTCAAAGTTACAAAAAACAGGACTAAAACTACCTTCTCACATAGGGAAAATTCACAAACCAAAACAAAAGATAATCTAATGCATTTCCTTGCCCTTAGTTACAGTTTTTGTAATCTTAAAAGGATCATTCAGGTATGTTTTCAGGAGATGTTTTACCTGCCTGGTCACTCTCTCTCTCTCCAAACAACCCCCTTCCCTCTCCATCCCCAGATTTGAAAGTACCTTCTTTCCTCATTGGTCCACTGGCCAGGTGCCAACTAGGTTATTTGAGCTTCTTAACCCCTTACAGGTAAAGTGATTCAGTACATCTGTTCAGGAGGGATTTTATGCTACTGCATACATAAAGGTTGTATCCTTCCTTCTATATTTATGACATGCGCAAAGGAAGGCTCAGAAGAGTATTTTTAGGTGGTGTTTGAAAGAAGGGGGTGAGGTTGTGAGGCACAAAGAGGATGTTCAGGTGTGATAGACAGTATAAAAAATAAAGGTGCGGAGCTTCTTGTGGGAGAAGGTTGTAACAGGGACAAGAAGGTGAGCCAACTTACCAGAACATATGGTATTCACTGGAACATGGGGCTATATGAAATTTTGATTAAAAAACTAGAAAGATATAAAATTAACAGGACATACATTACATGGATTAAAAGCTGGCTGATTGACAGGCCTCAAAATGTCATTTATATGGGTTATTATCATCAAATAGATGTGTTGCTAGTGGGGTCCCACAAGGAGCAGTTCATGGCCCTACACTATTTAACATTTTTACTGATGACCTGGAAGTAAACATAAAATCATCACTGAAAGTTTGCAGATGACACAGAAGTTGCGGGAAGGATAAATAATGAAGAGGACAGGCCACTGATACAAAGCGATTTGGATTTCTTGGTAAACTGGGCATAAGCAAGCAGTGCATTATAATATGGCTAAATGTCAATGTATATCTCTAGGGACAAAGAATGCTGGCTGTACTTATAGCATGAGGGGCTGTATCCTGGGAAACAGTGACTTTGAAAAAGATTTGGGGATCATGGTGGATAACCAGCTGAATGTGAGCTCCCAGTGCGATGCTGTGGTCAAAGGGGCTAATGCAATTGTTGGTTGCATAAACAGGGGAATCTCGAGCAGAAGTAGAGAGGTTATTTTACCTTTGTATTTGACACTGCTATGGCTGTTGCTGGAATACTGTGTCCATTTCTGCTGTCCACAATTCAAGAAGGATGTTGAAAAATTGGAGAGGGTTCAGAGAAGAGCCAAAAGAATGATTAAAGGATTAGAAAACATGCCTTGGAGTGATAGATTCAGTCTACTTAGTATAACAAAGAGAAGGCGAAGGGGTAATTTGATTACAGTCTATAAGTATCTACATGAAGAACAAATATCTAATAATGGGCTCTTCAATCTAGTAGAGAAAGGTACAACTTTCAGTGGCTGGAAATTGAAGTAGACAAATTCAGACTGGAAATAAGGTGTCCAGTTTTTAACAGTGAGAGTAATTAACCATTGGAACAACTTACAAAGGGTCGTTCTCCATCTCTGACAATTTTTAAGTCAAGATTGGATGTTTTTCAAAACGATCTGCTCTAGGAATTATACTGGGGCAGTTCTATAGTCTGTTACACACAAGGGCAAAGTAGGTGATCACAATGGTCCCCTCTGGCTTTGGGATGTATGAATTTATACAAAACTAGAATGAGACAAAGGCGAGGCTGAGATATAGAGGGATATGGTAAAAACAGATCAAAGTCCTGCAATATTAGCAAATCCACCACTGAGGAACATTCCTTATACATTGGTAATCTATATCTGTCCAGATGTTCCTTTAAACTCTCCTGCTTTTCCACTGTTCCCAATAATAAAACCGTATCAATCTGCTGGTGGTTCAGTAGGGCATGTTTTGCAATTGCCAGGATGCTGCACAATTGCCTTTTTAATTAAAATCTCTGCCTTTTTCACTTTCTTCTACTCTTCAGGCCAAATTTCAGCCCTGGTGAAGCCTATGGAGTTGCGTCACAGCCCAGTCCTGTTCCCGTTGATGTCCTTGAGGGTTTTTCGACTGGCATTAGCGGGACCTGAACTGGAGCTTTAGCGAGCGCTAACACCATATGATCCATGGCTACCATTTGCACTGATCAGCCCAAATCCCTGCAGGCCAATACATTTCATGAAGACAGCTTCTGCCCTAGCTCTAGCAATCCCCCAGGGTGCAGTCAATAAGGCTGTCCTTTCTGACTCCACAGGCTCAGAGATCATGGAGAAGAGTGAGGCTGAAGAGACCGCCTGTGGCTGGATTCTGCTTCTTGCTTGCCTTCTCGGTGGGGGCATTTACTAGCTTTCCTCTGCTGCTTCCAACTGAGTCCGATTTCCAGTTCTTGGCACTGGCTGAGCCACATGGGAAAGTCATCCAGCCCAGGCGTCTGTGGACAAACACCACTGCCTCTGTCCTCCGGCGGGCCAGGAGCTTGGATCACAGAGAATGGGAGCCCACTCCCCTTGGCCCTGATCAGGATAGGCAGTCCTCATCCCATCCCCACTCTGCCTGCAAGCCAAAGACCCAGCTGAGCAGTCTGCACCGACAAAACCACACGCTGCTGAAAGCAAAGCGAAAGCACAAAAGAGAGATTAGGAAACATAACATTGTGAAAAGCGCCGAAGCCAGCAGTAAATTACAGCACGGAAATATTCTCCGCAGGACCGGTGAGGAGAAGAAAAGGGAGCTTAATACTCATTTTTCTCTCAAGAATACAGGGAACAATGTTCATTTCTATAAGCTGACAGGGAAGAAGGCAGATATGAAACCACAAACAGAGGAGGCCCCTTTCTTTTCTCCTTCCCTCAGCAATAAAAGGGGTTTTCAGGACGGAAAGCCGGAGTTTGTTTTACTTAAGAACTCTCTTGCAAGCCAGCCAGCTGTGGCACAGGACCAATGCAAACCAGATGTGCAGGCAGCTGGCACTGAGCCGCAGCATTCGGCTTCGATTAAAGCCTTTATCTCAGAAGCAGATAGCAGGCTGCCCTTCAAAGGCACAGCTGGAACACAGAGACAGACAGGCAGTGACTCCCAGGCGCCCGGAGAGCCAGGAGCTCATTTCTGGGTGGGCGTGGCCACGCAGTTACAGACATCTGAATGGTGTATGAAGACTGCAGAAGATGCCCTTTCTGCCAGATGGGAGGGCCCCCTGAGGTTTGGTGAGAAGATCCCACCTTGGTTTACTGCAGACGATGTGCAGAAGATGAAATGGCTGGCAAAGAGCGAAGTGGTGACCAAAACCAGAATTCCTGCCCACGGACAAATACTCAGAGTCAGCCTTTTGGCCAGCCAAGACACTTCCCCACCTGAGCCTAAACACGACCGTTCAGATGGGGTCTGTGGATTAATAAAGCGGCCCAGTGACCTCTATGAGGTGCTAGCTTTCCACTTGGACAGAGTTTTGGGACTGAATAGGAGTCTGCCTGCAGTGGCCCGCAAATTCAACAGTCCCCTGCTGCCCTACAAATACACCAATGGTGTAGCGAGGCCCATCATATGGTGGGTGCCAGATATCCAGCACCTAGATGATGCCAACAATGACCAGAACTCTTTTGCAGTGGGGTGGCTACAGTACCAGGCTCTGCTGCAGCAGCGGTGTGGCATGGCAGATTCCAGCGCAGCTCTCGGAATAGCTCCATGTTTGAGTGTCCTGCACACAGAGTGGGCCAAACTGGCGCTCTTTGATTTTCTCCTACAGGTATACTTGGTGGTGGACCAATCCCTGTCTTTCTTTTTCCTGTGTGTGTGTGTGTGTGTGTGTGTGTGTGTGTGTGTGTGTGTGTGT
>ML677349.1:57098741-57170284 GCA_007922305.1 Dermatemys mawii | reverse complement strand
TGTGTGTGTGTGTGTGTGTGTGTGTGTGTGTGTGTGTGTGTGTGTGTCAGGCAAAGCTATAAGTCATGTTTCAGTGAAAGTCTTGTTTCACAAAGCTGGGGAGAAGGGAAACCTGGGAAGGCTTCCAATTCTGGAGTATCAGGAAAAAAATGGAAGCGAAGCAAATCCAGCAGAAGTACACATTATTCCTCTCATAATTCGATGTGTATGAAGTGTTTGTTGTGCATGTGTCAGACCCAGGATATTAGAAAGCCAAGGTGGGTGAAGTAATATCTTTTATTAGACCAACTTCCATTGATGAGAAAGGCAAACTTTCAAGCTTATGCAGAGTTCTTCAAGTCTGGGAAACATACTCAAAGGGCCAGTGCTTAATACAAGGTGAAACAGATTGTTTAGCGTAAGTAGTTACAACGTCCTAAACAATCTGTTCCACTTCGTATTTCACAGTGACACTCTGACTTAGTTTCCCATACTCTGTGTAGCTCAAATGCTTGTCTCTCTCTCACCAACAGAAGTTGGTCCAGTAAAAGATATTACCTCACCTACCTTGTCTCTATAAGGATACGTGGCATTAATAAAAGACTTTCTGTAGTCGAAATGCTTTAGAAATACTAATTAACTCTCCCAGAACCCCTGGGCAGTAGACAGGTAAGCATTATTATTCTGATTTTATGAAGAGGGAATCTAAGGCACAAAGCCAAATGACTTGCCCCAGATCACGCAGCATATCAGTGACAGAGCCAGGATTAAAATGCAAGAATGCCTGGCTTCCAGACTAGTCAAAGTAGCCTATGCAAAGGTGTGTGTCTCCATCCAAGCTCCTGCAATCCTTCTTCAGACACCTCACTGAACAGAACACATCACAGCACAGTGAAAGCAAATGGAAGGTTGAAAGAGAAAGTAGAACTTAGGCCCAGATTGTTTGGTTTCCAAACCCAAATTAACATCTGAAATGAAAACTCTCTGATTTTGTTTGTTTTCAAAGTAGGAAACAGTGATTTTTTCCGTGCAGATTTGTGGTTACATGGATCCAGGACAAATGTGCAAAAGTTAAAGTTTTTTTTTTAAAAAAATAGTCCTTTTCATATTTAAGTGGCATCACATGATTAGGATGATTTTGTACTCTGTTAAAGTAGGTTTATGAGGTCATAATCATGTACTGATCACTGTACCACTACCCCATGGCTGTGAGTCATTATGAATCAGATTAAAGTGGAGTTCACAATACCATTTGCTGATCAGCCTGTGACACAGGGCTCAATCCTGCAATCCTTACTCAGTCAAATCACCCTATAGACTGAAATGGCACTACTTACCTGAGGAAAGATTGCCTCCTTGAGCCTTGAAGAGCAAAGGCAGGGGACTGGGGAGAGGAGGCAGACTGGATACTGGGGCCAGATCTCTTGCTGGAATAAATCAGCATAGATTCGTTGACATGAAAGGTGATGTGGTGACTTACACCATAAGTATAAACAACGAGGAATCCTTGTGGCACCTTAGAGACTAACACATTTATTTGGGCATGGAGTCTCTAAGGTGCCACAAGGACTCCTCATTGTTTTTGCTAATACAGGGTAAAATGGCTACCACTCTGAAACCTGTCACCATAAGTATAGCAGAATGCCTGCAGTCTGGACTTATTCATGTTTTCATTAGCTTTTCAGTTTGTTGTGCTCATTTAACTTTATTTGAATTCTCAAACCACAGATAAAGAACAGCCTGGATCATCAATCAGTAGAACTCTGTCCAAGGATTTCTCACACAGATGACTGATTCAGTCAGAAGCCTGAAAGTGACACCAAACCAGGGGAATCTGTCTTTAGCAGGGATATGCTGGATTGCTGCCTCTTTACCAGGGGAGCTGTCGCTGTCATTTGTTTTAATTTTTCAGGTTTCAGAGTGTCTGGGACTTAACACTGGAAAAGACTGAAACTGTACACGGTAGCTTTCCACTCTGAACAAGCCTTCAGTGTCGTAGTTGCTGGATCAAATGTGGCAAACTTCCTAAACCACCAGACTCAGTCTGTTTGCAGAATGAACTACTCTTCAAGTAGAGAATTGTGCAGCAAAGCAAGGAGCTTCATCTAGTTTTGCTGGGTCTTTGCCACTCGTTTCCTGGTTAGCATTACACCAACCAAGTCAAATAGTGATGCCTGACTACTCCAGGCTTCCTCAGAAACGTTGGCATGGGATTATGGGCAGAGGATTAAGTTTCCTAGAAAAGGTGGTGTCAAGACCTCTTGGCTTACCAGTGGGTAAAAGCAGCCTAGTAGAAGCATCTTATAAGAAACAGCAACTTTTAATTAGTAAATACACACTTGTTCCTCTAACATTAACCCATTCTGTCCTGGCAAAGCTGTACGTTTGCAATTACACACAGTAGTGTCCTAACTCTGCGAGCTTTTGGTCCTCATTAACCTCCTGATCCTGAGAGTGGCTGACTTCAGTGGGAGTTTGGGGCACTCAGCATCTCTCATGGCTGGCCACCAGAGAAGCTTGAGTAACTCTGGATCCTTCGATTCACATTTTATAAGGCAATTACTGGCTATTGGTAACAGAGAATATAGCTTAGTAAAACGAATTGGTTGAAGGTCGGTGAGCATGTGTAATACGTGCCATTCATTATGTTTAGGAAATATGTTAAATACTCTCCCAATATTTAAAGAGTTATAACTAAAAGTATTGGGCATACATTGTCAAAAGTCATTCCTACCATATGGCTGTTCAGTGATCTATTGTTTAGGCAAGGTGGAGGAGGAGGTCGCAGTCTCATTCCTTGGTGGACCAGTATCCACAATACAAAATTCCTTGCCACAGATAATGGGCCCCCTTGTTAACAGGCTCAGCAGTGAGACGGTTGACTGAATGTGCAGAGAGGATGAATTACCCCTCCGATCTAGAGGATGTCCAAATATAAGGGAAAATGTATTTATACTGCAGTGGGTGAAAGTGTGCACCTCAGCTACACAATCTTGTGTCAATAAACAGCAAGCTCCAGAGCTATCAATTAGTGACCTGTCATTAGGACTAAAAGAAGAAGAAAAAATGTGTGTTTTGCTAAAGGGAGTTTTGACTATTATCACTCGCATTGAGGTATTCCACACAGCAAGAAGCACTTCTTCCCCTCCTCAGCCTCCTGTCTAGGAAGCCAACAAAACTAAAGCAGTGATACCCTTAGAAATACCTCATTGTAAAGTCTTTCTAGTTTGATTCAAAGATAAGAGAAGGGGGCTTGACTCACCATTGCCCTGCAGATTGTGTCATCACTTACACCAATGCGGCTCATTACCATTCAGATCTGGCAGCATTTTGCACCAGCTTTGTTCAGGTGGAAATGACTACAGGAAATGCAGAACAACAGGGAATCTGGCCTAAGGCCGTTTATGTTTTAGACCTGCCATTAGACCATATAACTCAAAGGGACCTACCAAGGATATTTTAAAAACTCGGCTTGGGCACCTCTTTTCATCTTTGTGCTTATACAGAACGCTGGAAAGGTGGGGATTTTGTCTCCTGTTCAGCCTTCATCCTCTGGGCTCCTCTGAAGTCTCTCTCCTCCTAGCCATCCACCATCCCCCTCTGACAAACAGAGGCTAGGGACACCATTCCTTACCCATCCTGGCTAATAGCCATTAATGGACTTAACCTCCATGAATTTATCCAGTTCTGTTACATTCTTAGCCTTCACAAACTCCGCAGGCAAGGCGTTCCTGTCACCACTTCATTAGTCCTTGTAGTGTCTTCAAGCCTAGACAGGACCGGATTTTGTAATTTGAACCCCTCTCCCAACCAACCAAATATAACTAAGCACATTTTCAAACATCAAAAGCCCTTCCAACCTGCTTTATGTATCAGAGAGAAGCACAAAAAGGCCTTTTTTGTCATTTACTATGCACATTTAAACAAAAATGTCTTTACTTTCACAAATTACTGTTGGTGTAGCTGTCAATTTTCAGAAGCATATGTTTAATAATCAATGTATGTGGAAGGGAGAGAGCTGTTTTATCACTTCTCAACGTACTGTGCAGTTTGGAAGCTCAGTGTAAAAGTCATGCTTTTGTACAGTTTGTGCCTGAAAAGCCCTTTGGACTTGAAGGGGAACATGGATTCACAGGCAAGTTTCAGACACATCTGACCTGATCCTGATCTCACTTATTCTGGATTTATCCTGGTGTAACCTCACTAGTTTGGGTGGAGTTACTCCTGACTCACCCTGGTGTGAGGTCATGCTCATTTAAAAGAATCTTAGGTCAGTCTCATGTTACCCAGACTCTTTAGTTCCTGGGTGTCTTTTTGTTGCAGAAAATCAGTTTTTTTCCTCTAACCAGGATCCTTTTCCCATCATTGAGCTTTTCCTTCTTTTCTGTGTGTGGATTAAGAGTGTTTAATCTTCCATCTGGAAAATCAGAACCTGCTGCTATGGGGGATTATTACAGTGCCTCTGAACAGAGAATTGTTAGTTATTAGAGGCAACTGAGAGGAAGAAGAGATGGTTCATATAGAAGATGGAGCCTTGTTTCTCTCAGAGGTATTACTTAGCACTGTAGGGACAAGCATTAGGGGGGAAAAAACTATCTGAAAGGTTTTAAATAATCTCTGCTAAAATAATTTTTTTTTGGCAGTACTTAATCATTATAACCTCACTGCATGGCTGGCAAAATGGGTCAATCATGAATAGATTTAACAAATCCAGTCATGACTGGAATATTTTACATTAAAACTATTAACATTCATATTTAAAACTAATCTAGCAGGAAATAAGATAATCATTTAAAAAGCAAAAATGGAAATTCTGGGATCGGCTTTTTTGTGTGTGACTCTGTATGTAGAACTTACTAATAAACACATCCTGGTTTGAGTTTAGCGGCGTTATGGGGTGAAATCCTGGCCCTAATGAAATCAGTGGGAAAATTCCCTTGACTTCAGTGGGATCAGGACTTTACCTTGGTGTTTTTATTTAAAAACCATATGGTCAAATCTTCAGCTGGAGTAAATCAGAATGGAAATCAATGGAGCTACACTGATTTACACCAGCTGTGTATAGGTCCTATGGACCTATACATTTTTAGCTTTTTCCATTTTTCCATTCTCTGCCCCCCTCATTCCAATGCCACCACTTCCCATCTCTCGGCCATGAGCATATCCTTGTGTGATGTCAGGCCCTGATAGTGAGTGTTATTGGCTGCCCCCAGGAAAAAGCTATACGGCATGGATTCCTTCCTTGATCTTTGCTTCATAATCCTCCAGAGCTCCAGAGTAGCAATTTATTTCTGGGCCAGGAGGCTTAGGAAAGTAACTGTCTTATAGGAGAGCACCACTGTCCCTTTGTGGACTGATTGCCAGGGCACCATGTGAACAGCTACTGCCTCTCCTCCTGCATAGAGATATGGCACATCTCGGATTCAACCACAGCAGTGATGGGGAGGCAGCAGTGGGCCGTGGGCATACCAGACAGAAACCAGACAGTGACTCAAAAATACCAGAAAGAGGAAGATCCAGGACAAGTTTATTCTCCTTTCCACTTCTTTGACTTGCCACTCAGAACACTTCAAGGGGCTGATCCAGCTCCCACTGGGAAAATATGACCCCCACAGGAAAAATCTCATTGGAGTCAATGTGAAGATTTGGCCCTAAATGAAAAGGATGATGTTTGAGGGAGACTTTTACCTAAAGTGTGAAGCAGATCAAATGACAAAAACAAACCACAGAGTTTCTCAATAGCTCCAAAGAGATCATCACTAATGGAAAAGTCCTATCAAGCTAAATAGGGATGAAGCCAGCAGGATATTATAGAAATGTAACAAAGCTCTTCAGAAAGGACTCAGAACCCCAATAAGACTTAACAGTGAATGAAATCCTTTGAATCCTGAACCATTCTGTAGAATTTTGGAGCAGGGATAGAATTCAGTAGTGAATTCCATAGGATGATCCAAAAATTCCATGCAAGGGTTATCAGTCTGTATTACGTTCTATGGGAGTGCCTCTATTATTTACAGTCTCTCTAATATACAGTTGTTTCACACTGGCTCCCAAAGGCCAGCTGCATTGATCAAAATCCTTATAAACACCTCAGAGAGACTAGACCTATTTTTCATACTGTAGCTCACTAACATGATTCAAACCACTCTCTATGAACCTCTCTCCACAGGCAAAAAGTTTGCTGCCAAAAAAATATCTCCAGAAGAGAGAGTGCAGTGTATTGTGAACACTGCTTGTTCCCTCACTGAGCACTGCTGCTAGAAAGCAGGATGTGAACACCTCAATTTGAGTTATCTCCCAGTTTGGCAATGTCTGCAGCATTCATCTCTTAGTAGTGATTTTTTTAGCTTTGAGTTGGCTGGTCACTTCACATACCATCTCTCTCTTGATTTGGCTCAATAATACTGCCTTTGTCTACACTTTCCTGACTCAACTGGCAACACTGATCATACAGTAAAAATGGCTGGAATCCATCAAAATACAATAGGTTAAATTAATCCAAATCCTACTCCCTTTTGATGTCAATAGCAAAACTTCCATTAACTTCAGTGGAGGTAGAATTAGGCCCAAATTCACGTGATTAAAGTCTCGTGGGGATGTCGTGAGAATCATAGTAGGTAGAGATGTGTGAACCTTACACAGCAAAACCTCACTTGATGCAAAACTCAGATGGCGCCAGAGGAAAGAAACTAGGTACTTTTTGTCTAAAATTTTATACATGGAGTCGGATTCTTATTTACACTGAGACCCCCTTTGCACCTCTCTGGCAATGTAAAGAGGCCACAAAAGGCATGCATATATAATGTGTGCTCTCATTAAGACCCCTTTACATTGCTAGAACAATGCAAAGAAGCCTCAGTGTAAATAAGAATCAGCCACACAAGGAATTGTGCATTCCAAACAATCTAGAGGAAAATATAGCACTTGTCTGGTAAAATAAAATAAAATCTAAAATAACCATCCCAAACCTCAACACCCCCGATCCTTCAAACCCTCCTACCCCCTAATCCTTCAATAAAAGTAGAAGAAAATAGGTAGGGGTTTCAGAAGGTCAACAAATGTCAGGTCTGTCAGACCAAGGTGGGGAGTGAGTTCCAGAGTCAAGTGCCAGCCATTATCAGCATGTCTCTGACATGCTCTTTTGTTCTTTCTTCCAAGCTGCCCTGTATGTGTGAGAAAAGTTCCCTGTCCAAATCCAGAGAAAGTTCACCTCTTCTGTAATGCAGATAGCAAACTACCGTCAGCTGCTTTTGGCACTGTAACCAAGTAACCAAGTGTTTTTGGAAGCTCAAATAACAATTTATGATGCCTCTCTAGCAATTTCCTTTCAACTGTGTACAAGTCAAATTCAAGACTTTCCCTTTTTTCTTCTACACCTGCCAGAAAAAGGCTTAGATTTTCATTACAAGCATGAGCCCCTCAAGCACTTTACAAAATCAGGCCTCATATTTTGTGACATATTTTGGGTCCAGATAGGTCATATTCTCTCCCTACACATTAAAGCTCTCTTCAGTATAAGGCAGCCTCTAACATATAGGCTGTTGTATTGTAACTGCCAGTGTCCCTGAAATCCCTTACAAACACCTCCTTTCCAACAGGACATTAGAATAAATAGTCTCATCCCTAAATTGTAGACCTTCAAGTTGAAAGACCTGGATTCTATTCCTGGCATTGCTTTAGACAGCCTCTGGGGCCTTGGCTAAGTCACTGAAATTCTCTGCTTCTGTTTCCTCATCTGTGCAACTGGTACAAAGATACCTACCTCCTTCAGAGGGTGATTGAGAGGCTGAAATCATTAGTGCTTAGAAAGCATTTGAGATCATTAGATGGATGGTATGTGTCTGTTTCTATTACAGAAATGTACAAGATGTAATTAGCTGTATAGGTAGAGCCTTGGTGGAATATGGTCTTATCTTGGCTCTACCTATACTGTAAATAAAGACACAAACTGTCTGGGGAAGCAGATGTCAGTCTACAGTAGGTGCATCAACCCTACACTGTGCATCACAAACGTTCTGCAAGATCACTGTCATCAGCCAGGGACAAGTAGCCAAACCAGGTCCTGGAGCGAGACTTAAGTCAGATGTCAGACTCCGCCTGTACCTTATAACGTCTGTTATTCTAATATACATGTATTCCTTGGTTTCCTAAAAACAGTCTCCCAGCAACATGCTAAAAGGTATAGCCTCCCACATTCTAGTGGGTGGAGCAGAGACAATACGTTCATATCCAGACGGGTACATAACAGTTACCACAAGAACCAAGCAAGGGAGGTTTTTTAATGAAAACCCAATGTGGGCTGGGGTCAACCTTCAGCAAAGGAGGAGAGGGGATAGAAAGGTAGATACTATGTAGTAGGATGGGGCTGAGTATGCTAAAAAAATGATATAATAGAACAGTTCTCAAACTGGGGGTCATGACCCTTTTTTAATGGGGCCACCAGGGCCTGCATTAGACACACTGGTCCCCAGGGCTGAAGTTGAAGCCTGAGCTTTGCCACCCAGAGATGAAGCCAAAGCCTGAGGGCTTCAGCCCCCCTGCCCAGGCTGGTGTGGCTCAGGCTATGGATTCACCCCACGTGGGGTTGTGTAGTAACTTTTGTTGTCAGAAGGGGGTCGTGGTGCAATGAAGTTTGAGAACCACTGTAATAGAACCATGAGACCGATTATATTAATGCATGTCTAAAGCCTCTGAGCATGTCCAGCGTGAGTTGGCTATTTCTAGACACCGGAGCAGACCCATACTCAGTTGAATACTTGTGCAGTTAATACAAGGGCTGTTCCCTCCGGAGACAGGACATAGGAATCTGTTATATATTTCATGGGGGGTTTTCAGATGATACCTGCAAACTCTAGGTCTTGTCTGATCTGCATGAACATTAAGAATCCAAGGCCTCGTTTCATAAGCGTGTTTCCATGATGCTCACTATCCAAACTGACCCTATGTCTCACTGGCATACATGCTGTTGGCTGCCATCTCCCACCCCACCCCACCCCCCGCCCCCAGAGTGGTGGGAGGAAATTGCAAGATGTTATTACCCATTCTCATGTGCAATTTCCCAGTTTGCAACACTGCATTTGTAAACGTAAGTACCCATCCACATTGGAATGCAGTTGCCTTTGAAAATGTGGCCAATGTCTCCTCCTATGCATGACAACTTATGATTTTTTTCATAGTCTCCCGGGGAGTATGCCAAGTCAAACTTCTGTCTAGTGCATAAGCACATTGAATCTCTCTGTAAATCAGCTGAGGTTTTCTTTATGTTCTGCACAGACTATTAATTCTGCTATGATGGAAAATGACATAAAAGGTAGGAGAAATCAGTTTGTGCTGCACTTTCAGGCATCTAGATGTAGAATGTGCACGGAATAAGTGTGACATTTTCCTGAGTTCAAATGCGTTTGGTTTCAGAAAATACTTTAGCTCTTGGATTTCCCTGAAGGGGAAATATTGCCTAGAGTGCTTCATTAAACATCAACTGACAGGCCTGTGTTAAGAAATACTAGCATGTCATCAAATTAGTTAATTTGGGATCTAAGAGGGCTAGAAATATAATGGCCACATGAATCAAACTGTGCATTCCTTATATCACCTTATTCCTCTGTGCTTTGATTTGAATTTGGGGTTCAGACAAACACAATTCAGCTAAAGCGACAAGGAGTCCTGTGGCATCGTATAGACTAACAGACATATCGGAGCATAAGTTTTGTGGGTGAATACCCACTTCATCAGATGCACCTCAGAGGTGTGTGGCTACCCCTCTGATACTTGACACAATTCAGCTAAAATGTTTGGTAGGTGTTAAGCTGAAATGGTGGAAATTACCGTGTATCACATGGTTTCCACTGAAAATCATAAATCCCACTTTGGCGCCTGAAACTCAGCTCAGGTTCACTTGAAATTTCTCCCAGCCTCACCGAACGGTTCATGAACCTCAGCAAACCTGACCTGACTTACAGGTTCATAATCTGAAACCAGGCTATAGATTCACATGCCTCTGGTTTGAACCAGGTTCCTTGGCAACCTCATGCGAAATCGGTCAGTTTCTCTACCTACTCGGGAAATTCTGCCTGCCTCAGCAGCACTGGTCCCGTTTCAGGAAAGTGTGATGTGTTTGCAGGAGCTGGTTTATGCTGCTGTGCTCTGGCCAGGCCTTGTTCAGAGGAGGCAGAGAGTCAGTCTCCTATATGCACTTTTGCACACCTCTGAAGTGATTATTATATAACCAAGACAGCAGACTGGCTGCCTTGTACAAAGAAGCATAAAAACCAATAGCTTATTGTGACAAAGCTTATAGGGTAGGGCATGAAGAATTAGAAAGGGGTTATGGCTTCTGGGTTTCACTTGATAGTGATAACATTAATCCTGAAGGAGAGTCAAATCCTATTTCTTCCTCCAGGGATATGGAGTGTCCTGTGTGCAGCACAAGTGAGGTGGTTCCACTCTTCAGCAGTGGGGGAGAGACAAATACAGGAGCCCCTGTTCCTGTAGAAAGTCTGTGCACACCTAGCTGTCATGCAGCCCAACATCTTCTGCCTGGGTTTAGTAAATGGCGCAGGTCAGAGAGGAGGGTAAGACCAGCCATTGCCTCTATGGGGCAAGTATCCAGCAGGAGGGCAATGGGCAAAAGTAGTGACTCCATAACAGCCTATGAAAGGATTCCTTCTCCCCTGTGCCAAACGCAGGGGAGGATTTGACCCTAAGGATTTGGCTGAAAATTTCAGACATGCCAGTTACTGCCAGAGGTGGCTCCATCCAGCAGTGGTGGTTCTAACATTGAGACACTCGCCTACCAAAAACCGGGGGAATAAACCCAAAGTCAAATAGCTTCATCCCTATGTCAGGCTAAATTCAAAGATGTTAAATTAAAATCTTGACATTAGTTTAAGGAACTGCAAGAGGGCAATTGTTTCTGTGCCCTGGACTGTATAATGCACACTCCAGTAAAGACTCCTGAGCAGGGCTTCAGGGAGGGCATCAGCATTTCATTGAATGAGCTGTCAGGAGTGAGGAGGAGCACGTTCAAAAGTGCCCAGGAATTACTGAACACAGATGCAGCTAAAGCAAGTTACTGGTGCCCCACCTGGAGTATCTACCATGATCTCCAGACTGCACGCAGGACAAATCCCCCCACTATGCAGCTGTTAAGAATGCACCAATGAGCCAAGCAAGCATAAAACAATTCCCCACGCTCCCCTGTTCATTCTTCTCATTTCTATCAAGAGTTGTTTAGATTGTTATTAGGGAAGGGTGAAATGGTTCATATAAAACAGGAACCAATCTAAACCTTCATCCAGTATTAGAATTTGCCCGAGAAAATCCCTTTCTGAGGTTCAAAAAGAATTCAATTAACCTTTTTTTTGGCCTTAATTTTATATGCATCTCCTCTTGGTTTCAGATAGAAACAGAATCTATTCAGTCCATGCAAACTTCGAGGATTGAAATACCGCAAGCAGGAGATGTCTGAAATCTTGCAGGAAAGCCTGTTCTTGGGTGCTTTGCAGTCCACTTTCCAGAACAAATTGGTTTTTGAGCTACATTTCTGAATGGTTTTCTGAACACCCACCAATCTTTTACAGAAACGGCTCTTTCATTAATGAATAATCTGGATTTTTCTCTAAATTGTATCAAGCTTTTTTCTTACAGGCATGAAAAATTCCCTGTTAAACATCTCCATCCTGAAATTCCTGAAGTCTCTAAATACTTCAAATGTCACCCACAGGTTCATGACCGCCTGGACCGTTACTGCTGTGGATTTCAGCCAGACCCTACAGAACCCTGCATGGAGGAAATGCTTCATGACAAATGTAGGAATCCTGCAGAGCTGGCCCTGGTCCACATCCTGGTATGATATCGCCCAAACATTGTGTTTGCCGCCATCCTTTCAGTTTCTAACCTCTACATTTTTTTTTAAAAGGCTGGACTGATTATATATTATTGACTGTTGTTATGTTTTTACCCCTGCCACCAAGCGCAAAATATGTCTAGGTAACTTTTATTTTAGGTTAAGAGAAAAATAAAGAATGCATAAAATGTCTGCAGGTTAGATTCCTATATGTATAACTAAGTCGATGGGACAATTGGTGGAGTAATTTGCTGCCCAGTGTAAGTTAAAGCATAGTAAGTATAAGTGTATTCAAACCTGATCCCGAGAGTGAGTGAGAGCGAGCGAGCACGGTGTGTGATTCTCTTTGAAACATTCTGCATCTGAAATGAAACGCAGTGTGACAGCGTGAGGCATTGAGACGTCTCTCCATTTAAAGTTTCAGCACTTAAAAAACAGAACGACACAATCTGCTTCTGGCTGCATAGTCACGTACACACTTCTGAAGTAAAAGTTCAGCACTGCATAGCAGTCAGACAATGGCTGCGTTCCTTCAACAACATGCACATTTTATTCTGCCAGAATAGTAAACAAATGAAATTCAATCTACATGTCTTCTCACCATGAAATCAAATAGCGTGCGGATAATAAATATTGTCCTCAGATAATAATAAATAAAACGAAGCGTGACATTGAGGTTGCTAAGTACTGTTAGATAACGACAATCTGACTTTCATCTTAGAAATCTACTACAGACCAGTTTAATCTTTGGAGACAAGATGAGTTTAACTTTAGGGACCTGGCCATGGTGACCCGCTGCATTTTATTGAGCTCAGCTAGTACATATGCTTAGCAACTTAGGACTTTTGGGTTAAATTGTGGTTTTGCTATCAGCACCAAGGTAAAGGGCAGCACATAGTTGTACTGGCCTGGGTACAGTCAAGAAGCTAGTCTCAAAGAGTTTCAATACGTGATCTCTGGTTTCACCCTTGCTATGAACTGTCATTGCTGTCAACCCTAACTGTTTAAAAATCACTCTTTGCAAACAAATGACCCTTCCTCCCAAAATATCAGCTCAAAGAACCCCTAACGTTTGAACTTCTTGCTTTTTTCCCCCCAGATCCAGGGAAGCAAGCCTTCTCGCCTGGTGTTCATTGACAATTCAGGCAGACCTCACCATCCAGAAGCAAAACTCAACTTCAGGCTACTGGAAGGCATAGACGGGTAAGAAGGGCAACAGAAGTGATTCTAGCTGATGGTACCGGAAGGTCACAGCCCTGGCTACTGGAACATCCCCTTCCTTTCACAATATAGACGGCAGAAGAGTTAAGGTTCTTCAATAAAAACAGATGTGTCTCTGGCGAGAATAAATTGGATTGGATGGGGCTTGCCTGTGTTTGTGAAGTTTTCCTTGAGACAGTGATTCTTAGGGCTCACTACAGTAGAAAGACCGAGTCCTTTACATTCACACATACCTTGTTGATGTCTACACCCCTGTCCCCCTCCATGACCTGGTTAAAGATGTTTGTTCCACATATACCACTACTGCAAGTGGTGGAATCCCAAGTTTGTATAGCTGAGTTTCTTGGATTGCCTTTTCACTCAAGTCTCAATGTGGGTCAGGTCCCCTTCTAGATTGTGGAAAGACTCCCTTCAATGGGGTTTGATAAGGTCCTACATGCACAGATACCAAAAACACAAATATAGGGCCTCCGTCAGAGCCAAGATGCACCAGTGTACATCAGGAGTGGCTCTGCTGAAATGAATGGCGTTACATGGTATAAAATGAGAGTGAGATCAGAATCAGGCCTTAGGTGTGCATATTTCACACCGAGGTGAATGTTTATATCTCATGCTGGAGGTGGCTGATGACTATCTCAGAAACTATAAAGCATATTATTTTCCCTGTGACTGGCAGCTGCCCAAAATATCAAACAAACAGGTATTTCAGAATTTCACTCATCATTACATATCTGGCTTTCACATATTATCCGCCTTTTGATTTGAGACCATTTGGATTCATTTCTGATTGCACTGTTGTGGAAGCAGCTCATCGATTTCAAGCAGAGTTTTATATAGTGTACATCCATGGTCATTTCTTAGCAGAATGGGAACCACCCAAGCCCCTGGACCAGAATAATCCTGGACTTTGAGTCATTTGAAATCTGGACATAGCTCCAAAACTTGCCACTTGAGTCTCTTTCTATGCACTAGGGAATAACTTGTCCGAAGACACTTGGGCAACTGTGTCCCCTAAAGCATGTGTCTGGAACCTATTGGGTTAGCAGGGTAATAGCCCTTTAATATCAAGGTATATTTCTCACACTGAACTGCTCTTAAGCATCCTTGCAAGAGCTGGACATAGGCTTAAACTGAAGATCTAAACACCCCCTGAACACTGAAGGGTTGAAAATCCAGACTCAAATGTTTTGGATGAGGGCCAGCTCTCTAACTCTGTGCTTATCAAACTGTTATAGCTTTCTACATACACCTCTGCATCCAAAAAAAAAAAATAGTTAGCACCAAAACAAGCTCTGCTTTGCAATAAAATATGAACAGAACTCTGACTATTTCCAGGGACAAAGATAGAAATGGAGCAAACACTAGTCTCCTGCCCTAACCCCTTAGTTGCATGATTTTATTCTTCCAACTCTTTTTCTTTCCATCTTCTGATTTTTTCATCAGGTTTCCTGAGACAGCTGTGACCGTGCTCAAATCGGGATGTTTAGAGAACATGCTTCTGAAGTCACTGTACGTGGATCAGGAATTCTGGGATAGCCATGGTGGATACCAAGGACTTAGACATTTGCTTCAAGTCATTAACAGAAGAGGACAGATCCTATTGCAGTACATTCAGGAACACAATTTGACAATCTTTAAGGATTCATCACTTTAAAACATGCCCCTACAAAAGTGACACAGTCGCCTGATATAAAGTGCAAGGTTGCAATCATGGATATCCCTCGGTCCTCTAAAGCTTTTATGATCAGAAGCTGATCTTGGGTGCTTGGTTCTTCAGAATCAAATTCAGTAGCACATCCTGAAGAAGCAGAATAGACCCCAGGAAGACACAGATGGGGGAAAGAAAATTTCAGACACATTACAGAAAGGCTGGGGAAATGCATTTACCAAGTATTTATTGAGCACTGACTCCAGCTTGGATTTTCAAAGGAGTTGGATCTCATTGAGATTTTGGGCACCTCACTCCTTGAGGTTCCTTTGAAAGTCTTATCTTGAATATTATGGCAAAATACTAAGGACAACATGAGAAATATTAACTCACTCATTAGAGAGACAGACCAAAGCTCATAGAAGTCAATGGGAGTCTTTTCATTGACTTCAATAGGCTTTTGATTAAGCCTCAACTGCTTCAAAAATAGTCTATATGACCAGTTTGGTTTGACATAAGAAAAAAGGTTGAATTATATAAATAATGAAACAGCATGTGAGCTAAGATAAGTCTTCCTCCGTCTAATGAATGATGTACCTATGGATACTGGATGTAGATCAGTTAATGCCAGCTGAGAATCTGGCCCATAATGCATTGCAGCAAGCATCTGACAGCATTTGCTATAGTGAAGGTTGCAAAGCACTTTCTAGCCTAACTCGCTGTTTTCATACACTCTGTGCTTCCTGAAACATTTGCCTTTTGAGCTGCATTTTTTCCATGCTAGGTCTAGAGTGAAATTTTATTTTATTTGGAAAAGTTTGAACTAAATCACTTTTGTAATTTTTTTGAGCTATGGGAGAGTTAAACAAAAATGCTAAAGCGCTTTTAAATACCATCTTTTGGATTTGGCAGCAGAAAAAACAGCTGTCCAAAGCTTGAATCCTTCCTTGGTTTGCAGAAAAATATTTTTTTAAATGACAAGCAACTGCAAAATGACTTCTGAGCGTGCTATGTGCTAAGAATTTTGGCACAGCCTCCTTGAGTCCTGTCTTATTATTATTTTTGTCATCACTGTACATCTGCCTGGCTGCTCAGACAGTGAGTGTGATCGTGCTTCTCTGTCTAGTACTCAGATAATAGAGATGACAGAAACTGTAAATCTCTCACTGAAAAATGCACAGCAAAATCCTCCAAAAATGCATACTTAAACATCACAGCCCAGAAAAACCTGCACGTGCAAAATAAATAAAAAATTGGTGAATCCGGTATTTTAGAGCCTCTTTGAAGTTTTCATTCTACAGTAGACCTGACATTCTAATTGCATAGCTAGTATTTGCTATGTAATCTGAGGCCAAGCTTATCAGAAGTGACTAGTGAGTTTAGGTGTCCATCTTGAGCCACTTAATAGGTGCCTGATTTTCAGAAAGTGTTAAGCACCCCATTCTTTGAAAATCAGGTTCCTTCAAGGTGTCCCAAGTCAGACACTCAATAACTGAGGCACCTGAAATCCCCAGTCACTTCTGAAAGTCTTGGCCTGTATCGTTTTCTATTACAAAAATCCACCTCAGTGTAAACAAATCTGCTGCTACCCTGCAAACCTGTTTTACAGAAAATTATCTCCAGGCTAATAACAGGAGCAGAAAAGGTTGGAACTCACCCCTCTTCCACCATATTCCCCTCAGTGAGGTGTGAGCTTCAAAATTTAAAGGGGATCATTTAAAAATCAACCATCTGATTGCACAAGCAATTTCCTTTTCTCTCATTTCTTTTTAACAGGAAGAGTAAATGATACAAGTTATGTTAGTGCCATGTTCATCAAGTCAAAACAATTGCTAATAAACAAATTGTAACTACCAAGACACTACATTGGCCTCCTAAGTGTGAAATTCTGTCCCACTGAAGTCAATGGGCGTTTTACCATTAACTTCAATGAGGGCAGGATCACTCCATTGCTTTCCTCATCCTTCTACGCCTTCCCCATCCTCACCGTGTGTTGTCACCTCCTGTGTTGTCCCAGGACTGAGTGGCACAGGTGGACTGCTGTGCTCAGATGGAGTCCAAAAGAAGTCAATGACATTGGAGGGATGCCTCATAACAGTAAGCGCTACACTCAGCAGTGTGTGTTTGCCAACTGGGCCCTTAGATTGTAAACCCTTATGAGCCCAGAGTAAGTCATTGCTTGTTCTGTGAAATGCCAGGCACAGCTGGAAAGCTACATGAATAAACAAACAAATAACAATACTATTGCATAATTAAATCCACAAAATCCACTGCAAAAGTTAAAGTCCTAACAGCAACAGTCATTTGGCCATCCACCATATGTGTGGCATGTTCCAATTTTGTTTCTTCTGGCTGATATATTTATATTTATATTTATGTTAGTGTCAAACTCAATACCACAAAACACATATGTCAACAGAGAGCTGAATGAATCTTGCTTTTAGAACCAAAACCTTTGCATTTCCTGATTTCTTGTGGCTTCTATCTGTTCAAATTTAACGCAGCATGACATGCAGGTTTTTGCATTTTCTCCTGTGTATGTGTATGTTGGGTGGTTAAACGTAGAGGATGTCACTTCTGTATGTGTAATAAATGAAGAAAAAAACCCTAACATAACGCTAAGATCTGCTACTGCTTAACACACATCTGTGTGCTCTGAATGGACACTAGATAGGGAGGGCTCTCAGTTGTCATAGAGAATTCTTTTCCAGGTATCTGGCTGGTGGGTCTCACCCACAAACTCAAGATCTAACTGATCGCCATATTTGGAGTCAGGAAGGAATAGTCCCCCTGGGGAGTTTTTGCCTTCCTCTGCAGTGTGAGGCATGGGGTCATATGCGAGCTTAAGCTAGAGTAAATGTGGATTCTCTGTAACATGACATCTTTACATCAGGCTTTGAGGGCTTCAGTAACGCAACCAAAGATTATGGTCCTATTATAGGAGTGGGCGGGTGAGTTTCTGTGGCCTGCGATGTGCAGGAGATCAGCCTAAATTAATGGTCCCCAAACTTCTGAGGGTCATGCCCCCGCTTCTTCTCAGAGCCAGGGCTAGGAGTGAGGCTGCGGCTTGTGGTGCGGGGAATGCAGACAGGGATAAGAGGGCAGAAGCTGAGGGTCTGGGGCTGAGGATGGAACCGAGGCTGGCGGTAGAAGCGGGGCTACGGTGGAGGCCAGCAGCCGGGCCCCCCGCTGGGTGCGAGCTGTGCTGAGGCTGGGATGAGGGAAGTGCAGGGCCGAGAGCCAGGGCCACGCCTGGGGGCAGAGCTGGAGCAGAGCAGGGGGCGACGTGTGGCTGGGTGGCGCTCCCTCCCTGCCCCATAAGGGCTGGCTTCACCGACAGCCCCACCTCACAAATGTTCCTCTGTGCCCCCTTAGGGGGGTATGCCCCACAGATTGGGCACTTCTGGACTAGATGATCATGATGGTGCCTTCTGGACTTAAAGGCTATGAGAGTGTTTATGTTGTATCTGCAGATAAATATAGGTTAAGTTTTTCAAAGCAGTCCATGAGATTTAGCCATTCAAATTAGTGGAAGATGTGTGGCTGAACTGCTGTGAAAATGTCAGCGTATGCTGGTTATGTAACAGCTCTGCCTTCACTCTGTTTCAGTTAAGGATGTGGCAGATTTCTCATTAACCTATTTTTAGGGTTTTATAACTTGATCATAAAAATTCACTCTGGCTTGACAAAGTCTCATCTCAGGAGTGCATCTTTCTTTAACCAGATTTCACTGGGCATTTAGAGCTTTCATGTGTGCAAAAAGACAATACAAGCTGACGCTTTGGGGGACTTTTCTGTGCTCACATACCTCAAACAGAACTTTGGTCTGGCAAGCAGCCAATGACATCCCTGTGGAGATGAGACAGGCAAGTAAAGAGGAGGAGCTATAGGGCTAGACTGGGCCAGCCCCTGTGTGGGTGTGCAAGAAGGATGGGCAGGAAAGATGTTTCAAGAAGGCTTTGTATCACCTAGGGCTAGGCTATTGTGCTGCTGATAGTTGCCCTTTGGGACTGGAAACGCCAGGGCAACCCTAGAACTGACAACGATGGCGAAAGCCATATAGCTAGCGCCTTACCAAATTCACAGCCATGAAAAATGCATCACGGACTATGAAATATGGTCTCCCTCCAGGCAATCTGGTCTTTTGTGCACTTTTACCCCTGAGCAATACAGATTTCATGGGGGAGACCAGTGTTTCTCAACTTGGGGGTCCTGACCCAAAAGGGAGTTGTAGGGTGATCGCAAGCAGGGTAGCAGTATTGCCACACTTATTTCTCCGCTGCCTTCAGAGCTGGGTGATCGGATAGCCAGGCGCCCAGCTCAGAAGGCAGAGCCCCACCAGCAGCGCTGTAGAAGTAAGGGTGGCAACACCATACCATGCCACTGTTACTTCTGCACTGCTGCCTTCAGAGTGGGGGAGGGAGGCTGCTAGAGAGTGGTGGTGCAGGTCCAACTCTACAGGGAAGAGCGCAAGAGTAAAAGCAGCAATGCCACATCATACCACCCTTACTTCTGCACTGCTGCTGGCAGCGGTGCTGCCTTCAGAGATGGGGTCCCAGCCAGCAACCACCACTCTCCATTGCCCAGCTCTGGAAGCAGCGCCACCACCAGCAGCAGTGCAGAAGTAAGGGTAGCAGTACCGCAACCCCAACCAAGTCCTTCTTGGGTCAGGATCCCTACAATTACAACACCGTGAAAAGCACCATGAAAGCATGACATTTACGATTTTAAAAAGCCTACGTCCGTGAAATTGACCAAAATGGACCATGAATTTGGTAGGGCCCTATGTATAGGGCTAGGTGGCCCCTTCCCTTCACCAGTTGGCTGTACCCTGTGAAAGGGGAGTTGAGCCAGCTGCCACGGGAGCACCTCAAAGTGTCTGGAGGCACAATGTTTCTGGACTTATTGCTGGCATATTGCGCCTTTTCATCCCCCTTACTATAGGCTGTGGTTTCAAAAAGCCACATAAGAACGGCCACACTGGGTCAGACCAACTAGCCCAGTATCCTTTCTACTGATGGTGGCCAATGCCAGGTGCCCTAGAGGGAATGAACAGAACAGATAATCATCGAGTGATCCATCCCTTCACCCATTCCCAGTTTCTGGTAAACAGAGACTAGGGAACACAACTAGGGTCACAGGGATGAAAGGGATCACAACTACAGTTCTGATCATCATCCAGCAATGTGGAGGTTGATACAGAAAGTGGTGGGAAATTTGAGGCTAGAAATACTATTTGCTGCAGCCTTTGCAATGTCTTGTAGGAAGAAACCTCGAAAATAGTGGGATTTAAATAAAAAATTAAATGAGTACCCAACTAATCAATTATGGTGAGCTATTATAAGCAGGAGAAAAAAAGCTTTTGTATTAATAATCAGGATGGCCCACTTCAAACAGTTGACAAGAAGGTGTGAGTAACGGTAGGGGAAAACTTAGCGTGGGGAAATAGATTTCAGTTTGTGTAATGACCCAGCCACTCCCAACCTTTATTCAAGCCTAATTTAATGGTGTCCACTTTGCAAATTAATACCAATTCAGCAGTTTTTCATTGGAGTCTGGTTTTGAAGGTTTTTTTTATTGAAAAATTGCCACTTTTAGGTCTGTTACTGAGTGACCAGAGAGATTGAAGTGCTCTCCTACTGGTTTTTGAATGTTATGATTCCTGATGTGAGATTTGTGTCCATTTATTCTTTGGTGTAGAGACTGTCTGGTTTGGCCAATTTACATGGCAGAGGGGCATTGCTGGCACATGATGGCATATATCACATTGGACACAAATCTGACATCAGGAATCATAACATTTGGTCATTTTAAACAAAACAAATGCCAAAGATAGCTAGTTAGATAGATTTTCCATCTACAGATGGAAATCTAGCACCCCACAGTACTTGGTTAATCAGAAAAGTTCTGTTTTGTGCTCAAATGAACTAAACAAAAATGAATACGTTAATGTTAATCATTGTCATTAGAGTCTGATTTTTTTCATTCAAGCAGAATCTAACAATCTAAACCAGGAGTGGGCAAACATTTTGGCCCGAGCGCCACATTGGGGTTCAAAATTGTGTGGAGGGCCGGGTAGGGAAGGCTGTGCCTCCCCAAACAGCCTGGCCCCACCCCCTATCTGGCCCCCACCCACTTCCCGCCCCCTAACTGCCCTCCTCAGAATCCCCGATCCATCCAAACCTCCCCCGCACTCCTTGTCCCCTGATCACCCCCTCCAGAGACCCTCCTCACTCTAACTGCCCCCCTGGAACCCCACCCCCTATCTAAGCCCCCTGCTCTTTGTCTCCTGACTGCCCCCTCCTAAGATCCCTGCCCCTAACCACCCCCCCAAGACCCCACTCCCATCTAATTCCTCTTGGTCCTTGTCCCCTGAGCACCCCCTCCAGAGACCCCCCCATCCCCTAATCACCCCCTAGGACCCCACCCCCTATTCAACCCCCTTGCCCTGACTGCCCCGACCCCTAGCCACACACACCTCAAAAGGCCCCCTGGGACTCCCACATGCCATCCAACCCCGCTGTTCCCCATCCCCTGATCGCCCCTGAGACCCTCTGCCCCTTATCCAACTGCCTTGCCCCGCCCCAGAGCCAGACACATTGTTGCACAACCCCACCCCCCAGAGCGCTGCTCGTGCGGCACTTTGAGGCTGCAGGAGAGGGGGATAGTGGGGGAGGGGCCAGAGCAGCGTCCCCAGCCGGAGCTCAGGGGCCCGTTAGGAGGAGCTCGCAGGCTGGATCCAGCCCGCGGGCCGTAGTTTGCCCACCCCTGATCTAAACCATGAAATCTGTAAAGGCATGCCACTGTAAAAATCTTTAAGCCTAGAATTTTCTCTCAGATGTTTTAGGCCCATATCTTGCTGTAACCTACACATGGGCAGACCCCTGCATGAAGCCACGTTAATGTTCCACAGACAGCCCACCTCAGGATCAGGACTTATGTCTTTCTCATTAATCACTCATTACGCTGCCCCTTGTAATCAAAGAAATTCACTATCCACCTGTCCAAACACAGGAAATAAAATTTGACAGCTTTCATAAAATGTACTTTGGGATGCTCCTCTGTGTGTAAGCCAGTGGTTTCCCTCCTTTTAATGAAACAGACATTACTTATAGTAATGGATTTATAGCCACGTATCTATAAGTAAGAGCAGATCTCCTCACTGGAACCAACATACAGAGCTGCTTAAAAACAAACAGTGTGAGATGACCCTTGGCAAATTATATCCCACGGGCAGCAGCAACCAAGAGTACAGTTATGGAAATTAGAAGTCAAACATCACTAATGACTTGTGAACCTCAAGAGGTTGGATGGTGCGGTTTGGATAAGAATAAATATGTTTATCACTCCCCAAGCTTAGCCTTTCTTCTGTTGATATGTGCCTGTGTGTCAATAACACATCAGTATGAGCCCCTAAAGCGTTCCCATGCCTTGAGTAGGAAAGCCCAGATACCTACCACGGGAACTGCAAAATCTAGCAGACGAATCCATATTTATCACTAAATCACCAGATATCAAAATAATCCAGTTTTTAGAAGGTACTTTGATTGATTTATGTTCTTTGATACTTGTTTAAATATTTATGCTGAAAAGGAAAAGAAAACCCCCCACCAATATTATTGCAGCAGTAGCCTTTAAGATTTATGAAGGTAAATTAGTTTGACATTTTATTTACATCCAACAAAGAGATAAACTCTTCCTGTGATGGATTTTCCTCATTAGTTTGGAGAATGCCTCAAGTAGAGCTTCTGACATTGTTTCTTTCAAATGGTTAGACAAACAGTTTATCAAAAGAGTATACAATTGTCAGGAGATGAAGCAGATTAACGATCAGTAACAGGAATATCACTGACTTTATGATATAAGTAGCAGAATTGTTGGAGCTTAAGAAAGAGTTTATTAGATAACCTTCTTGTGCGCGCACACACATGCAAAATCTGAAGACTTCAATATGCAGAATGCATTTACAGTTTGTGTAACAATAAACAGTTCCTTTAAAAGGAGATTATAGTCAATTTAACAGCAGTTGGTGCTGACCTGGAATATCCTTGTATCGACTTTCTGAGGGAGCACCCCTCAAATACTGTGCCTAACAGGTAGGGTGACCAGATGCCCCGATTTTATAGGGACAGTCCTGATTTTGGGGTCTTTTTTTATATAGGCTCCTATTACCCCTCACCCTCTGTCCCTATTTTTCACACTTGCTGTCTGGTCACCGTACTAATAGGTGACGTGGGCTTCCACCAACCTAACATGCTCTAACATCCTTTGACTACACAGACCAAGGTTTTCTAAAGGGACTAAGTGATTCCGGTGCCTCAATTTTTGGGTGCCCAACTTGACACATCTTAAAGGAGCTTGGTTTTCAGAAGGTGGGTACACAGCACTCTTGGAAAAATCAGATCGCTTTAAGGTACTGCAAATTGGACACCCAGAATCTCTAGCTACATTTCAAGATCTTAGCCAACGTGTTTTGGTGCTATAGTGGGAACCAGTTGCTGACGTCTCTGTTCGGATCACCTCTACCTTTGCATATCGACTGTCATCTAGAGAACATTTCCTCCAAACTGAGCCCCGCTGGGGAAGGTATGCACATGCCAAGGGTTCTCCCCCTCCCCATCTGTGGGTCATTTTATTTTTTAACTCTCTCGTTAAAGTCTGCTAGCTCCCCAGGGGTTCTCGTCCTTTTTCTTTCTGAGGCCAACATGCTATAAAAGCTCCATGCCTGACTTGTGCCACAACAACTCTTATTCTGCATATAAAAGCCAGGGCCAGCATTAACGGGTAGCAAGCAGGGCAATTGCCCAAGGCCTCATGCCACAAGGGCTCCACAAAGCTAAGTTGCTCAGGCTTCAGCTTCAGCCCCGGGTGTCAGGGCTCGGGGGCCCAGGCTTCAGCTTTCTTCCCTGGGCCCCAGTAAGTCTATGCCAGCCCTGCTTGGCAGACCATTTGAAACCTGCTCACAGCTCCCCACACAGCGGGTCCCAGATCCCTGGCTGGGAACTGCTGTGATAACCTCTTATTTCTTACCAGTTCAGAACCTCTTCGATTGCGAATTTTTTGGGGCAGGTACCTTGTCTTTGGGTTTGTACAGCGCCATGCATAACGGGACCCTGATCTGGATCTGGAGGTCCTGGGCACTATGGCAAAGTAAAATAAATAAATAAAACGTCACTGGGTCTTTTTTATTCACTTGAAAAACCTTCAGCGTTAGAGATTTATGAGTCCCATCCGACTCTTCCAGCCATTACCCCTGGAATGATAATTGTCTGTCAAATAAAGCAAACACAGGACAGGAAATTGTGAATCAACTCCCTCCTTGCAATCCTAGAAGGGGGTTCTGCCTGCAGCACGTTGAGGTCACACTCTCCCCCATGCAGCTGTTTGCTCAGCTTGTAACTGAAACCTATTCTGCACTCAGACCCTACCATGCCAGAGGGCTCGGCTGGCCAGGCTTCCACAATCCAATAACGTTCTTTACTAACATTGTCACCAGTCGATGTTGTGAACAATAATTAGGATCAAGCACGGACTTTGCTCGCGATGGTCCGTCAGCTCCAAGAGATCCCTGCACATTGTTCCACGGAGCCCTTTGAAGCAAGGTCCTTCTGTGTATTTGTATGGTGCTTAGCATTATGGGGACCTGATCCTGGGGGAGGGCTTCTAGGTGCTTCCATATAAATAATAATCATCATACCCAGAACGGAGGAGGGAAGAGGGCCTCTTCGCCCTTAGGATACCCACCTTTCCTGCTAAAAGGCAAAGAAAAGAAAATCTGAATAACAGGATCGTGCTCACGTTGTACAATACCAAAGGAAAAACTCATCTTCCTTTCAAGAGGTTTTGGGTTGAGTTCCCACTTTCACCCCAGCTATGAACTCTCTGAAGCACACCTGACGGTGCTTCGCTCACATTTTAAGTGGAGTCAGCATGCTGTACACAAAGGATGATAAAAGAAACTGAAAGGACATTTTTCAAGAGCACACAGGCACTGATGGGAGACCTACCTATATTTGGGAAATAAAAAGTTTGAGTTTGTTCTCACTAGACTTGCCTTCCCGAGACCAGGTTTCTCTAAACAAAATAATGCAAAAAATTTGTCATCATATAGATTTATGGGTTATAGACATATCTAAATATGTCTATAATCTATCACTATCAAACCTGAGACCTATACTATTTGTAGCCTGCCCTGGCTGCCTGAGGCTGTGATATTCTGAATTGCTTAGTGGTGGCTGGCGGAGAGGAACCCTGGAGAATGGCTCTATTTTCATTTCGTGCTTGGAATCAGTGCTTCTGAATTCTACCTTCTTTTGGGATGGACATCCCTGTGTCAGCCAATCTGGGTTCAGCAAGAGCTTTCCTTGAAGTACTACTCTCAGGATCTGTACTTCCTTAAGCAGCAGCATTCACAATGGCTGTGAACGCTAGAGGGCAAAACCAGGGTGGCAAGAATTTACTGAGGTAAATAGCTTAGTACATTTTTAAAATGATTAGCCCTTTAGATGGATGAGAACAGAATCTGTATATTTACCCTAGCTAAGACAATTACCCTGGGCTAATAGCAATCATTCATGGCACAAGCGGATAGCCATCTAGGGATCAGGAAGAAAATTCAACACCTCCCGGCCCAGTACAGAACGAGGCAAAGGCACAACTACATGATGTTTCCCTACTTAGAAGAGGGCTTGGCTGGGTTAAGGATGTTTGAGACACACTGGCTTAAATGCTGCTATAAATCCTAGTCTCCAATTGTTTCCACCAGGTGGCATCAGTTTAACAGGGTGACTATTTTCTAGGCTTGCCAAGAACATCTCAAAAATTATATCATTGCCCTGGCAAATTTCAAGCTGTTAGCGCATCATTAACTCTCCAGCAGATTAATCCACAGAGCCGAACTTTACACACGCATGTACTCTTCTCCCGCAGTGTCATTCACTTCCCAGTTAAAATGTAGATTTATGAGAGTCACCCAAGCAACAGTTTAGGGCTAACAGTGTCACAGAGAAGGGTGATGGATGTAGGGTGATCAGACAGCAAATGTGAAGAATCGGGATGGGGTGGAGGATAATAAGAGCCTATATAAGAAAAAGACCCCAAAATCAGGACTGTCCCTATAAAATAGGGACATCTGGTCACCCTAAATGGATGCTTTTAGCAGTACAATACTACAGTGGCTAGGGATGTGCTTAAATCAAAACGTGGACCCAAATATTCTCCCAGATTTAGGTGCGTTGAGAATCCATACCCACAGCTGGCCCCTCTTGGATCCAAAAGCTTAGGCCAGGGCATTCAAATTTCATATCTGAGTCTTGGGCCCATCAATAACTTTTGCTAAAAATAAGTATAGCAGTCACCAGTCTTCGTTTTCCTCCTTCCAAAATATAAAAGTAGCAGCTTTTGAGTTCAGACTGCTGCAAAGGGAGCGTCCCACACCTAGAGAGAATTCCATTCGTCTCCAGTGAAAGTCACTGAAGCACTAATCTGTTTTGCTAATTAAAGACAGCCTCCTAAGACAAATCTCTCCTCTATGGGCTGCTGATGCCACATCATTCCTACAAAGAAAGGAAGCAATTATTATACAGACAGAAGAATCACAAAGCTAGACTGACACTTAGCAGCCATAATGGAAAATGAAATTTCACACACATAGTAGAAGGTGTTTAAAATGTGCTAAAAAAATTATGCGGTGGTTCAGAAATTGAAGCTCCAAATCAGCTCCCTGTCAGGTACAGGTGTGAAGACATTAAGAAAGACACCAAACATGGCACATTGAAAACATATGGTATGCATGTGTCTTGAATATTTCATTGTGTGTCTTGTCTAGCAGAGGGCTCACCAAGAGATTAAAATCTTACCTCCCCTGCTGCTCAGCCAGCTTTAACATGGCTCAGCCTTCTTCATTGCGGCAGTTTAGGATTAAATAGTTATTCTTGTGTGCTTGAAGGTAATCTTCTCCCTGCTCAAAGGAAGTGAGTCACTTCCTTTGAGCGGCGAGAGCCTCTGACGTTAAGCCGACATTTGGGAATCAGGAATATCTTTTCAAATGACTTGGGAACGTGCTTCTCAACCTGTCAGTTCCCAGAGGTGTGGGACCCAAAATGATGAGAGAGAGAGGCAGAAGAGAGATTTCTATAATATGTATCATGTTTTCTATAACCTCAGTTTTAAGATTTAGCATTTCAATACGTTAACAAATCACACAAGTCGTTAAATGCGAGGCCACACTGGATTTGTTTGGGTTGGAGGTAAAATTAGGTCTAAGGCGAGTAACACGTCTTCTGGCAAAGTACTGTTTAGATGTTTATTTGGAATTCTTTAGGGCAGGGCAGGGAGAGGGCTTGGGCATGAAGGAGCTCAGTTGTTAGGAGCCTGTCTAACCTAAAATACAAATGGGACAAAGGCCATAAGCATTGTGGAATTATCGTCAGCCCGGCCTAATGCTGATGTGGTTTGATGTTGTCGTGGTTCAATGCTGTCAGAAAGCAGTTAGTGCAGGTATGGACGGGGATGTGAGCCAGCTCCAAAGTCCACTGAAGTCAAGTCCTAAAGGCCTATATTGTATGGAAAGATACACCAGCTACAGAATGATTTCCTCACTATCAGAGCTGGTGCTAAGCATAAACAGATTGCTTAGGGCCCCGAGCAGCTCAAAGGGGACCCCCTCTCTTTGCTTTTTATTATGTGTTGGAGGAGAGGGGAGGTTTCAAACAAATATTCCCGTGTAGGGCTCCCAATGGGCAGGCACCATCTCTGATGTTAAGCTGATATTTGGAAATCAGCATACCAGTGTATGTGGGAACTGGGACTCTCATGGTTGGAACAGCAGTGTAGTAACTCCACTTTTATACCAAGGAGTTGAAGTCTGTCAGTCAAAAGTTAAACAACACCTGCACCCAGTTTTGCTGCCAACATCTCTGCTATTCATTCCAAGGAGCAATATCTTCAATGAATTAAATACAATTCTATGCTGAATTGAATTGTGACTTTAAATGGCAACACAAGGTTAAAGATTTAAGCAGAATTGAGGTTCTCAGCTCTTTAGCTCACCCTGCTGACCGCAGCACATAGATAAAAGCACAGATTAATTTGTATAACATATAACACTATGCTCTGAGCCTAAACTTCCCAATACACAGGTAAACCTGAGAGAGTTAAAGACGGGAGAGCTGATTGCACAGTCCTTGCTTAGGCAAGACTCCTGTTCAAGTGGACAGGAGTTTTGTTTGCCTCAGCATGACATTCAGGCCAAGTCTACACTGTACATTTTTGCTGACGTAGCTATGTTGGTCAGAGGTGTGATGAGGTGTGATTTGTGACAGATACAGCTGTGCTAGCAAACTCCTCATGTAGATGCAGTTCTATCAGCAAATCTGCACTGTCACCAGGCACCTTGTTTTGCTCGGGTGGTGTAGGGTATGCAAAAAGGTGTACTGGCAAAAGCAGAGCTTTGCCAGTAGAAATTGCATCCACACTAGTAGCATTCTGCCGGTATATACCCGGAAAGCCTGACCAGTATAGCCCTAACCTCAAAGACTGAGCTGCCATTTCACCCTAGATGAGCCCCCTTAGCATAAAACTGAGATACATAGGCAGGGCAGCATGAGAGAGCGTGTACTTCCACTGTGTGTGCAGTACCTGGTCTATGGATAAACTCTGGAGACTCCAGGACTGACCATCCACATCTCCTCCACGTAGGTTTTAAGCTTTTGGGGCCAGAGACCATCTTTTGTTATGTGTTTCTATTGCTCCTAGCACAATGGGGTCTCTAGGTGCTACTGTGACACAACTAATAATTATTATTGCTTATTATCTCGTAGTATCATAAAGAGTCACTGAGGCTGTTTTTCAGTAGGTTTCAGATCTCAAACTGGCAGTGGCAGCCTCGATAAAAACATTTGTAAGTCAGACAAGCAGAACAGTTTATCATCTGTGAAACATTTTAAAAAATAAATGAGCCCAGTCAAATTCTCTCAGTCCATTTCCCCTTCCATCTTCCCACACTAGCAGTAGAGTGATACTGAAGAAACTCAGACAGGACTTTTGAAGAATATTTACAGTAGGTAGCACTAAAATTCTTATGAGCCGTTAGACTTGAAAACAACCCCCAAGCCTTCTGATCTTGAGAACAACCCCCAAACCCTCTGATCTGTCAGCATGGGAGCCACAAGCTACAGAGTGAGTGAAACAAGCTGGTTTAAAGACTTCACAAAAAGTTTGCTCATTTGCTGTTGCAAAATAATGAAAGCTGAAATTTAAAAGGTGCTGTTCAGGTGTAACCATAGTGAGAGCTAGCATCTGAGGCCTTACATCTAGCATGTAGATGATAGTGCCTTTTAAATTAAATTAGCAGAAAAACATACAGATTCACACTTTCAGAAGCTGTGAACCTACTCCTGCACTGATGGAGGGCTCTGGGAATTCACCTAACACACACTTAGATTGAGTGAATCTAACTCAACTCGGAGACCTTTGCAATGTGGACAATAATCCTGTATTAACAAATCTGTCTTTCTTTCCCATGTATTTTAGTCGGCCATTCCCCTCTTTCTGTAGCTGATCAGCCCGTTCTCAAGTTATGCTGGCTCAGTCTTTCTCTTCCTGCAGGGGACAGTAGAGAATGGTTTCCTCTTTATATCTGTTGAACAGGATAGAAACTCTACGGGTTACTCTGCATTAAGGAAAGTCTCTGGTGGTGAAGAATGTAAAGAGTTCAGGGAATCATGATCCTGCGTTAGTGAGAGAGCTGCTGTGTGGCCACCAAGTTAGCTCATGTCTACACTACCACGGATGACAGCAAAACTGATGTCACTCAGGGATGTGAAATCCCGCTCCCCATGCGACACCTGTTTCACTGGCATAAGCACTGGTGTGCACAGTGCTGCGTTGGTGGGAGAGCTTTTCCTGCCAACATAGTGACCGCTGCTTGGGGCAGGTCTCTACTAGCCACTGGATTGGTGGGTAGTGATCTATCTATCAGGGATTGATTTGTTGCTTCTAGTCTAAATGCGATAAATCGATCCCCGAATTCTCTCCCCTCAATTCTGGTACTCCACTGCCATGAGAGGCGCAGGCAGAGTCAACGGGGGAACAGCAGCAGTCGACTCTGCGCCGTGAAGACACTGCAGTAAGTCAACCTAAATACATCAGCTTCAGCTATGCTATTCGTGTAGCTGAAATTGAGTATCTTAGGTCGATCCCCGCCCTTAGTTGTTGGGGGCAGTTTAATTATGTCGACGGGAGAGCTCTCCCACTAGCATAGAGTGGCTACCCAGGAGACCTTACAGCAGCACAGCTGCAACGGTACAGCCGTGCCATGGTAAGGTCCATAGCGTACACATAGCGTCACTTCTGGATATGACGCCCATGTCCCATTGCTGCACTCACAAGTAGCCTCCTATCACGCTTGCACTGGCGTGCAACAGCCTTGTACTCCCTGCTGTGCACCACCCACAGACTTGCAGGACAAGGTCCAAATCTGGAGCCAGCTGATCCTTAAGCAACTCTACATCCTGTAAATGGCACAAGCCCCCACTTGGCATCAGCTAATGATTATTGATCACATGATTAATTATTATTGACATCAAACTCAGTGGGGAGCTGTGGTTTTCACCTTCCCTTCCACGTAGCTCACCCAAGTGCTAAGTACCCATGTGTGTGCCTGGCACAACTAAAAGTCCTCCAAGAAACAAATCTAAGCAGCAAGTTCGGTAGCTCTTTGTACACGGTAATTGCCCAAGGTACCTCAAAGCTGACAAGGCTTAGCCTGTGGGTTGCACGAACACATTGTCTCCTTCAGCCAGCTGGGGCGTTAATAACGTGCTCGCTGACAGCCCTGGTAATCTCAGAGCCTCACTGCGTCAGCATATGCACTGCAATGGACCTCCCAGAAGTCATTAGGCCAGTGGCTGCCCTGGGCGACAGGGAAATGTAGCACCATGATAGCCTACTGCTAATATCACAGGGCAGGTCGACAGGTGATGGCTGGGAAGAAAGTGGTCCTGCTGCCGTTTCAGTAGATTTATTACATCGGAGCAAATCAGGACAGAGAGCTCAGGTTGGCCGGAGAGAACAGAGCTGGAATAAAGATGAGGGAGGTGATATCAGTATTTCTTAGTGCTCATCTCTTCTCCCCTTTTCTATATTCAATAGTGGAAGAGCACTGCTGCTCACTGGGCACGATCTGTATTCCATACACACCTCTTTCCTTGGAAACAGCAAGCCTTAGCAGCCAAGCCATCAGAGTGTTAAGATGACACTGTTCACAGGGCAGAAGAGATGTTTATGAAGAATCATAATGCACACGGGAATCTGGCAAGGCTTTTAACAGAGCCATATTGACCACAGATTCATCTCATCAGGCTCTCCAACAAGGATAATATTTCTCTCTCTACTTTTTTTTTAGCCTGCGACTAAACAATCTCTCTCTCTGTGTCATGAGTTCTGAACCTGCATGTTATTCATCACAGGGAACAATGTTTTATCCAACCTGGCCATGCCCAATATCTCCACTCTGAATTATTACCCTAATGCAATTATTACCCTGTATTAATTGGCACTGAGGCATTGTCCACTCCACAACCCAGAAAAATGGTCAGAAGGGGGTACATAGTTTCCAAAGAGTTAAACCTGTCACTGTTTGCTCCTTGCATTGTTCCCCACCTCTTATCCTGGCCAAATTCCAATGTAGATCATTACAATTTATTTAGCTAAAAAATTCTCCTAGCGTTTCAGCTGAATAGTATTTCTCTTTACTTCCTGACCTTAACTCTTGTATGGTGTTACTGCAAGCTGCTAAACTCCCACCCCAGAGACGGCTGCCTTTCAGTGTTAGAGGAAGTGATTCAGATGGACAGGAGCTTCGCCAGAATGAGGACTGCACATACATTGTAAAGTACTTTGGGATCCCTCTGGTTGAAAGGGGCTGTGTACTGTCATCACTTGCAAATGACATAACATGCAGCATTCTGAGCAGTGCTCATTCTGCCCACCTCTGCCTCTTCTCCCCCTCTTATCTGCTCTTGCAAAAAGAGTCCATTTTATTTTGGACATGTGGTTGTGCCAGTTTCTTCTGCAACACCTCGTGCCTGATATTTGTAGACAGCCATTCCTGGAAAGCTGTTTCCCTGGTGCGCGCGCACACACACACTACCATGGGTATACTTTAAACATACACACGATCTTCAAGATATGGGGAGAACCAGACAGCTTGCAAAAAAAATTTTTTTCTCAGATTTGGAAACTTGAGGACTCTGATGCTAATGAATCAAAGGACTGGATGTAACCTTCATTCCCCGTACTGAACAGGACACTATTCCCAACATACCTGGACACACTTTCTCTCCCTCCCTTCTTCCCTCCTAAATAATGTCAGTTCTTCCATGATCCTGGAGGGTTGGGGGAATCTACCAGCTCCCCAGGTGAAGGTCTGAAAAAATGTGAAAATCCTATTTACTTTCTGGACAACCCATTAACAATACACACAGAACTATTGGTCTTTTTTGACCATGGCTTGATCAAAGTTTTTCTCTGCCTGCATATTTGGAAGCAGGCTAGTGACTGAAACTTACAAGACACGGTCTAAGCACAAAGGGGCATACGAATGTTTAGCATATCTGGCACGTAAATACCTTACAATGCCAGCTACAACAGTGACATGTGAATACCTGTTCTCTGTTTCAGGTGACATCGTAAATAAGAAGTTGGCAGCATTATCTCCCATAAATATAAACAAACTTGTTTGTCTTAAGCGACTGGCTGAACAAGAAGTGGGACTGAGTGGATATGCAGGCTCTAAAGTTTTACATTGTTTTATTTTTGAGTGCAATTATGTAAAAAAGTCTATATTTGTAAGGTGCACTTTTAAGATAAAGAGATTGCATTACAATACTTGTATGAGGTGAATTGAAAAACTATTTCTTTTATCTTTTTTACAGTGTAAATATTTGTAATAAAAAAATAAAATGAGCCTGTATACTTTGTTGTAATTAAAATCAATATATTTTAAAATATAGATAACATTCAAAATATTTAAATAAATGGTATTCTGTTATTAACAGTGCAATTAAAACTGCTACTAATCATGATTTTTTTTTAATCATTTAACACCTCTAATGAAAATATATCCTGCAGGGAGATCTTCAGAGAGAGGGCTCAGATTGTCAGACTATTTGTTCATGTCTTAATCCACAGTGATGGTGTCAGGCTGGGTTGATGAATTGAGCCTGCTGACCACTTGGATAACAGGAGGGTTGCTGCAGTTCCCAGCTTCCTTTTTCTTATTTTGTACAAACTAATTTTCTGAAAAAATGTGTAATTATGTGTATTACAGTCTGCTTCATTTGAGCCTTTCTTCAAAAGAATGCTGATGGCTGAATTATAAACTCAACATGAAAACAGTGGAATTCCAAATTCCCATCCTGCTTTTTGCAGAAGTTCTTTTCTTTTAATATTTTTGGCCAAATTTTACTAAAGTGGGCGTTTTCACTTCATTGTTAGACGGTTAATATAATGGATGCAATGGGACAGCTTTTACTTGAAGTGTCACTATATTTATGCAGGTGTTCAATTGCAATTGACAATGCTGGCTGAATCTTAAAAGATCTCAAGTTAAAGGGAGTGGCCCAAGTCCTGGGGTGTTTACGTACATAATCAGATCACAATTTTCTCTTCCTGACCTGCTGTAAAAGTAGTTACTGGCTCCTCTGCTTTAATGAACTATTAGAGTCAATGTAAGTATAAAAGCTGAAGGTGACAGATTCCTGGCAGATAGTGACTCTATTGACCTGCTCTTCTCTACATGCATGTAATGCTCATTGATATTGATGGGCTATTCACTCACATAGCAAAGAATCTTGCAGCTGGGATACTACATACAGATCTGATCAGAGCAACTTGGTTTAGAAATGGGGACAGTCCTCCATAATTCTAGCCAGCCACATAGACTCGTGACAAAACACAACCTCTCTCTGCACACACACATCTGTAATGCTGTAATGAACTGTAGGGCGGTGTCATCACAAACCAAGAATTCCACATTTGTATTCTATCCCCTCATTATCCATGGATGGCGCATGTGCCCAAAGGTACTAATACTTCCCTGGTGCCTTTGAGACCAAAAAAACACAAAAACTGACCTGGAGGAATGTCAGAATGCCAAGGAGGTTTGTTTATCGAACAAGCTCTAGAGAAGAACCTGCTGTTTTTGCTCTACTGACTCTAGGAATTGTATTCTTCAACTGGAAGAATTTATGAACTGATTTGAACATTATATCTCCATATGCTTTTCCCAGCTCATGGCTATGCCATGTCAGTGCTGGTATCAGAACTCTGGGCACGAAACGAAAGAGCTAACACCAGTTATTCAGGAAGCCTTAGCCTAGAAGAATACCAGCAAGTGAGATAGTCCTATCTGACCCTGGAATGATGGAGGAAAATAGAACAAACGTATGTACATAGTGTACTACATAATCTGGCAACCAGGAATCACTACGAAAAGAGAACCTCTAATAACTTCAATATGAGCTAAATGATGGATTTTTCTGGAAGAAATATATTAGCACTAGTGGACAGGTGAGTTGCTATTTTTATTATAGTTACAGCTGCTGTTGCTGGAGCCAATTTGCAGGCAGCGTGTTTGAGCCTTGTTTCCGTTGCAGTACTCAGTCGGGGGCACACAGCCCCGCTCACACTGAGGGCGGCTGCTTTTCTCTTCTGCGGACTCAGGAATGGGAGTGGGTGAGCCACCACTTTTCTCAGCTTGACTTGCTGAAAGGTACTAAAGGCACAATTCCAGACTGCCTGCATAGAAGCTTTGTCTTTGTTTTAAGCCTTTGCAACAGCTTTCCAAAAATCTTCCGCAGTGAATTATCAGCACTATCATTTATGTCAAAATCTAATAAAATGTGAATGTGCCTGAGCAAACACATTTACAGGCGTCAGGGAGCTGAGCTTGCAGTGGCTGAAAGAGACTATATAGATTGTACTTTTTGGTCTTAAGGAGAAACATTAGTCATCACCTCCAGCTGGGCCTAAATAATTGACTCTACAAATCCAACAGCTTCAGAATAAGAGATCGCAAATAATAAGTTGCCTTATGTGATTGTAGTTCCAGGTTGTGGTATCGCTGGCAGAAGGCCATTGACGGCCCAGTCTCTCTCTGAAGCCAGTAGGTCTCTGCCCTATGCACAGACCTCATGACTGGTCTTGCTTTCTCCTGCTTCAGAAGGTGAGGTGGATCTTCTTCCCATAGGTCTGGTCAGTCTTCACTAGAAAATTAGGTCATGTTAGACCATGATCACAAGCAGTCATGTTAACCAACACAAGGTTACATATGACTTTACAGACAGGCAGGGGCAAGTCATATTTAACATCAGGTAATTAACCCTATATTTCCAGTGGTGTTTGTCCATGATCATTTAACCTGGCTGTGGTGCCTGCTAAACTGAGATTAACATGGTGTTAACTAATGAATCCTCATGGTTGTGTATTAACATGCCCCAATTTTTGTAGTGAAGACAGGCCACTGAATCAAATTAATCCCTTTGTAGAGGAAACGTACGAGGCATGTACACTGCTTACCTCCCACTTAAATTCCCCAAAGAGGTTGTCTCCCACTATGAGCTTTCTTGTTTAATTGAACTGAACTTGATGCAAATCTTTTGATATTAATAAGACAATATTTATTCAATTTTCTGTTTCAATAAAACACAGGATTAGAACATCAGAAAGCTCTCCTGCTTTATGTTCATTTAAAGGGACTATAAAAAAAAAGTGGAAGAATATAGTCCCAAAAGCAAGACGCACTGTATGAATAGAAATGTTAAGAAGAAAATACTGCAGTAACAAAAAGTGTAGCTTAGTACGTGTGATCATGTTTCCCTCTCATTGTCCTCAGAGACCGAGGCTATGTTTTCACTGACGATAAAAGGTATATTTTTACAGTGAGAGAGCTATATCAGTGTGAAATCCTAGTGGAGATCAGGGACTGTAGTTTTTACCTAGATGTAGATGGCAGTTATGACAGCCTCTAACAGCCAGTTTCTTCTGGCTGAAGCCTACTTGAGCTTGAGCGGTTAGACAACTGTTCTTTGGGGCCCAATTCACCAAGACACTTAAGCATGCACCTCACTTTACATATATGAATAAACCCCTGGGGATGTACTTGATTAAAGTGAGGCACATGCTTAAATACCTGGCTGAATTGGATCTTTGGTGCTGAAGGTGTCTGGCTTCAAATGTACCCTTCCATATACATCTACAGGTAAGACAGGTATTGATTAATGCTGTAATGCAAGTAGAGAACCAACAGGCCCAAAGCCTAAAAAATAGTTTTCTTAGCATAACTAATTAAGGCTTAGGTTTAGCTTGACATGCGGAACTGACAGGAAGGTGACAGCAAATCACAAGACTAAGCCAGTCATAAGAAAATTAGCCGATAGGAAGTATGAAACTACAAAGTAAAGGTTATTGGTATTTCAGGATAAGTTTAAAGAAAAAGTTTAACTGACTCTTGTACATGAACGTCAGGAATACCACAAAAATATCATACAACTAATTGACAAATAATAATAATGATAATGAAGTAAATAACTAATTAATTGTGAATCCAATGAAGAGGGCTATAGCCCACGAAAGCTTATGCTGAAATAAACTGGTTAGTATCTAAGGTGCTACAAAGTCTTCCTCATCTTAATTAAGTGTGAACGCCCAAAGATATGGGGTGCCCAAGCTTAGATAAGGAAATTAGGGTGACATGAATTTGCATGAAATCAAGGAGCGGTCTTCATAACCTGCTATAAAGGATAATTCTTAGTGACCAATGTGCTGATGACCACCTACTGTGTCTCGCATATCTTCCCAGGCAATTGTATAAGTAACACAAGCACTGATTCAATGGCATTATCTTTCAATTCTCTTTTATATTGTAGAAGGTTTCTATTAGCCAACCAAGCAAATACAAGTGTGGTGTCCCTGTTTCTGCACCACAGGATCCTCATTCTAATAGACTAGAGTTGAGAGGTTATCAGGGGCCTGAACCAACCCAGACCATTATAATATAGATCCTCACAACTTGGGGTGGGAAATCAATCAAGAGTAACTTAAAACTACAGATAAGGTGACAATTGCCATTGATTACCATGGTGTCTGTCTACAGCCTCGTTTCATTACATTGCATTGTGTACCGCAACAGAGCCTTCACGGATTTTCATACAGATCTTTACTTTGTTAGTGGGTTTTGTGGAAATAAAGAGAGGGCAGCAGGAAAGAGATGGCTGATATATTTAGAAAGGATTAGAAGCTGAAAATAAGCAAGGATAAAAGAACAGAACCGTGCTTAGAGTTCATGAGGTGACAATATTCCATTAGAGGCAGTTGCATTGTTTTTGCTTAGAACTAAACAGGAAGCCCAGTGTAACAAGTAACGAGAACGCAAGCTGTCTCTGCTTCAGCTGATCATAGAAATTTTATGACGCATCACACCTCAATGAATGCAGGAAGATATGCACAGCCCAAAACCATCTATTTTTCTGTCACAATAGCTTAGTAACATCCAAGTGTCTGATTACACAGGAAAGAAAACAGGAAAAGCAAAGCAGAATTTTTTTTTCACCCTCTCACCCTGAGGTTTTTGGTTTTTTGGGGGGGTGGGAGGAGGCAGGGGGGAAGCCCTTCCTGCTCCAGGACCAGTCACAGCTTTCACACATTTCTTTTAAAGTCTCATTCATCACAAAGTATTTTTATTGCTATTTGTGGAGACTTTTTTTTATGTCTGCAACATCATCTCCCTACCCAAATGTGTGTTTTTTTCCTGTGCTGTACTTCTTTGTAAGTAGCAAGACAGTATCTAGTTTGATGGGTTTTCTGTACCCCCTCCCACACTGCTATACTTGCACTACATCAACTCTCTGGGGTTAGAACTCAGATACAATTCTCTAAATCGTGCACCCCTAGCATAATTTTTTTTTGAGGGCACCCCCACACAGAGGAAGCCCCGGCCCGGATAGGCCCGTGCCCCCCCCCCCCCCCCCCCTCCCCCTTCCCGCCCCCGACTGCCCCCCCCACACCCCCCCCCCCGCTTGTTCCCTGAATGCTCCCTCCTGGGACCCCTGCCCCCCCTGGGGCTGATCCCCACCCCGGCGCCTGGGGCTGCAACCATGGCACCTGGCTCCTCCAGCAGGGGCTGCCGCGGCGCTTGTCGAGGAGCTGCCGGGGCTGGCCAGCTACTCCTGCCTTATTGGAAACCTCTCGGGTTTCCAATAAGGCAGGAGGAGCCGGCCGGCCCCGGCGGCTCCCCTGCAAGTGCCACGGTGGCCCTGGTGGCAGGAGAAGCAGCTCCACTGCAAGCTCCGCGGTGCCCAGCTCCTCTGGCTGGGGCTGCCACGGTGCTTGCGGACCAGCCACCGGGGCTGCCTGGCTTCTCCTGCTGCCATGGTGCCTGGCTCCTCCGGCCGGGGCCACCGTGGCGCTTGCAGAGGAGGCGCCTGGCTCCTCCTGCCACAGCAGCGCCTGACTCCTACAGCTGGGGCCGTGCATCCCTGTAGGTGGTCCTGTGCACCCCAGTTTGAGGACCACTGCTCTAAATAGTGTTGAAATACGGCAGGAGCTGGAACTAGCTGAAGAGAACATAGCTCATTGTTTAGTGAAGAATATAGCTAGACCACTGCTCTGATCTTCTATGGCAATTCTCATGTCCCCTGCCCCTTCAACTCTTCTCTGTCTGCTCTTCCTTTTCCCTCTTTCCCTACTCTCCAGTTCCATCTTCATCTTCCCTTCCCTCTTCCTTTGGGCTCTTCCCTTGCCATCTCTCCTTTTCCTTCCACATCTTCTCTCCTCTCCTCCTTTGAAGATCATCTTGTTGGGACAGGACAGGCCCAAAGATTTTCCCACCAAAGAACTTCTGAGCACTAAAAGAAGAATTGCTGTTGCTGAGGCCCTGGCCAGCTCTCATCTTTGTGCCACAGGTGTTCAGGATGTGCCTAGCCGTTACCACGAAGCAGAGGGTATGTCTACATAGCAACATAAATTTGTGCTTGAGTTTGGGCTCAAGCCTAACACCCCTTGCATCTGCACAGCAATCGCGATAACCTAGAGTCCCAGAACCCTGCAGGGCCTGAGACCTATTGCTTTGCAGTGCAGATGCAGCCCCGCTTGACTCAGATCCCAGGAGTCTGCCAGAAGTATCCCACAATTCCATGGGACAACTTCCTTTGTCCTCTCTATCCCCACAATCTGCATTCGACTGTATTGAAAATGGAAGCTCCCCTGCCCACCTCCCCTCCTCTGAACAGCAGCACTCAGGTTAATGTTAACTCACTCTCTTCTGATCACCGATCTCCAAGCACAATGCCAGAGAGCCTCCTGGGTTCACAATGGAGAGCAATCTGATCAAGACTTTTGCAAAGCTGGCTGCTTCCTGGTCATAGGAGCACAGCCAGATTTTGGTGAATCTCTGGTGCGAAGCAAGTAAAATGGTGGACTGCAAAGTAAAAACAGGAATAACCACACGTACCAGCAGATAGTGAAAAAGCTGGCCGCTCTGCAGATTTTCTGGACCGGTGATCCATGTAGCGTGATTGTGAAGAGCAAGTACCAGAAGACAAGAACAAGAACCGCACCTTGCGGGACTCTCCAACGGCACGCCCATTTTTAGGATGACTTTGAATTCTGGGCACTGCACCCAGCACTGAGCCAACTGTGCTTCATGACAACCTGATCAGACAGAATGGTGCCTGCTGGGCCCTAAATCCAGCATGGGGACTGATAAGAGCCAGCAGCAGGCTCCTAGCCAGAAGCATGAAGTGATTCCTTTAATGAAACTAGTCCCAGAGCAGCCTTGGATCAGCATCAACAGCAAATTCGCAATTCCAACTTGGAAGAGCTGTTTGATTCCCCCACCCCACACATAGACTAGCCTGCAATGGAGCTTGCAGAAAACCCAGTGGAGACAGAAGCCGCCTCAGAGCTTGTTAAGTGTCTGACTCAAATTTCAGTTTAGTATTACAGGGATGGGAAGGATTCCTGCTGTATGGAGCAATGCAGAAATGATAAGCCCTGACTATCAGTGTGTGGCCACTAACAGCGGATTGTATCACAGCCCCTTGGCATCCCCCCCGCTTCCCTCCACCATGTGGAGTTCAAAATGGCACCTTGGAATTTCAAACATTCATAAATAGTTGTGCAAGTTAATTTAACTGTTGTGTCACAGATGGGGTCATTCATGTTTGCCTTTCAATAAATCACTCCTCCTGGATCTATGGAGCCACCTGTAAACAACAAACTGAGTATCCTATTGCCAAATCTAGTCTATGCTCGTTAGATGTAATCCTTGCCGTCTACGGGCCACCAAATAATTTCTCCAAAGTATGGGAGAGGTGTGAGGTTTTTCCCCAGAACTGTGCTGGGTTCAGGGTGGAGGAAAGCTGCAGAATTCAGAGTCTTTGCATGCAGCAGAAACAGGGTAGGCTATTCTGTGAGCTCACACACCACCATCATGTTAATACCCTCATGGATTCTGACCCTCTCCTGGCTGTTGATAGCTGCCAACTCTTCCTGAAGTGGGAACTCCAGACAGTTAGTCAGTGTGGGGAAGGGAGTATTTTCCAGGCCACACTGTATAGCTGACCAGTCCACTCCACTCACAAAATGTGCTGTTCGGTCACTATATGTTTGGATACTGCATAGAATCATAGAACTGGAAAGGACCTTGAGAGGTCATCTAGTCCAGTCCCCTGCACTCAAGGCAGGACTAAGTATTATCTAGACCATCCCTGGCACATGTTTGTCCAACCTGCTCTTAAAAATCCCTAGTGGTGGAGATTCCACAACCTCCCTAGTCAATATATTCCAGTGCTTAACCATTCTGACAGCTAGGAAGTTTTTCCTAATGTCCAACCTAAATGGCCCTTGCTTCAGTTTAAGCCCATTGCTTCTTAGTCTATCCTCAGAGGTTAAGAACAACAATTTTTCTCCTTCCTCCTTGTAACAACTTTTTATGTACTTGAAAACTTATGTCCTATCTCAGTCTTCTCTTTTCCAAACTAAACAAACCTGTTTTTTTCAATCTTCCCTCACAGGTCATGTTTTCTAGACCTTGAATAATTTTTGCTGCTCTTCTCTGGACTTTCTCCAATTTGTCCACATCCTTCCTGAAATGTGGCACCCAGAACTGGACACAATACTGCAGTTGAGGCCTAATCAGCATGGAGTAGAGCAGAAGAATTACTTCTCATGCCTTGCTTGCAGTACTCCTGCTAATACATCCCAGAATGGTATTTGCTTTTTGTTTTGCAACAGCGTTACACTGTTGACTCATATTGTGGTCCACTATGACCCCTGGATCTCCTTCCACAGTACTTTTTCCTAGGCAGTCATTTCCCATTTTGTGTGTGTGCAACTGATTGTTCCTTCCTAAGTGGAGTACTTTGCATTTGTCCTTTTTGCAGGTTTCGCTCCAGCAGCTTGGAATAAAATCCCCCTCTGCCAATAAGGCACCACAAGAGTTATGTCTCCCCAAATATGAAAGGCCTGAAATGACAGAAAAAGCCTTTTGTAGCAAGCGCACTATACACACCTGCCACTCCCTCCAAATAGCAATGAGTTACTTCACTTTTATTAAGCCTAAAGGTTATAATTTTAAAGGTACCATTATGTCTGAACTTCTGTAACTGCAACAAACAGGGCTGTGTCCAGAGACAGTATGAGGACCAAAGCATCCTGGTCACAATATTTGTTGGTTCACTTTAGAAATGTTACATTTTATGTCCTTGAGATTCTACAATAATTAATTCTGTGCCCTTCCACTGAGCTAGTGTAGACAATAACCCTATTGTCCTATTTCAGAATCCTTTACCTACACTCAGTGCCCAGTTTACACTTTACATGCCCCTAGGCACAGCATCTTCAGCACCCCTCCTCCATCCCTTTGTGGCCCTGCCTGGAGCACCCCTCCCTTGTCCCCATGTGGCCTTGTGACCCCCAGAAGCCGTGTGGCCTATTCTGCCTCCTTACTGGCTCCAAGAAGGCCACTGTGACTTTTCACTTGAGGAAAAAATGCACCCGCCTACTAGCTATTTGCCACCTGGTGCCACAGTGGCCTCTGGTGGGCAAAAGGCAGAACTGCACCATATTTTCCAATGGAAAAAAATTCTGCCTCCTTCGGACAAGAATTCTGTGCATTCTGCAAACGTCACTTTGGAGGGCCTGGCCTGAGACAAGTGGTGTGTGGGGCATCTGGGCAGATTAGGAGGCACCCTCCCTCCCAAGAACTCCCAAGCAGCTAGTGGCAGCGAAATAGCCCAAAATACCACAACTTGCCCCCTGGCAACGAACAGCTAAAAACTTTTGATCTGCATCACATGCATTTGCAGGCAAAAGCATATACAGGCTGGAAGCTTGAAAACAAAAATCAGTTTCTTCCTCACAGTCTTTACCCTCCCTCAAATGGTACATATGGCAATCTACCACACAGAATTGCTCATGATAGCTGGGCTACAGCTGATTCTTATTCTTTACTGCTTTAGCAAAAAGCAATTAATTTTCTTATCTTGATTATCATAACAGTGCTTAAAGGGCTTTTAGCACAAACACATTCAGGTCCCCAAATACATGCAGAGTCCTGACAGCATATCACATTCCAAACTCCAGCCATAGAGAAAAACATGCCAGACAGAGAATTTGCCTGGGGGGCAGAGGGAGGAGGAGAATCACTGAAGGATTTGAATTGTAAAACAATCCAATCCATTTCATTATTTTAAAAATATGGTGACAATTTTAAATTTCAAAAATGTTACTTTTAAAACAAAGATGTTCGCATCTTTTCATCTGTTGTAGGAGCAAACACTGGATCCATAATGTCTCCTCTGGTTTAAAGAGAAAGAGAAAAAAAGTTGCGAATTTTGCAAGAAATCTCTATTCCCACACCTCTGCCGTGCAGTACTATTTGTAGTTGGGCCAGACTTTAATTAACTAGACGTGGTAGAGGCCACAAGGAGAATATGGTTTGTAACAAAACTCATTTAATAGAGAATCACTTTTTTTAAAAAAAGTTTCCCTCTCCCTAAGACTTGTTTCTGAAACATATACCAGTAGAGGTCATGGAAGAGTTCCTCAAAATACATTTCTGTGGTGATCCCTGTCCAAGTTTGAAGATAGCCTAAAGACTGATACAAGACGGGTGATGTGGAAGTTTTGAGCAGAAGTATATCAAAAGCGTGTATTCAAAAAAATCAAATGGGTTAACAAGAAAGTACATGCTGTACAGCCAATGGGGGAGCACAATATATTGCTTTTTCATAGGACCCAGAAAAAGCGTGGTTTTTATTAATTTAAGCTCTCTGAGATGCTGTGGTAAATTTAAAACCAACAACTGGATAACTGAAAACAGATTTTTCTGCCTACCCCATCAGAATGTGGCCAATTATTGCCCCAAATATCCTTGATGGTCCACCTATCAGTAGACATGCATATTCACTTCAGGTAATATAGCTATGTCGGTCAAAGGTGTGAAAAATCTACGCCCCGACTCATGTAGCTATGAGTGACAAAGAGTCCTGTGGCACCTTAAAGACTAACTAAGTTTTAGAGCATAAGCTTTCGTGGGCTAATACCCACTTTGTTGGATGCATGCAGTGGAAGTATCCAGGGGCAGGTATAAATAGGTAGGCAAGAACCAGGTGGGAGATAACAGGGTTAGTCCAATGAGGCTGAACCAGCTTGTTATCTCTAATCAGGGAGGGTGAGGTTTTCCTCTAGCAGCTGAAATGGAGGTGTGAATAGCGAGAAAAGAGAAGCTGCTTTTGTAGTTAGCTAGCCACTCGTAATCTTTGTTCAATCCTTGATTGATAGTATCAAATTTGCAAATGAATTGCAGCTCTGCAGTCTCTCTTTGCAGTCTGGACTTGAAGTTTTTTTGTTGCAAAATGCTGACCTTTAAATCTTTTATAGTGTGTCCAGCGAGGTTGAAGTGCTCTCCTACAGGTTTTTGTATATTGCCATTTCTGATATCTGATTTGTGTCCATTTACCCTTTTTCGTAGGGACTGTCCAGTTTGGCCGATGTACATAGCAGAGGGACATTCCTGGCACATAATGGCGTATATTACATTGGTAGATGTGCAGGTGAATGAACCAGTGATGGTGTGGCTGATCTGGTTTGGTCCTGTGATGGTGTTGGTGGTGTAGATGTGTGGGCAGAGTTGGCATCGAGGTTTGTTGCATGGATTGGTTCCTGAGTTAGAGTTACTACGGCGTGGTGTGCTGTTGCTGGTGAGAATATGCTTGAGGTTGGCAGGTTGTCTGTAGGCCAGGACTGGCCTGCCTCCCAAGGCCTGTGAAAGTGAGGGATTGTTGTTCAGGATGGGTTGTAGATCATTGATGATGCGTTGGAGAGGCTTTAACTGAGGACTGTAGGTGATGGCCAGTGGTGTTCTGTTGTTTTTTTTCTTGGGCTTGTCTTGCAGCAGCAGGCTTCTGGGTACACGTCTGGCTCTGTTGATCTGTGTCCTTATTACCTTGTGCAGGTATTGTCATGTAGCTATGACAACTTAACTTCCAATGTAGACACAACTAGGTCAATGAAAGAATGCTTCTTGTTGGCCTATCTACTAATGTTCAGGGAGGTGGTTTTCTTACACTGAGGGGAACACCCCTTCCATCAGCATAGGCTGTGCTTATTCTGTGGGGTTCTACCAGTGTAGTCCCCCTAGTGTAAATATAACTTTAGATAGGGTGACTAGATGTCCTGATTTTATAGGGACAATCCCAATTTTGGGGGCCTTTTCTTATATGGGCACCTATTTCCCCCCACCCCCTTTCCCAATTTTTTACACTTGCTGTCTGGTCATCCTAACTTTAGATAATTGAGGAATTACTGAACATATGACTAAACATACTGATTTGATTCTAATACAGTTGATACAACTCTTTAGGTGCATCAATGCAATAATAATCCCCAAAATGTCACAGAAACAGTAACAATTAACCTCATCATAAAAAATCACCCCACAAAACAGCAACTTCTTTCCTATTCAACTCAGATTCTCCAAAAGGGCCTAGCAAGTTAGCCTTGTGCCTTACTCTGAAGGTCAGAAAGGTCAGAAGACTTTCCTAGTGTCTAGCTGAGCCCAACAACCACATCATCAAGATTTAGTCACTTGAAAACAACAGAGCAAGGGTTATTGGCAGACTGGTGGCATTACAGCCCAAACCAACTCCCTTATCTCCCCTGGCAGGTACATAGATTTGTTGAATGACAGGTATGTGTGTGCGCAATAGAAGAGATACTTCTGGTATCCCACACAGGCAATCCTTGGAGGCAGATGAACAATCACTCAGGACTGCCCATAAAGTCCTCTTAAAAAGAAAAACAAAGCACAAGGCCAGCTATCCCTGCTAGGGACCACACACCAACATTAGTCAATGAATCAAAGGCTGCTGAAGATCTAATAGCACAGTTATGGGACTCCTCACCTTTGTCTATTGCCAAGGGAACATTTACTAAAGGGACTAGTGCAGTCAATACCCAGACCAAAAGCAGAAGCAGACTGATAAGAATCAGGGAAAGGAGAGGATTCCAGACCAACTTTGTGACAATCTTGTCAATAGATTTCCCTAACGAAATGGAAAGATTTTATCAGCCAGAATGGATAAAGGACCAATTCACTGATCACCATCCTCAGGTCCCATAAACACACTTGGCACCTCAATGAGCAATGTTGGCCAAAACTCATGCAGAGCAAACTGCACATTTATATACCTCAGACACTGATCTGCTTCTACAGAAAAAGCCAAGCCAGACCAAATCAGATCACTCTTTCCCACAAGATAGCTGAAAATAAACAATGTGCATCTGATTGTGTGGGTGGTTTTGAATAACTATGGTAGTTAGGTGAGCCACCATTGGAGCATCTCCCTCATACAATCAATGAAATTGTTGCATGCAAATTAGCTGTAGAGTAAGGTTGATGATTGGATGAGTTACATCTGATATTACAATGATCATGACCTGGCAGAGATACATGCCTTACTGTGGTTGTACACCATATAGGTGTAATTCATAAAGTCGAAATGGCTGAGAACTTAAAAATTGAATGGTTACAGACTGTGAATCCTAGTGATGGTTCAACCTGGTGACATTCTGAACAAAGAGCCATCATCCATGCCTGTAGTTGTTTCTATCACTTCACACTGACTCTACAGACATTCTAGGTTTCAGAGTGGCCCGCAGAGTGCCAAGTCTGGAATTTTATTATATACAATCAAACAAAGCGTGCCCTGCCCTGAAAATGCAAGAGATAGTGGTCAGGTCATGAGCCCTCTATTTCCACTCCACTACATAAGATCCAGACTGTGTGACATGCATTGAACTCATGTGACTGGAACTAGAGATCACCTGGAATCACTCCACGATTGCTATGAAGCTGATCCTGTGGCCACCACAGGCTAATAACCAGTGCAAGGCTAGCTGAAGTAGCGGTATGCTTTAAGCCAACAAACAGAGACAAGGTGGGTGAGGTAATATCTTTTATTGGCCCAACTTCTGTTGGCGTGAGAAACAAGCTTTTGAGCCACACAGGCCTTGAAAACTTGTCTCTGTCACCAACAGAAGTTGGGCCAATAAAAGATATTACCTTATCCACCTTGTCTCTCTAATATCCTGGAATCGACATGGCTACAACCTCACTGCCAACAAACTTGTCATTTAAGGTTGGAGATGGCATAAGTATCAATATGCCCACTACAGGGCTTCTACTTCTCGGTTAAAGTTATAAGGTGACAAATTGTTTTCAAGGGGAGCCAGGGGTATAAAGTTAGCTTTCAGTTTAAAAATTATGAGGATTCTCCTCCTTGAACTAGCTGGATTTGCTATAACAGAATTGGAGAGAGATTGTGCATTATAGCTATAATCCCAGTCTTTGTTTAAAAGCACATTGATTCTAGAAGAGGACAGAATGGGACAAATTCATCCCTGGTGTAACTTCACTCAAGCCAACGGAGTTATACCGGGGCTGAATTTGTTCGGCAGTATTTTAAAAAACCATTTAAGTTTTACATGTCTGTTTTTCCCTTCATTCTCCAGCTGCAAAGAACAAGAATTTAATAATTAAATATAGCTGACAAAAATCATAGTTCCCTGGAGACACAAATTACACCTAATACCCGATGTGAGAAGTGCGGAAACAACACTTCTGCACATGAAGAGGGAGGTTTGACAGGTAGGAATATATATTTCTGGGCTGCACATTTTGCCTCTATTTCAGATTAATTACCTGGCTGTGGATCTGTGTAGAAAATATTTTTTTCTTTATATCAAATAAAATGTAAAACATAATCAACCGGAGAGAAAAATGTAGGAGTTGAAAGAAATCCCTACCAGGTCTTTTCTTAGTTCTTAATTCTTTGCATCTCTGGAACCTCTCTCCTTTAAAACAGCTGTAACTTCCTGTCTTTTTGGTCTCTCTATATATGCATATATTATGTATTTACATAGTGGTTACGATTTATACACCACTTTCAACAGACACTGGTGCTAACAAGAGCAGAGTGAACTGTTTTCAGAAAACAACTTATTTCTATCTGTGAATTATCCATGCAAAGATCTTGATTTTTTACTAATTTAGTTCAAAATTATTTGACAAATAATTTATGTGAATGTATTTCAGTCTGTGAAGTATTCATATGGATGATGAAGGTGGCCATGCAAACAGTTCTGGGATTTATGCACAACTACACAAGTATCCTGAACACCTTCTAGGAACATTCTTACATACAAGACTTTTGCTAACTGAATTCAGATTTTTTTGTCTGAATTAAACATTTGCTAACGTTTTTGCAATATTCAACTCTAGTGATGACCCTTAGCTTGTGATTAAATGTTCACCGCAATCTTATATTGGGAAGTGATAATGAACACATTGCTGATACATGTTGTATTTTACTGAGAACACTGAGTGTTCTTCAAAGGTCTTCAGAGGTAAAAGTGCACCTAATAAAATAGTCACATACACGTCTCACCACCACCAAACTTATAATACAGTCTTAAAGAACAATTTAAAACTGCATGCTGAACCTTATTTTTAAATGTGAGCATCTTAAGACTACATCCATTTTGATGCTCATGTTGGCAATTAAGTATGCAAATATCCAATATTTTGTGGCAAATATTGGATCTGCAAATCCCACTAAAGAGCCTACAGTTGACAATTGGGCCTATTATCTGTAGTAATAAAGTAATAAACAGTTAACTCCAGCTGTTGCATGGGTCTGGAAAAGCTTCTTCTACATGCTAGACATGGGTTTGTATTCCATAGTCATTTATACATTGCATATAAGCAAAATGTACACACATGGTAACTCTTTGGCAGATATCCTTTGCTGTAGGACCTTTTCAGACTAGTTGATGGGGGAAGTTTCAAAGTGTCTCTTCTTAGAACACATTTGCATGGCATATAAAATCAGAACATTTCTCAAGAGTCAGGAGAATTAATCCACCATGGCTCTCGTAGCAGATGGCTACTTACTTTCTGTGTCAAAATTTTGAGTGCATTTCCAAAATAGTAAGCGGAAGCTTCAAAATCCCACATCTGACTTTAACTGAGATGTGGTGTAACAAGTTCCTTTCTTTATAAGTCAGTTGGCAGATGACGTTACAATTTTTCAGCTACAGTAAAAATGTCCAAAAAAGCTGCAAAATGGGGTGGGGGTGGGGGTAGCTTTCTAGACTCTTGCTCTGGGTGTCTCTCTTTCCCAAACACATTGGCATTAATGACAGAGGCATCAGCTCTACCAGGTACAGTGGGGAACAGACTAAATGCTACTGTAATCGCAGAAGTAGCAACTTGCTCTATTTCTCCAACATTTTCCATCCCCCAAGCAATGTGGCTTGTACATTTTGAATGCCGTACACAAGCCACAATATTTTGCCTTCTCTCACCACCTGTTTTCCCATTTTGATGTGATGAAAGGCTGAGCTAGAGATTTAATAATACAATTGCCAACAAACTTGTTTTCTCAAGTGCAAAGAAAAAGGAACTGTCAAAACACGGGTGGTGGACAAACTACGAAGCATTCTGCTCTCAGGGAAATGCACAGTTTCTATGCAATAGTAGCCATGGTGGCAGAAGGCTCTACAGCTTCTCTTTTTGGGGGGAGGGCACAGTACCAGTCCTGAAATGCTAGGTTAACCTGATGGGGAGCAAGGGCTAAGAGAGAGAATGAATTACCCTCGACGGACACGCTGGTTATTACTTGCAGCTTTCTAAAGCTGTTCACTTTCCCAACCATTAAGTGAAGGCTGAGAAGCCACCATCACAAGTATTTGTGTTTGCTGCACCACTCTCAGGCAATGTCTACACTACGAGCTAGTGGTGTGATTCCCCTGCTTGTGTATACATGCTGGCACTAGCTCTCCTTAAGCAGGTGCAAGTATAAATAGCAGTTAAGCGGTGTAACATGGGATAGTGGCAGAGGGCACATGGCTTAGCTGTGTGGAGTGCAAACCTGCCTGAAACTGGTGGGTATATACAGCTTAGCTGCTACAGTGGCTATACTGCTGTTTGTACTCACTCTGGCATGATGAGAGGCAGTGTGAGTACATGTATGTGAGCAGGGGAATCACACCTCTAGCTTACAGTTTAGGCACATCTTACGATTCTTAAACTCATTTCTTCTACTGTCTTCGTAAGTAAACGTTGCACACTAGGTAAGCTATATTCCCTGCATATCCAAATCTTGTCTCAGCCATTCTAGTCAAGCTCTGGTCTTGTATCAAATAGGGTTCATGATGTACATTACTTTTGACCACAGTTAAACAACTTGGAACGGATATACAGTTGGAAGAAGGATGTGTACTTTGTTCAGTAGGGATAGTTTGTGTCATTTTGTCCTGCAATAGGGATGCTATTCATGTCATTAGGCATGCACGATTAATCTGATTTTTCTTTGGCTCAGTTTATCATATATTTGGAATTAAGTCAACTCCATCCTTGAACTATTCAGACAGAACGTTTTGCGCTCTGATGTGCCTTTGGCTCATTACACAACCAAAACAGGAAGAAACCACATGGACACAGCTGGATCCAAAATGACCCATGTTTACTAACTATGCATTCACATCAAGGCCTACTTACAAACATACTGCTGCTCTTGCTGGTTTCTGGTGGCTTCTAAATCAGAATGTAGTGAGTGTCACTAGAGGACTCAATATTTTAAAGGGATACTACTTTGTACCTGCACTCTGCAAAATCCCTTTCCCCATCTAACCTGCCAAAGACAACGAGCCTTTATTCCTCCATTAACTCAGCCTTCCCTCAGCCCTTCCAATCCAGAAGGTAAGACTACTTGCTAGTTGGCACTGCTCCCATAGCCTGGCAGTTCCAGTGAGCAAGATGATTAATGCTGGCAAAAGTCTAAACATGAGTTTGAAACCTAGACAGAAATGGGAAAGACATGGCATTAATTACTATGGCTTGGGACCAGCTGGAGCCGTCACATGGCTCTTATCAGCAGAGTTAACCATGTAGAAAATAGCTCATGCTTCCAGGATTAGGGAGCCTAAGGACTTGAACAGAGAATAGAAAATATCCCACGTAAGGAACACCCGATAAAAAAAAATTAACCAAACTCTAAACCATCTCTCATCTGCCCCCTTCCCAGCTCCAGCCTTCCAAATAACTTCAAGCACAGACTGCATCTAGAATGTCATTAGATAGAATGGATGCACCAAAGCCACTTTTGTCCTCCTTAGTCCCAGCATCATACAGGGCAGCCCAAACTAGCAAAGTTCAGACTGCCCTGTAAAGTAAAATTTGAAGATTAATGATCCCAAATCACTCCTCCAAGCAACTACAGTCTGCTTGTCTCCTAGCTTTGACAGACTACAGTGAGATTAGCTCATTTAAGCAGACCAGAGTTAGTACAGTCTCTTGATAATCCATCAGAATATATTAAGCATCACTCCTTTTATTCTGTTATTCAAGGTGAATACATGAAGCAAGACTGGAAAAATTTTATATGGAAACCTAGGTTTCAGATGTGATAGTAGTGCTCACATATCTTTGAATAATAAAAATCCACCAGGCAATCTACAACAAGCTACAATTTTAATAAGCGAGGAGCTTAAACGTAAAGCTAATCAGGTACAATTCCAGAGTTCACCAGTAAGATACAACAAGTCAGAATACGCCAGGTCTGAATGTCCCTGGTTGACAGATACAGGTCTATCAGACAGTCTTAATGATTATGGGTTAAGCCTCAAGATCAGCTCTTGACTCCCTCAAGATAAATTGGTGCAGAACATAACCCATGTTATTCTAATTACTTTTCAACACAGCTTCCTCTGTTCTTTTACAGTCTCAGGGCAAAATCCTGGTTCAACTAATGTCAATGGTAAAACTGCCATCAAGTCCATTAGAGGCAGGATTTTGACCTCTGTCTGTATTGTGAACATTACAGTTCTCCAATGCTATACGTTTTTGAATCCTGTAGGTGTGAAGTCCGCCAGTTTCCACTTGCTGCTATTCTTCTCAGCCACACACTCCAGTACTGTGAAGTCCACCCATTAGGAGTCAGGTCTGGGGGGGGAAAAAAGTAATTATTTTTTTTAAATCTCAGGATTTTTAAGCCACAAAGCAAAACCAGTCTATTTCTGAACCTTTTTCTTTGCCTTCTGGTCTGAGTCTCAGGGATATTTTCAAGCTTCTCTCTTCTACCATGAGAGCTAGACATTCCCCAAAGCCCCACTCCCCATTTTTAAGCTGAATGCTTAGACCATCATGCAATTTCTTGATTCCTACAGCAGGGGCTTTAAAAAAAAATCACAAGACACGATAAAATCATAAGAGTTGGCAACAAGTTGCAGGAGAGATTTGGAGCTTTTAGTATTTGGGAGCCAGTCTGGAATTGTGGGGGAAGCACAGTAGCTGGATGCTTCTGCTAAAGTGACTAGTAATATAGTAGCTGGCATTTAAAGTGTTCATCTTTAGGTTTAAGTGCTAACAACCTATTCAGATGTACAGATCTATTCTGCAGATGCGGGAAGATAGTGATGTAAATTGATGCACGTGGTATGCATTTGCAGGCCTTTCTGCAACCACAAATTCTAGATAAAAAAATTAAGTGAAAGCCTAGTTTTTATTGGAAGGGATGTGGGGAGGGTGGATTCCATGGCAAATTCTACAGTTTTGGAGTCACAGAATACATCAGGCCCTGATTATAAAACTCTCTCTCAAACAGTTTGACAGAGCATGAGGACAGAAAATAAAACTATTGAGATAGAAAAGCTCCATAAACTTCTGGCACTATTTCAGTGACCCCAGTGAGTCTAGTTCTAAGCCTGGATATGGCACACAAATTACACTCCTTACAGCTGGTGGTTTTTCTGATGATGGATGAAGTTCAAAGCTTAATTCTCTATTGCTCTGCACTTTATATAGTCATTTACAACAATGCACAGTGAGAGTGTAAAAGTGCTGCCAGATCAGAACAAAAAATAAGACCCCAGTTGGCCACGTTGAATCTTTTAGATTTATTAGCTGCTTCTGAAACTGCTGACCACATGATGTTGAGGATATTCCTCTTGTGGACCTTATCTGGCCCAAAGAATGTTAAATTAAAGCCCATTACTGCATTTGCTGAAAACTGAATAATCGTCCCTCTTTAGGACTTAACCTATCACTTCATTTCTGCTCAAAAGGTTGCCATTTGTGTGCTAGCTGGAAAAAACAACAACTGAAATGTGTTAGTTTGTGTCCAGTAGTTCTCCAATCAGGGCTGACCTAACAACTTGTAAGTCCTTAAGGGGTGAATCAAGTGATGAACTGGAACTTGTTCTGGTACCACACAGAGAGCTAGAGTTGTCAGGCAAGTAGCTGAATTTGCAAGGGATGTAAGACTCTCAGAAGAGTGGCCAGGCCTCATAGGGCCACTTGCACTCAAGGTGTATTCAACCTGCCCTGTGTCCAGGTGGAAGTCAAAGATCCAAGAGCACTTCATGAACATTTTAGGGATTACCTGTAGTCCCAGCCAACATTCCCACTCCCAAGATGAAGATTTAGAGTGGGATTTTTAGAACCACTTGGCATTGGCATAATTCAGCCCCCAAAGACAATGGTAAAAGTCCCCATTGACTAGTGGGAACAGCGTTAGGCCAAGGATGAATGTCTTTGAAACAAATGTCCTACTGTCTATGACCTTGTATGCCCTACTGATGAACACAAACTGGCTGCCACATCTATCTACAGAATCTCTGCACAACCCCATTGTTCATAGATTGTAAAGGCCAGAAGGGACCATTGCAATAGTCTAGTATGACCTCCAGCATAAACAAGGCCACAGGACTTCCCTCATATTCATTCCTTTTTAGAGCATAGCTACACCAACTCAGTATTTTGTAAAGCTGCAAGGCACCTAGAGAATGAGAGACGATATAAACAACCAAAAAGAAATTCTGTTGGCCAACGTCCCTTAAAATATCCAGCTGTAAATCTACAAGCTTGGGTTACTAATGGAACATCCTGGTTGTGACAAGCTTCAATACTACATGGGAAACTCCCAGTGCTGGTCTCTGGCTTCCTAGAGCAGGGGTTCTCAAACTTCTTTGCATCCTTATGGCAACAAAAATTACTTCACAACCCCAGGAAGGAGTCTGAAACCTGAACTCCTCCATCTCAGGAGGGGGGCCAAAGCTCAAGGGCTTCAGCCCCAGGTAGGGGCCCGTAACCTGAGCCCCACCACCCAGGGCTGAAGCCCTGGGGCTTCTGCTTCGGCCCCAGGCAATGGGGCTCAGGCGTTGGCCCTGAGCCCCAGTAAGTCTAAGTCAGCCCTGGTGACCCCATTAAAATGAAGTTGTGACCCACTTTGGGGTCCTGACCGCCACTTTGAGAACCGCTGTCCTAGACCAGTGGTTCCCAAACTTTAACAACCCGTGAACCCCTCTCACTAAAACGTCAAGTCTCGTGAACCCTAAAATTGAGTATTTCCATGGATTTTCTCCCTTACCTCAGCATAAATTATAAAGCATTGATCTTGAAAATATAAAATTTGTTTTTATGACATGCTTATTATTATGCACTATTAATTATTCTTTATCATTACAGTATTTTTATTACATTATGAAAACGGCAATACTCTTCCAAGAACTGACTTTTGTAGCTTGTATCACTTTTGATTAAACCTGTTATAAGACTGCCTATCAGAGGTGCCAGTACAAAAAAGCGGTGCAGTGCGGGAAGCCTCCACGCACCCCAGGACCTGGGGGAGCATCACCAGAAAACGGGGAGCCATGGAAAAAAGGGGACGGATCCATAGGGCGGTCCACTGATGCAGGGGTGGCATGTGAACCTTGTCACCTCCCATACTGGCGCCTCTGGCTCCTACATTTCATCAAGAAGTATCAGATGTGAAACAAAATTAAGGAATTTAAGAAGCCAACTCGAAGAGTTCCTCCTACAGAAACATTCAGGTTTTGAGCAGTCCATGCAAACAATGCACATTACAACAAAGCTTAAACTTGTTCTTCTTAATTTAAAAAACAACACTAGCAGCCTATTTCATTTTAAAAACAGCACAAAATATCCACCTCTCTTTCTATTTTGTAAAAGGAGTCTTGAAGTCCAAATCTCCTCAGTGTGATAGAGATGCTTGCTTTGATCTGCTTTGCTATTGGAAGTCCCCAAGGCTGCTGGCCCCATGCTGCCCAGGGTCCCTAGGGACAGCTCTGTCCGTCATTAGGGAATTTTTTCCCCCAAGAACCCTCTGTAACATTTCACGAACCCCAGTTTGGGAACCACCTTCCTAGACCAATGTGGAAGGGTGAGGGGAGGTGCTGTACTCTTTTTGGGAGAAAGGAGCTTTGCAATTTTCAGCAGCCACCACACAAGAGGATTAAGGAGTTTTGTGATGGAGTTTTCTGCAGTCCAGACACTAGAGGGTGGGCTGTAGAGAAAACTTTAGGAAATGTAAACTGCAACTGTAGCTAGGCTGGAAAAAGAATTTCAATTTGAAAATTATTTTCAACAAAAAATTGGGATTCCAAGTAAATGAAATTTTGTGCAAAGCAGGTTAATGCTTTTTAGAAAAAAAAATTTCTTGTGGGGGAAAAAAAATGAATGTTTGAGAACTGAAATATGTTGGTTGAAAACCGAAATGTTTCATTTCAGATATGCTGCCGTGATGCTTCATGGGAGTTGTAGTTTAGTTGTCTCAATGTCCTCTTTCTCCTTTATGCACCAGGCTCCCCAGCCAGTTTACAGCACCCATGATGCACGAGGGCCGGGGACTCCCATGTTGCACTGCCTTTCCTTGTCAAAGATGTAGTCTAACTATGGAGGAGGAAGGGAGCGGGAGCATGAGGCATCTGAACTGCAACTCCCATGAAGCACTGCAGGGACATGTCTGAGCCACTACTTCGGTTTTTGGATGAAATATTTCACTTTTCCTCTTAAAACTCTAATCTACTATGGGAATAACATGCTTTTAAATTATACACAAACAGAGCATTTTGTTTGGATGAACCAATCTTGCCTGACTGGTAGACAAAATGCTTTCCCCCTCCAAAACAAAAAAGAATTTAGGTGTGTGTGTGTGGGGGGATATTAAAATTGATACTTACTTCAATATCAAAAGATAGATAGATAGTAAAAGTTATCTGCAAAATATAGATGCACATGAGATGCAGGCCTTTTTTGTCATATTAAGACTATTTCCTCTTGCATCCCTTGTGTGGCAGATGCACTCAGTCTCCCTGCACCATTCTTGCAGAAGGACATACAAAGCAACACTTGAACTAGCAAGCAATGCTGTCAGAGGCTCTGTGATTTAAATCAGAAATAAGTATGTTTTTCAGGGTGTATTTCTCTCCTACAGAGTCCATCCAAAATTTCCTTCCTATAAAAGCAAAAGAGCAAGCGGATTATTTAAAGGAGCCAATGAGTTAGTAGGTAGAATAAATCCTTTAATACAGAAGAGAGGGCAGATCAGGAAGAGTGCCTCTACAAATAGCAAATCTTAAAAACACAGGCTTCCTGTGGGCCAGTTCAAATGGTGGGATTGAATTCACAGTGTTGTATTGGTCTGTGATCCAAAAAAAGATGACGACACATTACGGTAACACATCCCAAATGGCAACATTCCATCTGCCCCTCCCTTCTTTCCCATCCCCTTTTCAGTAAGAATCCCATAAAAAACAGACATTTCATTAAGCTTTTGTGGGAAGTCTGCCAATTCCCCTACCCTGCTAGGCAGTTTGAACAGCAGCCTCATCCATTATTTTCTAATCCAGATCTGTCACATATTGTCACTAACAAGACATGCACAGCATTAGGACATCTTGTAAAGTGCTCACAGTGTAATTACAGATGGTCTTTCTTTGAGCCATAAATCTAAAATCTTGGCTAGGAAAATAAAATCTAATATTAAAAGCTTTATCAAGCAAGGAGCAGGGATGTCTTTAACCAGAAGATGAATATGAAGGCATCAAAGATACATTGCCAATGCCAATCCGCTCAGCAGGACTGGTTGGCACTTATGTAATGCACCATCATTTTGGGGCTTGCTCTGCACATGCTCCCTTTCAGGAATGAGAGTTCTTAATATTAGTGCAGTGATGGGCACATTAGCAACAGTAAAATGCAAAGAGGATGTTCCACTGCAGTGCGTGGAAAGTCGTGTGGTAGTAAAATGTATGTGTAACTGTCATAAATATAAAGGGAAGGGTAACAACTTTGATGTATGCAGTAATATAAAATCTCTGCTGTTTAGAGGTACACAATCACTTACCTGTAAGGTTAATCAGTTCAATTAACCTAGTTGGCACCTGACTAGAAGGACCAATGGGGAAAGAAAATACTTTTAAATCTGGGGTGGGGGGTGTTTGTGCTCTCTGTGTGCGCCCTCTGGGACAGAGAGATCGACCAGGGCAGGAAAAAAAACATCTCCTAACAAGATCCTGAAATGATACATCTAAAGTTACAAAAAGTGTAAGTAATAGCAAGGACATGTGTTAAATCATCTTTTGGTTTAGCTTGTGAATTTTCCCTATGTTAAGAGGAAGTTTTATTCTTGTTTTTCGTAACTTTAAAGCTAAACCTAGAGGGGAATCCTCTGTCTTTTAAATCTTTTTATTTGCCCTGTAAAGTTACCTTCTATCCTGATTTTACAGGTGTGATTCTTTTACTTTAAAAAAAAAAAATCTTTTAAGAACCTGACTGATTTTCAGTGTCCTAAAGACTCAGGGTTTCATCTGTGCTCACTTTGTAACCAACTGGTTAGTATATTATTCTCAAGCCTCCCCAAGAAAGGGGGTGAAGGAGTCTGGGGGGATATTTTGGGAGAGATGAGGCTCCAAGTGGCCCCTCCCTGAATGTTTGTTTAAATCACTTGGTGGTGGCAGTGATCCCATCCAAGGACAAGGAAAGGAATTTGTGCCTTGGGGAAGTTTTTAACCTCAGTTGGTGGAATAAGCTTATGGGGTCTTTCACGCGGGTCCCCACATCTGTACCCCAGAGTTCAAAGTGGGGAGGGAACCCTAAGAGTAACAAAATCAGAAAGAGGCAACTCTGATTAGTGATTGTTTGTACTGTGGTGGTGTCTAGGGACACCAGTCACAGACCAGGAGCCCACTGTGCCAGGCACTAGTACAAAACACAGAACACTTTCCTCTTGTAAAGATTTCCTTTAGAGAAGGGCCTGAATCAAAACCCCAGCCCAAAGCCACTCTGGGCCAGATGCTGCCACCCTTACCTCCATTGAGAAGCGCCTTACTTCATGAATAGTCCCATGGAAATCAAGGAGACTACTGTGATGTAAGGAACTACTGAGCAATAGCAAAGGCGGCAGAATGTGACCACATAAGTGGCAGGGTGGGGCGGGGAAGGGAATGTTGAAATCTAAATAAAAATTCTCATTGGTTTTCATTCAACATTTTTAAAAGCACCTTCGGTTAAAATGGCCATATCAACAAGTGAATCAGACTTGAGCTGTTGTGTGAATAGCTACTCATAAAAATAAATGAGGAACTGATGGGTTTTATTGTTACTTAAGGAGCAGTAGAAACTAATTAATCATGGAAGTCCTGTGAATATTCCTCCTATCAAGGCCCTGAGTTCTCTGCAGCAACATGTTCCTACACATTGCACTAGAATTTGACACACAAGGGGGAGAGGCACACTCTCAATTTCCCTCTCCCAGAATCTGCTACAACCATCAGATAGGAGCAGGTCCCATTAGATTCCCTTCTCCGATTCTTGCAGTATGCACTAGTGGACTCTATGTACTGCACCAACTCCTGAAGCTGAGCTCCAGATCCTGTGTTGGTTATAACAGCCACATGAATTGCCTACAGTTAATCCAAATCATCTGCAGACCAGCTGCTTTACGTGGCTCTCTGCTAATTTCAAGTATCTGTTGAATCTTTCATCTGTCTTGCTACCCTCTGCCTTATTTGCCTATAATGACTGAGCCAGGGTATTACCAAAAAGAGTGCTTGGGAACAGGCAAATGTACTATTGAACCCAGAACAATGCTTCTGCGAGTTCATTGAACTATCCTATCTTGTTACAGCGCTCATGTGAAGCAGTGCAAGATATTTCCACTTGACAAACTTCCAACTGAGTGATGCGGTCACTCAGCAAGGAGCAAGGCTTCCTTTTACAGCACCTTCTCAACCCGAAAATGCTCACACGTTCAACTAATCCAATAGCCACTCTGCGTGGTTATGTGGTAACACTGCAAATGAAAAAAATACTATGCACCCATGACCAGCAGCTGATAAAGCAAAACCACAGTGCACACGAGGCCTAACTACACGACCACCCACGAAAAGCTATATTTTGAGAAAATTACAGTTGGAGACGGTGTGGTTTTGGGTCCAGGCAAGAGTTTATTCCAGATGACCATTGCACAATAAGGACAACCCTGCACCGATTCTGTAAGGAAAAATCATGCCTTTCTCATCTACTGATATTCTTTGAACAGGATACCTATATAGTAGAGAAAGGAGAAACACTGGATATACATTTATTTGGATTTTCAAAAAGCCTTTGCCAAAGTCCTGCACTAGCAGCTATTAAGCAAACAAAGAAAATAAATTTTCAGCATGGCTAAATGTTAATAAAGCTTGCCTCAATGTTCCCTGATGGGACCAGTTTTGTTTAAAATATTTACATTAAAACCAACCTTATATACACACACACCAGTGACATATAGATTTACACTAGTATAGTTTAGTCAAGATTACAGAAAGTTATGAGGGACTTCAAATGAAATTCAATGGCATGTGCAGAGCAACACCCATGGCAAACAATAAATTTGAATAACCTGAACCACTCAGACACTTTGCTAAATTAGCCATAAACTCAGGATGAAGACCATTGTGGAAAGCTCAGCGAAAGCCTCTGGCTCAATCTGAGACAGCAACTGAAAAAAGCAAACAAATGTTTGGAAGCATATGGGATAGGATAGGAAACAACACAGACAGTATCACATTGCCATTATCTGGAGTACCATTCTGGTCACCCTCACTCAAAAATGATACAGCAGAAACAGGGGGTTTAGAGATTGGTGACACATGATCAGAGGCAATAGGAAGCATTCCATATGAAGAGACTGAAACAACTGGGACTGTCCTTCAGAAAGGAGAAAAAGAGGAGGGGATACAATAATGAATGTTAAAGAGTTAATGTATGTCAAATCCAATACTTCTAGTTATCTATTCAGATAATGCAAGGACCAGGGAATATTCAATTATACTGAAAAGCAACAAATTTAGAAATGACAGAAAACAGACTACTCAATTTATCTGGCTTTTGAGTGTGCAATAATTAATTTAGTAGTAAGCACTTCTAGTGGAGACAACTGGAGATGGTAAAGACAAAGGGCCAAAGGCTCAGCTCATATAAATTTGCATAGATTAATTGACTTGAATGGAGCCACACTAATTTGCCCCTATTGAGAATCTAGCCCAAAGTTCATTACAAGACATTTTGGAGGAGGTGACTTATCTCACAGACATAATGATGCCTGATACACACAGAGCTGGCAATGCTTTTCATACCACCCACGGCCCAGATGGATCACCAGTCATTACATTGAAAGTATTTCCAAGAGAGCTTCTACCCCCAAATCCACCAGGGAAAAATTAAATGTTTTTATCCCATAAACTTACAATATCTCACAATGCACAAACCTACCAGAAGCAAAAATATTTTAGAAATAAAGCCTGCTATTTATATAGCTCAACAGCTGAGTGTTAACATGAATATAAAAAACCTTCAAAATCCTCATGTTGTTTGTTATAAATTAAATAATTGTGCCTGTATAGAGTCTCATCTGAAGATATCAAAAGGCTTTATAAAGCTGGGAATGTGTCATTCTCCCCATTGCACAGGTGGGATGAATTCAAGCAGACAGGTTCAGGCCCCAACCCAGCAGGTCCCAACTGAAGTCAACAGGACTGTGCACAGGTGAAGGTGTTGAAAAGGTCACGAAAGACAGCAAGCAGGTTTGAGCCCTGTTATATATACACACACATTTTTTTTTTCTTTTTTTAAAAAGTGTCTTCTATATTTGCTTGCCCAGCTCGAGACCCTAAGGTTCAATTTTCAAGGGTGTGGAGCACCAGTGGTCCCAGATGACATCAGCTGGAGTTGGAGGTTTTGAGCATCTCCAAAAATCAGGTCGTAAGTGGCTCAAATTGGGTATCAGCAAAACATTGGTGAAAACTTTTGAAACACGTATGCCCAAGTCAGTGGTTTGTTCAAGATCACAAAACCAGTGAGTGCGAGAGTCAGGGACAGACCCTGGGCTCCCAACTCGAAGGACCCAGTTCAAAGCAGATATCATTGCGGGCGGAGTGACAGAGCTGGATTCTCCAGTCTCTTCTGCTTGTGGAAGTGAACTATCCACTATCATAAAGCTGCTATAGATGATGAATCTGGCTCCTGTGCTTAGTTACTGCATTCCCACCTTGGTACAGGGAGTGGGTATGCTGTGGAGAGTGTGTGTTTACCTCAACTATGCCAATTAGCTACTGACATAAGGTCCCTTTCAATTCTTCTCATCTACTCAGCTGCTGCTTTGGAGATGCTTAAAACAGGTCCTCTTCATTCATTTTTGCAGTATTTGTGTAGTTCCTCTTTGACAGTCATGGTGTGTGTGTCTGGTAACGCTGTAATAAGAGATTTTAAAGTGTCAGAATATGCAAATGGAGTATCAGAAAAATGTGAACTTGAATCTTTCCTACTGAAGGGGGATGTTCTCGCTCAATTCACTAACATCATAGATACTTTAACCCAGCAACTGCTAGAATCACGCTGATCAAATGATGCTTAATCTTGCAATAAGAATTTATCTTTTAACTTTTTAAAAAAAAAAATTTAGGTGTTATCTCCATTAATTTCCTCGCACAAGAATAGCCTGATGGATGTTCTCCAGAGTGCAGAAGGACCCCGCTACATCAGCAGCTTTGTGCCATGAATGGGGAGCTCTGCTTTCTAATACCAGTATCGTCACCAGGTTGTTAATTCACATGCCAGATTATGCAAACTCCCCACACATCACATTTACAGCCCCCAGATTTTTCAATGGCTGGAAGAAAGCAGCATGGCCCTTTCAGGGGAGAGATTCCCAGTCTGGAATTTGCTTTCCCCTTTGGGTCACCAAATAGAGCTACTCAAAACATTTACATGAAATTAAAAAAAGAAATTAACTCATCCCCATTTGACTACCAGCTGTGCGGTCAAAGCCCCAGTTTAAACACGGCAAATCCCATTTGGATAATCAAGCTTTTGTTTGAAATTCCTTGGTGAGGAAAGGTACTTCTTAGGGTGGCCCTGACCACTGGCTGGGGACATGGCCTCCACGTTTATACTTTTGGTCTGGCTTGAAAGGATGGAGTTTAATCACAGAGTATCAGGGTTGGAAGGGACCTCAGGAGGTCATCTAGTCCAACCCCTGCTCAAAGCTGGACCAACCCCTAACTAAGTCATCCCACCCAGGGCCCTCAGGCCAGACTTTAAAAACCTCTAAAACACTTTGTTTTGCAACTCTGACCAGACTAGCTGCTCCATAGTGCCAGTGGCATTTATTTCTCCTATTTAATTGTAAGGCACCCTCAAAAAGCTCTCAGTAGTGCATGCCCTTATTCAGGGCCCCTCTCCAATCCATGAATAAGACAACTTCCAAAAAGTAGGCCTAAAATTCTGGCCTATGTGTCAGTTTATATGCAGATATATGGTAGTAGGATGAACAGAAGTCCCAACTTTATAGGGACAGTACCGATTTTTGGGGCTTTTTCTTATATAGGCTCCTATTACCCCCCATCCCCTGTCCCGATTTTTTACATTTGCTGTCTGGTCACCCTATATGGTAGGGACTAACTGCTACTGGAGTACAGGTCACCCCAACATACATACTTCAAAAGGGAGCGTGTGTGTAATTAGTCGCATATTACCTGCAGAAATGTGGAGAATAAAGTGATCAAAGCTCATTTCTAGAGTAGGTCAATGTTTTTTGAATGAAAATTTTCATTGAAAATGGCTTTTGTTCAAAATGAAAAATTGTTCATTTTCAACATTTGAGGGTATGTTTGTTTTTTGAGTGTTTGCTTCTTTTCCCTCCTTCTCCTCTGCTCCCAATCATTTTCAAAAAATCCAAAAGTGACTGGAAAAAAATGAAGGGGGAAAAAAAATCAAAATCAGCTTTGAAAGAAAAATATAGATCTATTTTTAACCCTCCAAAATGAAAACATGGATATCACCACAATTATTTTTCCAGTGTTTTGATAAGCTCTAGTCATTTTGAAGACATAAAATTTGCCATGGATTGGTAGTCCATGAGTCTAGTTTTACCAAGAGGATGCTATCCAGCATTATATTTTTAAAAGATATATGTGAGCTAGCCAAATAGAGAAGCCAAAAGAATTAATAGGTTTGTAGACCCAATTAAAGAAAATACATCTGCTACAAAACAAATATAGCAACTCATTTGATGGTAGATACAGGCCTGATCAGATTAGGTTTACCCTTTTATATTTTCAACCTGACAATTAATGGTGCTGAGGTAAGCTACAATAGAGTTTTATTGGCAGTGCAATACAGCTTGTTGCCGGTACAACTGAATATCAGCTGGCCACCAACTCACTCACCTAGCACAGCATCCGTCCAAAAGGTTTAGCAGGCTTGCCTTCAGCAGAGAATGAGTGAGTTTTGGCTGCTCAGGGAATCTGAATTTCGTCAATATAAAAGTATCATTCACCCAAGACCAATATCACAGGTCTTGATTTATAGCTTGACGGTCTGCCTTCATCCCGTATGCTGCTGTGGGAGCAATCTAAGTTATGTAATTCTAAATCACCTAAACTCTAAATGATAGCCTACTTGTTTCTTACACAGAGCAAGGATTTCAAAAGCTATTCAATGAATACAACTAACCACACAGTAGGCTTAAGAACAGCTCAAATGATTTCTTTCAATAAATATAATCAAACAATCCAGAAAGATTAAGTTTTAAAATGTTAATATTTTCCAATGTACCAGGTCCCTGGAAAGCTGCTGTTAGTCAGCGTCACACTAATAAGAACTCTGGTAATTTCCCTCAAAAAACACAGGTTCCAGCTGCCAATTGCCCCAACAGCATTCAGTCAAGTTGCCTGGGGACTGGTCCCTCCCTTCATAAACATTCTGGCTTGTCTCAAGCCTGCTTGTCTGACCCGATTTCTGTTTTATTCCTTACCTTGTGCAACTGCTTCAGCTCCTCTCAGGTTCTTCGGAGACTCTCCACCTACAGCGACTGCTTTTCCAAGCATGTTGAGCAAAAGATGACTGCATTGCTCTTCTTTATGGAAAGGGCCTGCTAGACATGCTTCATTCACAGGTCTCCATCTCCAATCATGTATAAGTTCTGGTAACTAATTTGAGTAACAAACACTTCCCAGGAAACACACTTCAGGTCAGATTACAGAAAAAGCAGGACATTTCATTACAGGGTGGAATTTTCAAAAGCATACAAATAACGTGGGAACACAAGCTCCATTAAAAGAAAAAATAATCACTGGGACCTCACCTAAGTCACTTATGTGTTTTTGAAAATCCCATCCATAAACAACAATATTGCTACTTCAATCCCTTTTTACAGGCAATCTGATAAATATTCCATTTTGTTTTCCTCCACTCAATTCTTCCCGGAAGATTGGAAGAGAAGGGGGTCCTGTGCCTCTAACATTAACACCAATTAAAACAAGAATTGTCAAAAGGGGGTTGTGGCGCAATGAAGTTTGAGAACCCCTGTCCTAGAAATCAGGCACTGAAAATATTTACAAGCTAACCCACTGTGGTAGTATACGCTTGAGCGTGCCAGAGAGGCTATACTGTGCTTCTGTCTGCATGAGGGAGCGATATTGCAATGTAGTGGCAGTCTACTAGGGACTTACTGCTACTACTACAAGTTTTTTTAAAGAAGCCCCCTTTAGCTTAACTGGTAGAAGCCTATGGTTTTGGAATGAAAGCAACTGTGACTGTAGAGATACATAAGCAATGACTGTCTGGAGCATACAAATTCATTACAAGACATTGCTGTTAAATGCAAAGCGATCCTTTTGTCTTAATTAAGAGGCAGCATTGACAGAATCAAGCCCCGTCAAGTTCTCTTCAACCTGAAAGATGGAGGCTGTGTCAAAAGCCATCAAGGGCAATGGGAAATAAAACAGACAGATTGTGGGTGACAGAAGAGAAAATGGAGTGGCACCTCAGAGCTTTGGTGGAAATAGGAAAATAAAAAATCAACTACAGAGGCAAGGCTAAACCTCCAGGCCAGATCTTCAGCTGGCATAAATCAGCATAGCACCATTGCAGTCAATGGAGCTTTGCTGAATTGCAACAGCTATGGATCAGGGCCTGGGCCTTGACATTGAATGGATTCATTGCAACTTGGTAGGCACAAGGTGAGCTCAGGATGGGGTACTGAAGTCCTATTGCAGACATTCTTGTATAGGGGTGAAGGTTAGTAAGATCTCTACAGTTACAATCAAGATGTCTGTAGTTTAGCTTTCCTTTATACTTTAGAAGTGAGGAAAAAATGTTTATCCTTTGCTTTCATTACTATCTTGTATAAATATGCAACATGCTGGTTGGGGAAGTAACACCTGAACTACACATTTTTGCAAAGCACAGAATCAAGTTGAAGGCCGGAAAGGACCATCACTGAGCCTGACCTCCGATCTGTCATAGGTCACTGCCATCTGGACCTACAAAACTAAACCCGACATGTGTGATCTTCTGGAAATAGGTGATATACAAACGTAAGGCAATAAATTGTACTAAATGTTAAGTCAATAGAATGTAATGGTTCAAAAAATGTAAGTCCATATCTACTGTAAGCAGTCTTGGTTTTTTACAGACATTTTTACAGATGTTTAGAGACATTACGATGCCACTGTGGATATGTGAAGACAGAAAGTTAATGTGCTGTAACCAATTTGCAAACACTAGGAAGTTAGCTACAATAGAAAACTAATTAAACAAAAAAGGTTGTCCACATTATGGGTAAAGGGCTGGCAAACTGGCATTCTAACAATTAATCTGTTACAAAAAGTGCACCTAAGCAACACACGTGTATCACATCAGCAGAGTTTGTTATCAGAACACGTAGAGCTTAAACACCCAAAAAGATTTTTTTCTGGATACTTGTAAGAAGAAATTCAAAGTTCAGCCCTTTGAAAGCCCATTTCAGATGGAGACCTTGCAGATTTAGGGGCCAGAAACAGCCTCCATAACAGTGGGTAGTACCTTACTCATCAAGTAGTTCACCTAGTCCTAGGAACATAGAGGATGATAGAAACATCAACAGTCTCTTTAAGCTATATCATCATTTGTCCAGGATGATAGAACTGTGAAGCAAAAGTGACTTCATCCTAAAAAACCCAAAACCACACCTGAAAACAAAACCAAACGTAATGGAAATGCATTCACAGAACACATGCCAGCCTCAAGGCCTACTTTTGTACACCATTTTATTTATTTTCCAGCCCTCCTTTTATTCAATACCACATTTTTAGCATTTCAAAACCCATATCATAACCTTGCTTGGAGACTCTCCTCTCTCAGGTGGTATCGCATTAATGGATCTCAATCCATTCCACTAGACAGCTGCCTGTGCAGAACAGGAAAGAAGCACTTCCCAGTTTCTTTAAACTTAGTTATAAATGAATTTCTTCAAGTACCATGCCCAATAAGACTTTAAGTACAGAATAGGCCAAATCCCCTTGATTTCTCTGCAGCAGGCTAATTTATGCACCCAGAGGTCTGACTCTACATACAGCCCAGTCAGACAGACCTTCTCTCAAAAACAACATAATTAAGGGCCCAATCCTAGAAATATTCATTTGGATGATTGCATGATAGATCCTTAGCTGACCCTTTCCAGAGCCCTAGAAATCCATCAAATTAAGAGGATAAAACCACAGCACCAGATCCTGATCACGTTGAGCCACAGTGTAAATCTTTAATAACCCCACTGACCACCAGCACCAGGGGGCAAGGAGCCACGGCCTCCCCAAACTGCAAGCCCTGGGAAGATGCAAAGCAGTGTTGGCAGGGACTGTGCTTCACAGCAGGGGAGTTGGTTACTGTGCTGCAAGGGCCAGAAGGCAGCTGGTGGGAAGGGCAGATGGAGGAGGGGTTGCGTGGCTGGTTCCTAGCGAGCTAAGTGCAGCTGCTGGAGAGTAGGAGACTAACTGCACCAAGCACCGGGGTGAGGGGTTCACTGCAAGAAAGCACAGGGGCTATGGGTGAAGGGAGCGCAGGGAGGGAGAAGGGACACTGGAATCCACTTTGCCCTTGCTCCCCCCGCATTTCTACAAAAGGTTCTGACGCCCTTGCCACTGACTTCAGTGGAGTTCTTCCGGACTTGGCTGTAACTGAGATCAGAATCTGGCCCATAGCACACAATTTCTCTTTAACAGAATAGAGTGACACCTGTGCTAGTGATTACCTGCTAACTGTAGTCTTGTCTACTAACAGCCAGTAAAATCTCTGACCCCTTAAGGCAGGCCTGCACAACTTGGAAAGCAGCGAGGGCCATATTACTGCAAAAAAGTGAGCTGCGGGCCAAAAAGCCCCGCCCTTGCCCTGCCCCCATCTGTTTCCCCCCATCCCACCGCTTGGCTTGCCCCACCCCTACTCACCCCCCGCGGGCTGCACAGGGAGCCTGTGCGGGCCGCATGTGGCCCCCGGGCCGCATGTTGTGCAGGCCTGCCTTAAGGGAACTCACCTATTAATCAGCATTAACAACCCACCTGTTAAAGTGTCACTAGAATTATTAGTTCCCTAGTGGCTGTTATGAACAGTGTCATACTGTATTTCAGGAAACAAAAGATTTATGTAAAATGCTTAGTTGGGGGTAAACTGTCCCCACCACCTTCCCTCCTCCATTCCCCACCCATCCTACTGAACTGTATACTAGTTTACAGCTTACTATGTTTTAAGGTCTGTTTGCGTTTTGTAATTTCTGCTTGCACTACCCACCCACACTCAGCTGTTTAACCATCACATCCCTTTTCATCTTCCATCTGTTGCACCTCCCTTTGAACAGCTTTTTGTGTTGCTACCGGGGTAGAGAAAAACCTGATTTTAAACAGCATGGACGCTGCAGTCTTATTCTGCTAAGCCAAAATATGAAGGGGAAAAGGGGAGGAACTGGAGAGAGTGCGAGTGAGCTACCCACACACACATTTCACCATGATCTTGGATAATACTTACAAAACAATCATTTTGACAGAGATGAAGAGGAAAGAACTCTTGAAGAGGTTTACAATAATTTAATGAACACTCTCGTACCAAATCCTGTACTTGGGTTACAGCTACAGCTTTTAAAAATAAGTTACAGTGGGGAAAAATGATGACAATTGTCCATATAGCCACATAATGAACTGTAGTTTAATGCTGCACTTAAATACTCACTGCACGACAGAAAGATTCAAATCACTACCAAATTACACGCGATTCACTTCCATTCTGCTTTTCAATTACAGGTATTCAGCTTGTAATTTCATTTCTGGGGGTTACTTTCAGGAACAGAGAGCTCTTACGCCAAATGGAAATAAATGCCACCTAGAGAACACACACATTAAATGCAATAAAATGGGCACTTAGGAATTGGCATGGTCTGGTCCTCTTCAGCCCTCTAAAAAACAACAAGACAACAGGTTTTTAAAACCACTGATGGGGTGAGGTTCATGGCAGGACTTGACATATGAGAGAGAGTGGGTTACGTACTACACAAGAGCACATCTGCGAAAGGTCCAAGGAGATTTTTGTTGAAGATGCAACGGATCCACACCAGATATATCGTGAATGGCTTAATGTTTTCTGAAAAGGTGTGATTCTGGTGAGACAAAATATAAGGCATGTAAGTGTTTTCACCTTGCTCCTGTATCCACACCTCATATTTCACCTCTCTGACCTTCAGGTACTTAAGGTTCCAGGGGATCTTCCAAGACACAGAGAGCTTCGCTTCACTAGTACCTTGGACAGAGGCTTGACACTTAGCATCCCTGACCTTGCCAGGGTACAGACCACTAGTCCACTTCTGCTTCTTGGGTCCAGGCTTTGATTTCACAGTTTGCCTGATCACTTGGATAAGGGAAGGGATGTCGACTTTTGTATCCTGGTAGACACGGAAAAGCCATTCCGGGTTCCGACAGCAGAGGTGGCGTGGAACCTCCTTGCTCTTTATTATGCGTTCCTGCTCCGCCTTGTCTAAGTGAGCAATTCCTCCCTGGTCCCATGGCCTGTCCGGAAAGGTTACAGTGTTTTCCCGATCAGTGTTCTGCCAGGCAATGTATTGGAGATCCATGCCAGGGAGCGTTGACAGTGTTTTGTACGGGGTGTAGTGTTCTGGGTTGATCGCATAAGGAAAGAGCTCCACAACAGTGGCCCCTCTTGGCAGGAAGAGAGACATCACTAATTGGGCTCCGTGCATGCTGACCAGCATGGATGCATTGCTGATCAGACGTACAATGTGAGAAAACGAATGGTCCTCTATGGAGACTGTAATAGTTTTCATCTGAAACTCCTGGGCAAGTGCCAAGATTAGTTCTGCCTCATTTAGGATTAGTCTGTTGATTGTTCGACTGAATACTACAATATACTCCTCACTGGCACTTTCTTCCAAGCTGATGTTCAGCTTCTCCATCATGAACTTGGTGAAATGTCTGATCTCATTGCCAGAAACCAAGATGTTTGCCTTTGGTCCTTGTGGCTGAACAAATCCATACTGGTACCATGTGGTGATTTTGGACAGCCCTACGTAAGATTTGGTAAAACAAAGGAGCCTGCCCAGGGTTTTAAGCTGCTCTCTGAGGAGTGGCTGTTTGTTACTCAGTAACTTGTAGAGATCGAAGTGTTGGCCTTCACCCCACCCCTCCATGAAGAAGAGTCGTGACTCCAGATCCAAGTCTGGGAACTGCTGCATGGTGTAGAAGATTGGGAGGAGGTCGTCATGGAAGACGTGCATTAAATTGTCCGGGTTAAATCGGTTGGTGATGAGCGCTACATCAGGCACAAAGACCGGCTTTGGCATGAATTTCAGTGCTGCAGCTGGCAGTTCCACAAAGTTGAAATACTGAGTGTTGTGATCCTCCACCGAGGAGAGATCAAGCAAGGCAGGCTGGAATCGCCTGGAGCCAAGGTTGGGAAGCATAACGGATGCGTTGCTGTGAAAGAAGACAAACTCCTCTGCCTCAGTGGAGTAACAGAGGGATTCAAAGCGGCAGATGCGATCCGTGTGCATCCTGCCTGTGCACACCATCCTGGTACCGTCCTCCACCAGGGCCTGAAGAGCCGCATGGTAGTCAATCTGGACCCGAGAGAGATCCTGGGACTGGCGAGCGAGGACCAGCTCTTCTTCAACCACGAAGACGTGCTCTCGCAGCTTGATGTATTTCCACAGCACAGCTGCAAGGGCAGACACTAGCAGGGCATTAAACACCGCAGCTATGTTCATTCTGTAGCTAGATCCTACCAAGACGACAGGTGGGGAACACAATGGAAAGAGACGACATCATTAATCCTCTTTGACATGGTGAAAGCAAAGCCTGAGGGAGAAACAAAACAAGAAAGAAGCCATTGGAATCGCATTTTTACATCCCCACTATAAATCATGTTTTAAATATTCAAAAAAGTTTTGATTTCTCAGCATCCCGCCCCCCAAACTCCTCAGGAAATGGGAGAGAGATGAAGATAAGATACTGTCCAAAGCTGAACTCAAGGAAATGAAAAAAAAATTGGGAAAAGCTTATTCTCTACTTCTAGTTTCTACTAGAAATGTCAAGATGAATTTGTGCATATGCATTAGGCAATTTCAGTAATTATTTTCACCAGGAATATGCTTCAAACCTAACTTTCTCAAGCTATTTACAATAGGATAGCTCAGTAGAGAGGACAAATGGCCCAGTGTTTAGAGCACTAGCCTGGAGCTTGAGACACTTGGGTTCAGTTCTCTGCCTTGCCATGGCCTTCTTCTGTGGTCTTGGGACCTTTTTAAAAAGTCTTTAGGTGGAGGGGGCTGATTTCACAGGAGACTCCACAACCTCATGCGAAGCAACTCCAGCAGTGCTTCTCATCGCTTGACATCTATGGGTCTGGGGTCAGGGGAGATGAAGCTGGCCCCCGTCTCCACAGTATGGTCCCCATGAGGCTATCTGACCAGACATTAATGTTGCCTCACCCATCATTATCTGTTACCCCTCCTACAGGATGGCCACTGCATGGCCATGAACGTGGTAGGAAGGAAGGCGCAGTAACAGCGGCTAATGCAAGAATCATGCAGATATTGGAAGGGAGATTGGTTAGCAGGGTGCATGTGTAGATGCAAAGAACCTCTGGAGAGTCACACAGCTCTTGGATCCACTGGAAAACAATAGAGTGGGACAACTTCACTCAAACTAATAAGCAGCAAACAGAGTGAATGGAAACAATGGCCTTGATCCTCAGCTATGCTGTACCCACATTGTGCCAGGCCACCAACACAGAGCAGTCAAACAGTAACGTACCCGATCACAAGTCAATTGCCAGGGCATCCTCCAGCAACACAACGGGGTGGCTCCTGCTCCATTCCCCTCCCAGCTTCTGGCATAGGAAGTGTGCCCAGGGCTTGGGGCTATTGATGGCCAGAGTAATTTAATGCGTTCTTGGGGCTATTTTACCTCATGGCAGCGTAGCACTGGCCCAGAGCACAGCCAGCCCAGGCGGAGGGATGGGGTTCCACACTTCGGGAGCGATGGCTCCTAGTTGTCTACTCCTAAATATCTGCATCAGAGAGAATTTGGCTCTTTGTCTGAGGGGTCACAGCTGTATTAAAATGAACACACCTTTGTCCAGCAAGGATGCAGCTGACTCACACCAGGACAGCTAACCTTGGACATGTCTAAAAGAAGCACATTCCAGGCATTCCCACCCCCACCCCCGCAAAGTGTGATGTTTTCAAAGGCATTCAGCATTAGCCTAGCTCTGTTCCTATTGAAAATCGGCACATACTTGAAAATCTGACCCTAGATCGGGTCAGCACATAGAGATGAATCTAGATCGGGGTGGGCAAACTTTCTAGCCCGAGGGCCACATCAGGTTTGCGAAATTATATCAAGGGCCAGGTAGGGAAGGCCCCGCCCCCAATCCAGCCCCCTCCCATTTCCCGCCCCCTGACTGCCCCCTGAGAATCCCTGACCCATCCATCAACCTCCCGCAATCTTGTCCCCTGACTCCCGCTTCCACAGACCCCTAACCATCCCCCAGGACCCCACCCCCTACCCAATTCCCCTCTTCCCTGTTCCCTGACTGCCCCAATCCATATCCACCTTCCCTCCCCC
>ML677349.1:56885646-57098641 GCA_007922305.1 Dermatemys mawii | reverse complement strand
CCATCCAACCAACCCTGCTCCCTGACTGCCCCCTCCAAAGCCCCCCAACAACCACCACCCTGGAACCCCCCCATCTCCCCTCTTACCATAGCAGCCCCAGCCCCCAGAGCTTTGCCTGCACAGCGCGGCTCCGGGGGAGGGGCGAGCGCGCGGCTCCGGGGGAGGGGCGAGCGCGCGGCTCCGGGGGAGGGGCGAGCGCGCGCGCGGCCCTGGCCCCCGGGGCACTCCCAGTGCGGTGTAGCCCCGCACCCCAGACCTCCCAGCGTGGCTCCGGGGGCAGGGGGAAGCATGCAGCCCCGGCCCCCAAAACGCTGCCCGCACGGCTCCGAGGGAGGGGAGGGCGCACAGCCCTGGCCCTGCAGCGGTGCCCACGCTGCACAGCTCTGGGGGAGGGGCCGGGGGCAGCGTCTGCGGGCCGGATGGGACAGTGTCGCGAGCCAGATGTGGCCCGCGGGCTGTAGTTTGCCCACCCCTGCTCTAGATTCATCTCTATGTGCTGGTGCAAGGACTCCGTGTTCCCTTTCTCCAATGGCAAAGGTCTTGGCAATTTCCATTTGAGAGGGCACCAGCCTCCTTTCACTTAGGTTTGTTATTGGTTTATGTTTGAGCATCCATTACATTATAGTCTTTAGGACTTCAATTTATGCACCAATTCATCTGCAGCATTCCTGAGCTCCAATTTTCAGTATCTGTCAAATTCACTGTTAATCAGATTGCAAATAAATTGTAGCCAAGACCCAGGGGGAATTATTGGAAGGACAATTTCTGAGTGGTCTATGTCTGACCAACCATTTCTAATTTTATTTGTAGGGAGTAGTTTAAACTGATTTTGCTGTAAGTTTTAACTCGCACATTCTTAGTTAAGTCCAAGGAATTAATATTGATCCCTTTGCTTTCTAAGCCAAATGTGCATTGGCCTTGTTATTTCTATATTGTTGAACTGTGGAAAGAATTGCACAGCAGGTTGACAGCATACTCAGAATAATATACCCCCAGTCAGGAATTTGTAAGTTATAGGTAGTTTAAAGCTCATGGTTAAGGACTCAGATTGTAGATGTGATCTTTGGGGATCGAAACAGCAGTTTCAGTTTGGGAACAGCCTTTGCTGGGTACAGAGATGAAGTCCATCTCTTCTGGCAAGTAGACTGAATGAGTATCTAGCTCATTAAGTGCCAGACAGCAAAAGGCAAAGAAAGATGTGTTTGATTTCATGAGTCACCAATGGTGGCATCGTTGAAACTTTGATCAAGGCCTTGTTTATGCTCAGAACAGCCCAGGCTCTGCCATTAATAGCCCTCAACTGGTGTAGCTGCAATGGTGCTGACCTGTAAATGTAGAAAAGGCCACTGAGTTTTGGGGGCAGGGAATAATCCAAGGGCTAAGATCTTGCACCTGCAGGTCAGTCTAAATATAGTTTGTTGATCTACATTTCTACTGCAGTGCTGGGTAGATTTATTGTTTCCAAAGCATGTTTCACTTTTTTTTTTTCTATTTTGCTATTCTTATAAATAATCTAATAGTATTAGACTGTGTAAACATCCTGTCTTTTTAGCTATAACTCTAGTACACAATGGAAATTGTTTTAAGTAGCAATATCAATCCAGCAAAGAAGATAGAGTCCAAGTGACCTCCTTCAAAGCAGGCTACTGAGTATACAAAAGGCAGATCTGGAAGTAAGCCTTCAGCCCTGAAGAATTTAAAATGCTTAAAATAAGGGTCAATCTGAGGGCAGCACAAAACTTAACATCTGTTTTTCAGAAGCATTAAGTGTCCAAAACTCCTCCTGAAGTCAACAGGAGCTGCTACCGCTCAGCACCTCTGACAAATTAATCAGGCCTTTAACTTATTTTACTCTAACGTGAAAAAATGTCAAAGAGTCACCTGAGGTACCAATCCTCAAACACTCCTATACTCACCTAGATCTCAACTGGAAACCTCAAGGTGAAAAACTGCGTGTCTAAAAGCCCTGGGAGCGCTGCAGTCCTCCTTAGAGGAAAAAAGTCTATTCTAACATTTATTTATCCTACCAGCCCCCAAGGGACAGCATAAGAACTAGTTTAGATTGGTTTCTAACTTCATTTCTGAGAAGTGGCCCTGATGGATCTCTCTTACAAATACACAGGTTAACATCTGTCAGTTTTACACATTGTTGCATTAGTGCCTCTACAACTACTGTAGTAAATAACTCGCTTTTTAACATCCTCGGTAAATGGATTTCTTTCCTCCCCCTCCCTACAGCAGATCTTTCACTTCTCTGCACTCAGCTGAGGCAAGTGTGTTTTCTTTGGCAATCCAAGTTTCAGGGATGGATGTTAAAAGCCAGCATTGCTGAAGGAATCCATCATCATACTTGTTCCCAGTGGCCTAGAGATGCATAAATCCTGCTTCGTGCTGTTTGGCTGAAAGCTGCTTTTGCTGGAGGTGAACAAAGAAAAACTGGGCAGGCGCAGGATTTAGGGAGGAAAGAGAAAAGTCACTGGCACAACTGATTTGTGGATTCTGCAATTTTAGGATTTTTCTGGAATGTTTGCTCATTTTCTGCAGGACTGTACCTTTCACTTTCTTTTCTCTTACACGTTCAGTGAACACAGCACGAGGGGAGATGCTGAATGACCAGCCTTACGGGCTGAAGTCTTTTGCTCATTCACAGAAAGGAACAACACAAACAGTGGTCGTGCAAGCTGCCCCAGGCTGTTTCACTTATGTACCTCTACCCAGTCAGGATGAACCACTTCCAAGGGAAAGAGGACCAGCCAGCCAGTTTCCAAATCCACTGGCTCCTCAGCCTCTCTGTTGCCATGAGGGTTTTCTGATATGGATACCTGCCATGAGGAAGTGGATAATTTTGAAATTGTTAAAAGCTTCCATGTAAGAGAGACAGCCTTCATCATGGAGATAATTTTAGTTACTTAACCTCTCCGCCTCCATGTCCCTTCATGCAACATGAAAGCTATTCTGCATCTCTTCATCACAGATGTATTGGGAAGAAAGTTTAATATCTGCAAGCACTTTGAACATGAAAAGCAGGCCAGATATTGAAGAACTGAGGGGGATGAGAGGCATTGAACAAACAGCTCTTCAACCTCCAGGGGAAAATGGGAGCATAGAGGTTCAGAACTGCTTTCCCCACCCACCCCGACTCAAGATGGCATCTTTCAGTACCATGCCCCCAAATCTATAGCAGTGGTTCTTCGGCCTTGGTTACACTGGCACTTTATAGCGCTATAAAGCTGCCAGGAGCGCTATACCCTCTTACCCATCCACACTGGCAAGGCACGTAGAGCGCTATAACCGCGGAGTTGTAGCGCTCCTGGTAATCCACCTCTGCATGGGGAATAAGGGCTGTAGCGCAGCTGCTGTATCGCTACAGCGAGAATGTGGACACCCACTGCGCATTAATTGGCCTCCAGCCCGTCCCCTAATTCCTGTTTGAGCCACTCTGGTCATCACTTGCAAACTCTTTTGTCCTGTCCTCAGGTGACCACACGTCAGACCCGCCCTTTAAATTTCCAGGGAAATTTGAAAATCCCCTTCCTGTTTGCTCCAGCCAAGTGTGGCGTGCTCTCAGGGAATCCTTGCAGGTGATCATTCTCATTGATCTGATTGATTGCGTGGCGTGGTCTCAGGGAATCCTTGCAGGTGATCATTCTCATTGATCTGATTGATTGCGTGGCGTGGTCTCAGGGAATCCTTGCAGGTGATCATTCTCATTGATCATGACTCCACGTGCCATGCCTCCTTGCAATAGGTGATCCCCAGCGTGGAGCAACAGCGAGGTGCTGGACCTCATCAGCTGTTGGGGGGAAGAGGCTGTTCAGTCTCAGCTGCGGTCTAGCCACAGGAATTATGATACCTATGGGCAGATATCACGGGCCTTGGCGGAAAGAGGCCATGAGCGGGACACTCTGCAGTGCTGTGTTAAGGTAAAGGAGCTTAGGAATGTGTATCGCAAAGCCCATGAGGCAAACAGCCGCTCTGGGGCAGCCCTAGTGACTTGGAGATTTTATAAGGAGCTGCACGCGATACTTGGTGGTGATCCTACGTGCACTCCATCGATCACCACGGACACTTCCCAGCCCACCAGTAAAGGGGGGGTGTGTGAAGAGGAGGAGGATGAAGAGGAGGAGGCGGCGGCGGCGGCAGTGATCCAGGGCATGGAGGAGTCCCAGGACGCATGCAGCCAGGAGCTCTTCTCAAGCCAGGAGGAGGGCAGTCAGCTGCAGCGTCCGACGGTTGCAGGGGGCAGCGCAGCAGCGGATTGCAGAGGTAAAGCTGCTTTTCTATTGGGAAGGCAGGCAGCTTGGGGTGGAAAGGGATGCTTGCCTACATGTGGAATAGTGCACATGTAGTCTATCACATCGCAGTAGTCGTCATCAGTAATCTCTTCAAAGATCTCAATAAGAGCACTTGCAATGCGCCTGCGCAGGTTTCTTGGGAGAGCCAGCGTGGTCCCCGTCCCGGTCCCGGTCACTAGTCCCCGTCACTGTGCTACGATGGGTGGGTGGAGCATTGCTGCACAGAGGCAAGCTGCATATGGCCCTGGGCTGAAGCCGCATCTCATTAGAATCCCCTCCCTTTCTTCCTCGGTCACCCGCAGCAGCGAGATATCTTCCAGGACGAACACCTATGGAGAATGTTGGGACCGTGTTCAGAGTAGGGCTCCCACCACTTCCCTGCACTCCCTCCCAGCCATAGCACAGCACAGCACAGCAGGGAAACAATCATTCCCCCTGCATCTGGAGAGGACGCACTATGGCAGGGGCTCCGTTGTTGTCTGTGTGCTCTGTGGGACAGGCAAACGGGGAATGCAGGGGAATCATCGGCATGTCTGCTGTTTAAAAGGGAGCCACTGTTACATGTTTCATTTTCTCTGTGTAGGATCGACCTTGAGCCCTGTGCCATTGCTGTTAGCAGCAGCTGACAGGCTGAGGCGACTGAGGAAGAGGCCACGAAAGAGCAAAGAGGATCTAGTACAGCAAGTAATGCAACAGGCTGTAATAGAGAATCGAACTGCACAGAGATGGAGGGAGAACGAGAGCAAGCTGAGGGAGAAGGTGCGGTAGGAGAACACAATTCATGGGCGGGAAACCACCGATAAGCTGTTCTCATTACTGCAGCTTCAATTAGAGACTATGCAGCGGATTGCCACCATTCAGGAGGAGAAGCACCGCGCTCGCCACCCCCTTTATCAGTTGCCCCCAAACCCTTCCCCTTCTGGCCCTCTGTACCCTCCGGGCCACTATCATCAGCTATCTGGTTATTACCATCCACAGCTGCCTCCAACCCCCCTGTTTTCACCAACCAACCCCCAAACCCAGGACCCTTATCCACTGCACTCAACCCCTAATAACATGCCTTACTGCCCTCCGGAAATGGGGTTCGGAGGAAATGGCAACTCTGAGGGCACTGGAGACTCTGAGATCCGGACATATTCCAATCTGTGACTGACCCCATCCCACCCCAATTGCACCTCCCCCCGCTTCCCCCACACATGCATCATAACCTTTTCTTTCAGCAACTGAAGTAGCTGTTGAATAAATGAATTGTCTTTTTAATAAATGGGTTTCTTTATTCAGTGTACATAGATTATTAATGGCTACAGAAAAGCAAAAGCCTTATCCTATGAAAAGATTGCACCCTCCCTCCATCTGCACTTCCCATTAGAACCGGCTTTCAGCCTCAAAATGCTCCCTCAAGGCATCCCTGATCCTTACAGCCTCGTGCTGGGCCCCTCTAAGAGCCCTGCTCTCTGGTTGTGCATATGTGGCCTCCAGGTGCTGAACCTCGGAGGACCATGCCTGAGTGAAGCCTTCACCCTTCCGCTCACAAAGATTATGTAGGGCACAGCATGCGGAAATAACGGCGGAGATACTTCCCTCAGCCAAGTCTAGCTTCCCATAAAGACAGCGCCAGTGCACTTTGAGATGCCCAAAAGCACACTCCACAGTCATTTGACACCGGCTAAGCCTGTAGTTGAACCTTTCCTGGCTGCTGTCCAGGCTCCCTGTGTACGGTTTCATGAGCCAGGGCATTAAAGGGTAAGCGGGGTCGCCAAGAATCACGATGGGCATTTCGACTTCCCCCATGGGGATCCTCTTCTGTGGGAAAAAAGTCCCGGCTTGCAGCTTCTTGAACAGGCCAGTGTTGTGGAAGATGCGTGCATCATGCACCTTTCCAGACCAGGCTGCGTTAATGTCAGTAAAACGCCCACGGTGACCTACAAGTGCCTGGAGAACCATGGAGAAGTACCTCTTTCGGTTAACGTACTCGTCTGCTAGGTGGTCGGGCGCCAGAATAGGTATATGGGTCCCATCTATTGCCCCTCCACAGTTAGGGAAACCCATTTCTTCAAAGCCAGCCACGATGTCATGCACGTTACCAAGAGTCACGATTTTTCGTAGCAGGCTGCGATTAATGGCCCTGCACACTTGCATTAGCACAACTCCAATGGTCGACTTTCCCACTCCAAAGTGGTTGGCCATCGATCAGTAGCTGTCTGGGGTGGCCAGCTTCCAGATCGCAATAGCCACCCGCTTCTCCACCAGGAGGGCAGCTCTCAATCTGGTGTCCTTGTGCCACAGGGCAGGGGCAAATTCAGCACACAGTCCCATGAAAGTGGCTTTTCTCATGCAAAAGTTTTGCAGCCACTGCTCGTCATCCCAGACTTGCATGATGATGCGATCCCACCACTCACTGCTCGTTTCCCGTGCCCAGAAGTGGCGTTCCACGGCCGTGAGCATGTCTCATTAACGGACAAGAAGCTTCGTGTCAAATGCATCCACCGCTTCGATCTCGTCTTCAGACCCATCACTGTTACCTTGCACGTCAAGGATTAACTCCGCTGCACACTGAGATGTGCTGGTGACAGCTGTCAGCACGTCCCTCAGCAGTTGGAAATTCATTGCGGCACACGAAAATGGACAACGGAGCGCGCCTTGCTGAAACCGTTGAAAGATGGTGCCTGAGGTGGATGGAAACACAGGGATTGCTGGGATATGACACAAAGCATCATGGGTAGTTGGAACAGCATGCAGAATGCCCCACAAGTGATGCCCCGCTACCACAAGGCATTGCGCCAGATCGGGAAGAGGTGCTCTGTGGGATACGTGCCCTAATGCGCTGCTCTTAATGCCGCCTGAAGTGCCGCAAATGTGGCCATGCTATACCTCTGGGGCATCTCAGTGTGGACACGCAGTAGCGCTATACCTATTGCTGTATACGGGGACAGCTATAACCAAAAGCGCTATAATCCTGTAAGTGTAACCATGCTCTTAGACTTTTTGTGTTGATGACCATTTTCACACTAAGCCTCCAAGTGCGAACACCCCACCCCTCATAAATTAAAAATGGGAGGGGGTGGTCATTTTAATTTAACAGGGGCTCGGGGCTGACAGCCCCTGCAGATGGCCAGGCTCACAACCCCTATGTAAGCGCCTCATGACCCCCTGAGCTACAGAAAAGAGCATCTCAGTCACTAAGGATGCTGGGAGGATTGACCAATGTTTGCAGTGTGCTTTGAAATGTTCGAGAAACTCTCATTCGGCAGCACACGGATTAGAGCTTCGTCAGAAGGAACATTTGGACCCTTCTTATTGTCAAGTTCAAAGGGCTATGGTGCCCCAAAGGAGGCTCCCTTGACGATTCCTGACACAGGCAGGTTATTGGAGAAGAGTGGAAGAGAAAGAGAGAGAATCACAACCAGCAGACTACCCCGGGAGGAAGCTGGATGATGGCTGGAGGCAGCTGATGCCTGGTAGTGTGACGGCTGAGGTAGGGAGGTCTGGGGGAAAATGAAGTGGGAGAAGACAGAGATTTGTGGGAAAAAAGCTGTGGTGTGGAGCCAAGACAAGCAGCACACTCAGCACCAGGAGCATTAGAAAGTTGGAGGGGCTTCTAGTTTCCAGTAGGAAAGATAGGTGGACAGAGCCTGGAAGAAGAGCACAGACTTGAGCACCAGACAAGCGCCAGCTTGTCTTTGATTGTTTTAATTTTAATTAAAATGGCCAAGAGGAGGCTCTTAAGGGAAGGTGGCTGTCAGCAACCACCCCTTCTCATCCTCTAGCAAGTGAGCTAACTAGTTTTCATGGCTTTCTATCCTCAAAATACCTCAATTCAATGATCACATTTTAGTTAATATTTATTACAGATAAGCAGGTAAACCCTTCAGCAGCTCACGTCTGGAATGAAGCAAAAGCACAGGAGTCTGTAAGACCAGGGCCCTTTTGTATACATATATACTGCCCTATCCTTACCTCCCTCTGGCCTGCCAGAAATGTCTGGCAGGAGGGCAATATGGTCCAGTGACAAGGCACAGGACTGGAAGTCAGGAGCTCCAGTTATGCAACTGTTAACAGTGGGAATAGTGATACTTAGTGAAACACTATGTAAGTGCTATCATCCTCAACACTTGAAGCTTAAACAAAAAATTAAAATTGTGGCTGAGAACCTGTGAGAGGACATTAGTTCAAAATTACTAGTGTAACTGATTACATATTTTTACATACTTTCCATTTTTATGATAATCTAGGAAGGAAGTTGGAGGAAAAAAATCTCAGAATAAATATAAAAAATGCAGGAAAAAAATCCTTCAAAACACCTCTTACAGGACTTACAGAGAAACAAGATCATCTCTATGAGAAACTAATTAGGGAAAAATGATATTTGCCAAGAGGGAATGAAGTTTCTAAGTGTGATTCTCTCCAGCATATGAGTAATGGCAAGTTACTTTTTGCATTTAAGGCTCTTGAATAGCTCTCATCACGGTGGTATCTCAAGCTTTGCCTACACTGGACTTTCATCAGCAAAACTTTTTTTTTCATTCAGCGCTTTGTCGGCAGGTGTGCTCTCCTGCCAACAAAGCTATTACCGCTCATTGGATGGAAGCTTTTCATTGGCGGGAGAGCTATTTCCTGGCAACAAATAGCAGCTACACTGTGCGACTTTTAATGGCATGATTATAGCAGCACAGCTGTGTCGCTAGAAGGTGCATAGCGTAGACACAGCTAAGCCCTCAGATGACTTCACAGGCCTTCTTGTCTCTCTCCCTTCTCCAGTAGAAGAGCTTCTACACAAAGTTGTAAATTCCTGCTTCTTTTATGGTCACAAGGGAAATATCTAGAAGGGCTGGTGAGAAAACAGGACAGAGTCAAGAGTTCTTTGCTTTACTCCTAGCCCTGCCACTGACTTCCTGGGTGACTATGCACAAGTCACAAACTCTCTGTGCCTCAATTTCATCATCTTATGTACTGCACATAATTGATCTTAATGTGATTTAAATAAGAAATGTTCATAAATCATAGAGTCATCCAATGAAAGTGCTGTATATTAAGTAATCAACAGATCTTGTTAGTAAATTTCTTACTAAAAAGCACAAAACTACAGATTTTAAAAAGAAAAAAAGCAGCTTTGTAGAATAACTACAAAATTATACAGGGACTAAGCCATGTAGTTGAAGTAGCAAATACCATTAATCAAGTCTGCTTTAGAAGAGAAATGTATAAAGCAGAACACCTGAAGTTTCAATTCTCAAATGGGATTTTAAAAATAAGGCTAGATCAGAAAAGTATATCAAAAATATTATTTTATAGAAACCTCAGTATCTACAGACATTCATAAACAAAACAGGTTTATTTTTATTCTATGGCTTCATCTAAATCAAAACCTTGCTCTATAGGAGACGGCAAACAAGAAGGCAGGATCTCCGTATAGCATTTCCTTTTGTTAAATGCTCTGCATTTCAAATGTACCTTCACTGCGAAAAGGAAAACAAAGTACACTAAAAGGGGAAAGATTTTTTTCAAAGGCACATATAGCACCTAACTACCACATGTGCCTTTGGGGAAAAAAATTTCCCTCATGTAATCAATTTCTTTCATAGTCATTCAGAGCCGGATAGTAACTTTCAAGTTACTGTATTCCATTCAAATAATATTCATACTGTTCTCATCTATCAAAATGCCTGGCCTCTAAAAGAGTCAAAAATGCAGTATTGTCAACCCCAAATATTGAAAAAGTTAGGGTGAGAAAAAAAAATACATCAGGAGATGGAGTTAAAAAATTAAGAAATTTGTAATAAATAATAAATTGAGTCTTTTTATTTGCGTTCTGGTTTACGAGCTTTTAGGGATCCCATTTTAAAGCTTTTCTCCACAACCAGGAAGGCTGGAAACGTTCACTAACAACAAAAAGCTGAGATTGTGATGTAACTACACGACTTCACCAGCTGGGGCTTTAAGTAAAGCTACCATCAGGAGAGCCGACAAGGCCTCTCTGAGTACATGCCTGGGAGCCTTAGCACTTGAAGACTTACCAACCCCAAAAAACTCTAGTTGATGGAAGAGAGGTAGAGGAAACTTAATAAACAAGAGTTCATACCTGTTAACCTTTACCCATGAGTAATCCCACTGAAATCAATGGCTCTGCCCACATCAAACTATATTGACACCAATGATGCTAATCAGTCAGAAAAAAGCTGCAGGATTGTTCCCCTGTTTTTTTGGAAGCAAGCAACAAGTCTTCATTTACAATAGAAATGCATTCCAGGAAAACCACTAATAAGAAATTTGATAGACAATGAAAAAATAACTCCAAGGGAAAAAAAGAGAATTTACTAATCCTGCAAAACTAATACGAATATCCAGAAAAGTGTTGATCCCAAAATGAACTCAAGCAATATGAATCTCAGGGACTCTGGGTTTGAGTAACCATTTGTTTCTATATTCTTCCTCCTCCTCATAAAAGAAACAGTTTGGGTACTGTCTGGATAGAAATTTAAAGGGATAGTACAAAACTGTCTTTATAACCCATTAGTATGAGCAATTCATGTTCTAGTGTCTGGAAGAGTTTCTATGTGCTAGAAATTCTAAGCAGGAGCCTAAAACATTAGCAGCCCAGCATAGCCAATAAGAACATTAAAAAGCCTCCTAGGCTGACAGGCTATACAGTGACATGTTCTGTAGAGACAGTAAAACTGTCCAGTGGAGAATTTTTTTTAAGAAGCCCTAGAATTCAGTCTATATCAGAAACAGGATTTCCTCCCCACAAATCACTTGTTCCAAAATACTCAAACAAAAAATGCAAGAAGGCTGATAGACAGACACACACACAACCACAGAGGGGGAATAAAAAAAAAAATCAGACAAATTAACTGGAACAGTGGCCTGATACACACATTAAAACCCCCAAGAAGTGTAATATAAAAAGGTGGGCAAACAGAGCAACCTGCAAAATTGAAGTCAGAGCCATATGTGAACTCGACAGCTAACAGAGAAAGATTACAATTATCACTCACCAAAGCAGTACATTAATTCAGAGCATCTGCAACCTCCTTAATCCTTGGGAAAAAAACCTATCCCTAGTATTAGGATTTCAGCACATGCATGCATACCTGATCTGCTGTATAAAAGGAAACATCATTCACTGCCTCTCTCTTTCACAGGAAAAAGAAAAATCTTAAATCTATTTCTTGCAGGGAAACCCCTCTCTCCAATTTCCCCCTACCCCCAACAAAAAAAATATATCTATCTACCAGAGCAATAACCGGTGAACCAACTGCAGACGGAGCTACCTTTCTCTCCCAGCTCTGACTCTGAGCATGCTCTGTCTATCAGCGGTGTCCTATTGCTCCAGCTGGCTCACCTCAATTTGTTAGCCTCCCAGAGGTCAGCCTTGCGTGCAAGATGATTTGCTGCAGTATTCCTGCAAATTCCCCAAAGGGCAGCCACACTGAAACAAATACAATGGTGCTGTTTTACAAAGCTGAGCATATCTAGGAGACAGACAGAAAGCTGGTTTTTTGGTTTTTTACAGAGCTTGCTTTTAGGTAAACAAATAAATAAAGGCTCTACACAAAGAAACAAAAAGGGGGGGAGGGGAAGAAAGAATGCCAATCATCAGAAAAGGAGAAAGCTACTGTAAATACCTTCTGACAATGCCCTCAGCAACTTGTAAGAGCTTTCCTAGCTGTGGGTCAATGAATGACTCTGTAGAACATGCTGCAAGCATACACCTTCAGAAAATAGGGGATTGTGGTTTTAAACAAACTATTTCTTTTACTGTGAAAACAATTTTTGTGGATACAAAAGTCACAAAATTAATCTGTATTTCATATGAAAACACTGATCTGGGTCCAAGTTAGATAGGATCGATTGCTACTAAGTCTAATGAGTGGTGCAAGCTCAAAGTGATTTTCCTAGCATCTGTCTGCAGAACCCAGTTCCCGCCTTGATGAGGTCCAGCAGACTAGTTTAGAAGATCTGTGCCCAGTTTTGATTGGTCAAGTCCCTGATCCTGAATTCAGATCCAGGCCCAAGAGCCCAATTCTGCAAACACCACTGAACAGAATGCTTATGGCTTGGAGTAGTCTCACAGCACCAATGGAGTGACTGGGATTACTCCCAGTAGTAAAGCCCCACTCTTACCATGACACATGCCTGCACACGCTTATACACACAGGATAAAAATGGTGCCCTCAGACGCGATGCAGGGTTTCCCTTGCTCCTGGCAAAAGAGTTATCCAAGCTGCTCGAAGGAGAAAGTACAAAGCCCCATCCACATTCCTTAATTATTCACATTTTGCGTAAGGGGCATTCTGTTAGAAAAACTCTCAGCTATGAATAGTAGCTGTATGCTACCTGGAGCCCGTTTTTTAATACGTAGGAAGGGCAACCCAGAGCAGTCAAGCCAGCATCTCTACCGTTCTTTTTTGACCTGTACTATAAATCATTAGGGAGAAGGCTACTGAATGGATTTATGCTACATATACACTGGATCATACTGTAATTTCAGACTTTGGATTAATTCCAATTGGACCTATTAGCTATTTGGCAAATTCTAGCAAAATTGTCTCCAGGAGCACCACACAGACTGATTTGGATTTTGATCCTTTAAACCCTTATGTATGTACATAATACTACTACCCAGTCCAATCGTACTTAGAGACTACTCGTATTTATAAAGTTACGAGTGAAAGTATTTGCAGGATTAACACCCGAGTTTGTTTCTAATCTAGGGGGATTGAGAGTGAATTTTTAGTAATATCAAAAGACAAATAAAAACCAAATATGCAAAGGGGAGGGGAACACCACACTAACCAACCTAAATATTCTGTAAAACTGACAAAGGATCTAACAAAGCAAGACCTTCAAAGTAAGTCTGATGACAAGGTGACCAGAAAGGAACGATATTTCCATTAGAGAGGCGCAGGATTAAAACATATGGTTTCTGATGCACTTTCTAAAGCAGGGGTCTCAACCTTTTTGACCGTGCACCCCCTAGCAAAAAAAATTTTGAGCAGGCACCCCCATGGGGCAAGTCCCCCCCAAGCCCCCCCCCATCCATCCATTCCTTCCCACTTCCCCCGCAACTGACCCCCTCAAAACCTCCCCTCCTTGTCCCCTAACTGCCCTCCCTGGGGCCGGTCCCCGCTGTGGCGCCCGGTTCCTATGGCCCATCTCTGCCACAGCTCCCGGGGCCAGGGTCTCAGCCGCGGCGCCTGGCACCCCGGGGCCGGGATCTCAGCCGCAGCGCCCGGGGCCGGGGCTGCAGCCGCAGCTCTTGCAGAGAAGCTGCCAGGGCAGCCCGGCTCCTGCTGCCTTATTGGAAACCTCCCGGGTTTCCAATAAGACAGGAGGAGCCGGGCTGCCCGGGCAGCTCCTCTGCAAGCGTTGCGGCGGCCCCGGCAGCAGCAGGAGCCGCCTAGCTCCTCCTGCCGCCAGGGCCACCGCGGCTCTTGCAGAGGAGCCGCCTGGCTCCTCCAGCTGCAGAGGCCGCACACCCCAGTTTGAAGACCACTGTTCTAGAGCCCTGCTTTTCTGCCTTAGCATTCCCGTACAGAAGGAGCAAGAAGGATCTTGCAAACACAACTGAGTGGAACTCCCCAGAGTCACCCTTCTGTCCTTAACTCACTTCACTGTACATTGGCAATGCAGGGGGCAGGGATAGTAGGGCAGTGTGTTGTGGGTCAGGATAGGAGCTGATAGTCTCTCCATACTGATCTTCAAAGTTTTAACTACACATGGAAACAGCTATATCTGTATCTATCTCAGGCCTGCCTCTACTGGAGTCAACATGACCCACAATTCTACAGTCCTTACACACGCAAGACTTTCAAGACCCAATCAAAACCCCACCTAAGTCAACAGGAGTCTTTTCACTGACTTTAGAGGTCTTCAGATCAGCCCCTTAATTATTTCAACAGGAACTTTGGTTTCCAAAGACGGCACCGCTAGGCCCTTCATCTTAGCTAATGTTAGCTTTCTATGATAATTGACTTTGTTTGAAAAAACAAACTGGTCTTTATTTACTAATAAAAATATCCCTTTACAACAACAATGGAGGTGTTTCTAGGGATTTAAAGAGGTATGGCTTATCACAGGGATGGGCAAACTTTTTGGCTCAAGGGCCACATCGGGGTTTTAAATTGTGTGGAGGTTTGGGTAGGGAAGGCTGTGTCTCCTCAAATAGCCTGGCCCCGCCCCCATCCGACCACACCCACTTCCCGCCCCCAGACTGCTCCCCCTCAGAATCCCCAACCCATCCAACCCCCTCCCGGCTCCTTGTCCCCTGATCTCCCCCTTGGAAGACCCCCCCACTCTAACTGCCCCCCAGAACCCCACCCCCTAAACCCCCCTGCTCCCTGTCCCGACTGCCTACCCTAACCACCACCACCCCAAGCCCCCCCACTCCTTGTCCTCTGACTACCCCCTCCAGAGACCCCTCTGCCCCTAACCACCCCCCTAAAACCCCATTCTCATCTAAGCCCCACTGCTCCTTGGCCCCTGACACCCCCTCCAGAGATCACCCTCCCCCTAATCACCCCCCAGGACCCCACCCCCATGCTCCCTGGCCCGACTGTCCTGATCCCTAGCCATGCCCCTGCCCCCCCCACCCCGACAGGCCCACTGGGACTTCCATGCACCATCTAACCCCCTCCCCCATTCTCCATCCCCTGACCACCCCCAAAACCCTCTGCCCCCTTAGCCAACCTCAATTGGCCCTCTTACCTCGCCGCTGCTCAGAATAGTGTGTCTGGCCCAGAGCCAGACATGCAGAGTCGCTGATCTTCCAGAGCAGGCAGCGTGTCCGGCCAACATGCGGCCGCGCAGCTCCGCCCCCGCCTCCACCCTTGAGCGCTGCTCACGTTGTCCACTGAGGCCGTGCGGGATGGGGTCAGCATGAGAGGGGCTGGAGCAGCTTCCCCAGCGCGGACCTCCTGAGGCCTCACGGGGCGGGAACGGAGCAAGTTCCCCAGCGCGGCCCTGCTGAGGCCTCACGGGAAGGAGTTGGTGGGGAAGGGGCCTCCCCAGTCGGACCTCGGGGGCCGGTTAGGAGGAGCCGGCAGGCTGGATCTGGCCTGCGGGCCATAGTTTGCCTACCCCTGGCTTATCGTGTCAAGAGGAGGTTGGTTCATACGGCACGTTGTAAAGTAATGCATCTACTATAAGGTGCATGCACAGCAAAAATACTCACTCATAAGAGAACCATCAAGATCGTTGTGCCTCAAAAATACGTAATTATTACAATATCTAGATTTTCGATGTCCTCCCAACACAGGGGAAAAACACACCATAATTTAACAGAATTTTGGCATTTGTCAAACTCAATGTCCCTTTATGATGTAACCCCAAGGTTAAAGGTTTACAATGAGAACCTTGATCCAGTAAAGCACTTCAGCACAAGCTTAATTTTAAGCACACAGTCCTACTGAAGTCAAGTCATATGCTTAAAATGCAGAACAAGCTAAAGGACTTCACTGAATTGGAGCCAGAAGCAGCATGACAGTGTAACCCTCACCCTGCCATGAGCTGCATATAGAGAGATCCTTGTGCTGTAGGGTACATCTACACTGCAGTGGGGAGTTAAGATTCCCGGCAGGGGTAAACAGACGCACGCTAGCTCAGCTCAAGCTATTGCGCTAAAACCAGCGGAGTTGATACTGGAGCACCAGCAGCAGCTCGGGCTAGCTGCCAGAGCCTGGACCAAGAGGGTTGGGCGGGCCTGGATTAGGGTTGCCAGCCCTCCAGGATTGTCCTAGAGTCTCCAGGAATTAAAGATGAATCTCTAATGAAAGAAATGGTCATGGAAGGAAACCTCCAGGAATACGTCCAGCCAGAACTGGCAACCCTAACTTGGGCTCGAGTGGCTACCCCAAGCCGCTCCTTGTGCTGCAGTGTCCACTCTGCTCTTTTTAGTGCACTAGCCTGAGCTGAGCTAGCCCAAGTCTGTCTACACGCACTAGGAATCACACCTCCCAGCAGCTATGTAAACATATCAGTAGAGTCCCACTGAAGTGAATGGGGCTCCTCATGGACACATGGTCCACCCAGAATCAGGGCCTTGATGACTGAATTAAACATAATTTGATTTTAACGCCCCTGTAAGAGTAAGAGTAACTATGTCTGTTACCAGTGTGATATAAAACACAAACTGTTGCCGCCCCAGACTGCAGTCAAATAAGCTGCCTGCTGCGCACCAGCCCTGAGCCAGGAGAATGCTAGTCAAACCTCATTAAGAGATCAATAAATATTTAATTCACATTGTAAAGTTTCAACCTTTAAAACACAGCATCACATAAAGAAAACAATTAAAGTTTTGGAATCCCCCCAAAAGGACTACCACATAAATAGACCGGCAGAGAGGTTTGAGTAGCCTTCTCTAGGCCAAGAGAGGGCAAGCAGCAAGGAAACAGAGTTGTTTGTGGAATCTTTGTCTTGTACATAGACACTGGAAGAGAACCTGCGTCACTCCCAATTACAACATTTATTATTTATAGACCTAGAAGCACACTCCAGAAGAAACTGTTCTTCCTGCAGTGTTTTAAAATGAAAAGCACTTCTCCGTTTAAAAAGGGAGCACACAAAAAAACCCACTACTAGAAGCTTCACTGTTTGCAGTTTTGTTGTAACCATGTCGGCTCCTGGATATTAGAGACACAAGGTGAGTGAGGTAATATCTTTTATTGGGCCAAGAAGAGCTCTGCGTAAGCTCCAAAGCTTGTCTCTCTCACCAACAGAAGTTGGCCCAATAAAGTATATTATCTCACTCACCATCTCTCTCTAGAAGCTTCCTTGTCTTGTTGACAAATGTCAGGTTTCAGACAGGGTGACAATAGCACTTGGTGTACTGAAACCAGGACTCCAGACAACTAGGATGAAAACCTAGTTTCATAGACGTTAGCAGCAAACTCCCATTGATTTCAACAGATCCAGGCTTTCAGCCACAAAACTAAAGATTCCAAAGGGGAAAGTATTTTGATGGGGGAAATAGTATTTTCTCCCAAGAGACTTCAAATGAAAAATTCTGCTTTGATCACCTTCTCTAAATGGCCCTAAAACCAGTGCATGGTAAGGGGGTACACTGGCTAAAACAGCTAAAATATAAATACTTATATTATATATATTTATTTTAGACTGATACATTTATTCACACAAAAACACATACACAGTCGCCTACACACACACACACACACATACCCACGTAAATATGCACATGCTTTGCTCTCTGTCTGTATTACATAACACATCTGCTGATCAGTATACTAGCTATCTGAATTTTTCAGATTTTAAATCTCTCTCTTCACCCTGCTCGGAGTTGCATGGACGGTACTGAAGTGTGCCACTGGCTCTGGTCTACCATTAGTTGCATGCAGGAGGACTGCTGCACCAACAAAGAGTCCCACACATTTCAGTGGGGCTCCGTACAAATGTAGCAGTCCACCTGCCTACAATATATTACAAGACTGAGACCATGGTGAGAAGAGCGACACAGAGGGGTTTCATTTATTCTCTCAGTAATATCCAAATCATGTTAGCTCATTTTACAAGTTGAGAGATGATTTTTCATCCATGCGTTTAAATGAATCTGGGATCAGAAAGTCAGGCTATGTTCATTCTGGTCCGCATTTCATCACTGTTAGTAACAATTCTGCGACAATTATCTAACAGATTATTTGGCTGACTCACAAGGCAGGGCAGAATCCAGTTCACTCTTCCATAGCTGCCTAGGCCATGCCCTGCTAACAGCAATAAAAACTGGCATTGCAGGAAAGGAAGTGGACATGACAGACACACAGGGTTATAAAAAAGTTCACTTGGTCAATTCTCAGACCTCAGTTCCAACATTAGGCCTTTACTTCTTTGACATCAACAAAAAGAACATGCTTCCATTTTGCAGATGGAGGAAACTGAAGGACAGAGAAGTGAAATAAACCTGCCCAGGCCACACCAACCCAGGACCAGAATCCGCATCTCCTGAACCAAAGTCCAGTGCCTTATCCACCAAGCGACACTCACAAAAGAATTCTCCCAGGTAAATCTCACAAAATCACTGCGTACACCAAGACTGAATTTGGCCCCATGGACCAACCGAGATGCTGGAGCCAGCTGATAGAGAGTGCATCTTAAATGTGCCAAAGACTGAAGTGACAGGGAGAATTAATCGTTTGTTACAACCTGGAAGATGCTGAGAAACACAAACTCTCCCCGGCACATGCCCCAAAACACTGCAAGGAGGGTGGGGGGGAGGGGAGGGAGGAGAAGAATAAATTCCCTACAGCATCACCAAGGAAGTAGTACAGAAGAAGCCTGCACTAGCTGTGGAGGTTTTGGAAAAGGTAAAGCCTCACCAAGAGTCATTCTCAGGATATTAAAATACGTCTATATCCCTAATGACACTATATGGAAAGGATATCACAGCAAGTGCAAAGATGAAATCTACCACAGGATCATGAAAATGAGGCAGACCATAATAGTCTGAGAACAAATTATAACATGCCTCTGTTTCCCAGCAAGATTATAACTGGATTGTTTTTAGCATCTGGCTTCTCACTAAGCTTCTGTTTTCCATTATGTTCGGAGGCTACAAGCTTTCCCATTCCCCCTAAACAAAACCCACAAAACAAAGTCCTTGTACTTCAAACATTTTGAAAAGTGTGGATATAGCTTTCAGGAGGAGGCAGTGGTGGCAGCAGTAACGTATGGAAAGCCCAATCAAAAATAGTATTTCCAAGCAAGCCAGGAATATGTGCAATGAAAGATACTTGCAGGTGACTAGCACAGCATCGCAACTGACACTGTCATTTCAGGCCATGGAAAGAAAATACTGACTGTACCGTATCAGAGATGTGTTTCAGTTCCTTTATGAACTGGAAAGGGGCTCCTGGCCATATATTACTAACTGCTCTCTCTGCTAGCCAATCTCTTATCGAGATGCAGTCACCATAAACTGCCACTCATATGGTATTAGTACAGCATTTTTAAAAAATCTGGGTCTGACAGCCTTGCCCCTTGTGTGGCCCTTGGCACTCGTGCAGCATGAGTGTAATACTCGACTATCCTGGTTTGGTGGCATTATGCTCATTTTGCACAGGTCCATTATGCAACGTGGAAAGCAGCAGAGAATTTGAGCCCTTATGTTTGACCACAAGAGATCTGTACAGTTAAAAAGAATTAACTCAGGGCTTGGGTCGAAGGACCAAATAGGCTATAGGAACCGTTTCAGACACTTCCTTAAAATACTCTGCTCATCACATAACTGCTGTGGTCTGATGTCCCATGTGAAAAAGAACAATTCCGACCTTGGCTCTTATCTGATTACAGAAGCATCAGAAGGCCCAGCAGAGCAACACCACCACATGGCTGCAGGCCAGATATTTTCTGTTTCAAATGTTGCTCTAAGGGCTCCGGCTGCCATTGACAGGGGAAAAGAAGAAAGCAATATGGATCACATTTCTCAACTTCCATGTGAACTGCTCCCCACAATGGTGAGACATGTGATGAATACATTGAATTACTGGTACAACGCCATTCTGAATGCACTAGGTGTCATAAGCAAGAATTCCAGTTCAATAGCCATAAAAACCCTTTCATACCCTTGACAGCCAGAAAATTGCAAGGAATGGTGATCAGACCTATGCTTATTCGTCAAGACAGAGCAAAAGGAGAAACCATTTTCAAAGACTTCTTGTTTTATTTATTCACTTTGTAATTAGAGGCTATGGATCAGAGCACTAAAGAAACTCAAAGCTGTGGGCAAATATTACCTTAAGCAAATTAAACTGAGGTCAGAATATCAATAATATTATTGTAGGTGTTGAAGCGTACCTCCCAACCCCTCCAGAGTTGATTTGCCAATGCACAGGACACAATCCTGTGAGAATAACCATGTTACTAAATGCAGAGGCAAGTCAGCCCTACAGAGTATTTCATTTAATACAACGGCTTCATGTGTCAGAGGGCTGACCCATTATTAAAGGCTTGCAGAACGGTCAGAGTATTCTACCTGGAGTGGGATGCAGCAGAGTTGGCGCCTGTCACACACACAATTTCTAGACTGGGCAAAGTTAAAATAAATGCATTAACTTAGAAAAGGAAACTCTAAGGACAGACACAGATTGCTTGTGATTGTAGAGAAACGACAGTGTTTAAAAAATAAATAAAAAAGTGTATGGCCCAGACTGTCCCAGCATGCAGTAAGAGCTGTGGGAAGGGACTTTATACAAGGGAAACTCCATGAGGAAATTCCCCCTGAATCATCCTTGCAGGAGGGGGATGGAGTTGCTCCCTGTGTAAAATCCATATCCAAACTTGGTAGATCCCAGGGATTCACAGGAGGCCAAGCCCATCTGTGCTCAGACCCTGCACCTCCACAGCAGCTCTGGCTCCCACTGCCACCTTCCCTCCCTCCCCCTGACTTGGCAGGCCCTGAGCATCAGTGTGCCCTCTGAAGGGTGGGATACCAGACCTTCAACTCTCTTTCCACACAGGGGGTTTGGCAGCCACAAGTGGAGGACTTCTCCAGGCACCTCTCTTCGTGGGCACAATCGGGCCCCATATTAACAGGGAATGTGTCTACAAAGAATAAATCCCACAAGCTAGAGGTCGGGCACAGAATAAAGCAAATGTATTTTACAAAGCGTTACAGGATATATTGAAATACCTAGCAATACAGGATATACTATGCCCATTATCATGGTATCTGGGTGCCCACATGAGAAATATACTAAAATAAAAACCTTCATCACTACGGCCCTGACTCAGGAAAGCACTTATTCAATACTTAAAGTTAAGCACTTGCTTATGTGCTTAAGTCCCACTGATGTCACTGGCATCAAGAGACGATTAATTGGTGGACAAAAACTGGCCAGAGGTGACATGGGGGGAGGGGATGAAAGCATGCGGGGTCGCATACTCCCTTCCCGCCCAGATGTGCTGCTGAGCTTGTACTGAGCATGCTCAGTAACAATGCTGAAACTGGCTGCCCTCACTCTGTCCCCCCCATTATTGGCAGGCACAGGTCTTCACTGCAACATGCTCTCCAGATTTACTTGTAGACATCATGGCACAGAACGATATTTATATATGGAGGACTGTTACTATCCCAGGATCCGAGGTATGATGTGGCCTCATATATGTGCTGTACCAGATAGAGGACAGGGAGAAAAATTGCAACCTTCATTACCTATTAACTCAGCTCTCTGCATGAACATGAGTAATGGCCTCAGAAGCAAAGAACAAAAACAGTCAGATGCAAGGAGCAGGGACAAGAACAAACCATCGAAAAGTGACCAGCACCATCAGGGTTGAAAGAATTAAAAAACAAAAAAATTCTCATTCTCCTGCAAAACGAAGGCTTTCACACAACAGCATTACGGCTGAACAAAGGACTGTATAACCACGCAGGAATGACAGCCGGTGTCTTTCTCTAATGAAGGGCAGTTATGTGGAGGTGCATTGAAGGCCTGTTCTGTAGCTTCAGATTTTTTCCCAGGTGTTCCTTTCCAACTTCTCGGCCAAGCACAAAAGGAAATTATGAGGAAAACTGATGCTAGTGCAGCTTTTATTTTACTCAGGTTTTGGTTCTCCCTCGTCCCCCTCCCTCCCACTGTGAAAGATGCAGGAGAAAACACTGCCTGTCACAACAGCAAGATTTCTGTGCCAAATCTGACTGACCTCAAATAAGCACATTAATATTTTTTTCAAAGTGGGCATCTCCCTGCATTGGCAAGGCTGCAGAATGCAATCTGTGACACAGACTGTTCTGTGAAAGACCCCGCTTCACAGACTCTTCTATGGAAGAGACCTGGGACTGACAGTCATGTGCTTGGAATGGCGACCCTTGGAAGAGTGCTGGGGAAATCTAAAATAGCCATTTAGTTTAGGGCCCAGTTTTTTAAGCCATGACATTGCTGCTCAGTTTTCATTCTGTGCAGACTTTGAACTCCTACTTGTTGCCACTACAAATGACAACCAGTTTGCAGTCAGTTTTTAAATTGGCGATGATAGCAAGTATCAATATACTTACCCAGAGACAGAGTGCATCAGACAGGAGGGCTATTCCACCACCTGTCTTTAGGCAGCCTTCTTACTATCATCTGGGACATCACACTGGTCCATATCACACAGACATTGCAGGGGTGGGCTTAAGGATGAGTGTCAAAGCAAAGATCTGGCAGGAGCAACCAGCAAACACAAAGTGCCAACCAATCCACAGCCGAGACATTGTCCTGCACATGGGAAGCCTCATCTGTGACTGTTCTGTAGAATGGTTTGCAGATAAAATGGAACGGAGATTGGAATCCCCAGGCGGGGACCTTTAGGAAGTGCTGCAAGCCTTCCTCTTGGATCAAGCTTTTCCATCCTAACCAGAAAGTCATTTGTTGTATCAACCTTTCCCTCGTAAAGACAAAGAACCCCCTTCCTCCAAAACCAAGCAGAGCTTTCTAGAGCCCCAAAAGGGAGAAAAGACAGAGACTCCAAGAAGTCCATGAGAGACTCTGCAATGGCCATTCTACATAGAAGGTGCTCCAGTGTTACAAGCGATGGGAAGCAGTAGAAAACCCAGAGGAAGATCGATAGCTTAAAATAAAGCATGGGTTTAAGGGCTTAAATCAATCAGAGCCTAAGTGCCCAATTCTGCAGCCCTTATGCGAAGTGGAATGTACACCTATCTATCGTCCCATTGAAGTTAAGGGGTTTTTTACATAAGTAAGTGTTATTCAGTGTACAAGTTGCAGAGTCAGCTCTAAAATATTTAAATTGATGTTTTTAAGTGACAACACCTATGGAGTCCACATTGGAGAATGGTCTTTATAAGACCTACATCAAAAACACCCCAAAAAGTAAAGATTTTGCACTATGGAAAGTTATAAAAAGGGAGGACGAACAGGCCCTAGAGCTCTCCAGTACTGGCTGGGAAACTAATCTCTGGGAGTAGGCCACTTCAAAAAAGGGCCTTTTAAAAAAAATATCAGTAAAGGATTGACACCAGAAGATATGAGCAAGTGAGGAATAAGCAAAACTAGATGTAGCCTTATAAAAAAAGATCATTGGCTCCATGCTCCTGTGCCCAAGCTCCTCTCAATACAATGGGTGGGGAGTATGTAATCAGGGAGCCAGTTAAAGCTCCCTGATCCTGTGCCAGCATGGCCCTGGCCTCAGTTACAGCAGCCTAGAGGCTGGTTCAGCTTATGTAAGTGGTGGATTGGTGTAGTGGAGCTCCACTCTTTCCTTCTGGGGAAATTCTGCATTACTGTGCATGCACAGAATATATGTCCTCCGCAGATTTCTTTGCTTCCCTGCAGAAAATGACTTTCTGATGGGGAAGCAAAGGGAAGCCAGAACAGCAATCATGCAGTCCTCCCCAGCAGTATGTTTTGGGTGCCTAGGACAGCCAGCAGAGAGGTAAATCATGGTGGTGAAGAAGCAGGGAGGGGCTGGGGAAGACCCAGCTGGTGGCTCCTACCTTGCGCTGGGCTCAGCCGCTAGTCCTCACTGGGCTGGAAAGTACAGGACTTCCTCTTCCCTCGTGTGGCATCCGGGGCCATATCAGACTCACCCCCAGATTTCTCCCTCGGCTGTAGAAAGCTCTGCAAACTCCCCACTCGCTGTGCTTCCTGCACCCATCGTTCCTCAGCTGCAGAAGGAGGGATCACTGTACAGGGAGCTGCTGCCCCATCCACCCAACCCCAGTGCATCCAGACCCCCTCATACCAGATCATCACGCCAAGCCTCATGTCCCCCTGCATCCAGAACACCGCCGCTGAGACCCACTCCCCCTGCAGCTGCACCTGGATCCCCGCCCCACCCCCTTGGCATCTGGACCCCCAAACACACCAAGACATCCCCCCCGCTAAGCCCCAACCACCTTCACTTGGACCCTCCTGCGGAGTCCCACTACCAATGTGCCCAGAACCCCCGCTGCCCCAAAAGCCCCTGTGTATCCAGATCCACACACATCCCCCACTGAGCCACCCACACCCAGACTGCCCCACACAGGACCCTCTCAAGCCACACCTGGATCCCCACACACTAAGTCCCTCCACACTTGGATCCTGCCTTGCTGAACCTGCCTACCGACATCTGGTGTACCTGGCATGGAGGAGCAGGGCCCTGAGGTATTTCTGGGGCAGGCCCAATCTTTGCACTGTTTCAGGCTTGGGTGCAGCTCATTGTTGAGTCCATGTCCCAGGGAGGTCGGGGGATAGTGTGGGGGAAGCTGCAGAGTGATTTCTCACTTCTGTGCAGCCCATGGCCTGTGCTTCCCAATGCCATGCTGGAGCCTCCACATTTATTTGACAAATAACATTTGCAGAATTTTAAAAGATGATACGCAGGAGTAACCCTCAAAATATCCCCTATGAACACGGTGTCCATACACCCCGTTTTGGATGGGACAGTCCCTTTTTTAAGCCCTGCCCCAACTTTTTTGGACAAAGTGTCACTGGTCCCATTTGCTCACACAGAACAATGTCCTTTTTTTTTTTTGGACAAAAGAGGGGTGCAGTGTAGAGGAATTTGTGAGGGAAGGGCGCATGGAGATGCCAGCCCCTTGTGGAGGAAGGGGTTCACATGAGAGCGGGTGCTGGCAAGCAAGGTTGCAGCAAACAGCAATAGTCTCTTGCAGGAGGGCAGGTAAGATTCTTGCAATCCCAGTCTCTTGCGGAGTGGGGCAGGGTTCAAGCAACCTGAGCCTCATGGAAGGGAAAAGAGTTCCAGCAAACCCAGGCTCATGTGGGTGGGGGTGTACAGTTGGGCCACAAGATTTGCGGAGGAAAAAAACAAAAACACACCACAACTTGATCCAGCAAAATCTTCTCCTCTAAAAATATTTGTTCTTCAAAGGAACGTTTTTTCCTCCAGTCCTTAATCTCTATTTCCATGGATGCTGATTTCATGCAAAAAACCAAGCAACCCTTGGTTAACATCAAAATGCCCCCCCAGCCCCTTTCACTCTTAAAAGACATTTAACAACCAAAGAAGAGGCACTCAGTGTTGATTATGGAGGAGTTGTTCAGCTGTCACTGACTATCTATATCTCTTTTTAAATTTCACATGACACAGCCAAGGACTGGGGAAGAGGAAGACACTTCCAAGTGTGTTTTGAAAAGATGAGCCAAAATATTGTAGGACAGAGTCAAGAACATCAACTGGTTATGAAATCAAGATTACACATACTGTAGTTCTGTAGCAGTACAAGCAAACAGGCTTCTGAATGTGTGTGAGACAGAGTCAAATAGTAATTAAAGCCACAAACAGGGAAAAAAATAAAGTTAGCAAGAACATTTCAGCTACTAGCTGGTGATCAGGGCGAATCTTTAAAAGAAAGTAAAAGTTACAGAACACTTCATTTTTCCTGTTGTTAGCTGTTTCTAAAAAAAAAAAAAGACCTTGTGGTTGAGACAGATTGCCCCTAAGAGTAGAAAATAAAGTTGACAGTGGGGATTTCAGGCATAAAAAGGGAGACTGGACTGAAATAAAGCAGTCAAGAAAGAGAAGCACAAGAAAAAAGGAGAAAGCAAGAGAGAAGTACAACCCACACCCAAACACCCAGTGTGTAGAGCACGGGTGGGCAAACTTTTTGGCCCGACGGTCACATTGGGGTTAAAAATTGTGCAGAGGGCTGGGGAGGGAAGGTTGTGCCTCCTGAAACAGCCTGACTCCGCCCCTTATCCAATCTCCACCCACTTTCCGCCCCCTGACTGCCCCCCTCAGAACCACCAACCCATCCAACCCCTTCCCAGTCCTTGTCCCCTGATCGCCCCCTCCGGAGACACCCCCACACTCTAACTGCTGCCCCAGAACCCCACCTCCTATCTAAGCCTCCCTCGCTTTGTTCCCTGACTACCCCCTCCCAAAATCTCCCCACCCTAACCACCACCCCCTGGAACCCCAACCCCCATCTAAGCCCCTTTGCTTTGTTCCCTGATTGTCCCCCCGCCCGAGATCCCCCCACCGTAACCACCACCCAACTCCCTCCTTGCTTACCTTACTCAGCTGGGCACTCCTTGACACGGCCTGGTCAGGGGCCCAGCCCAGAAGCGCGGGGACCGGCAGCACGCCGGCCCAGTCTGAGCTCGTGAGCCGGATGAAAATGGCCGGCGGGCCACATGTGGCCTGCGGGCAATAGCTTGCCCACCCCTGGTGTAGAAGAAAGATGAACATGCAATATCCAAAGACAGAAAGAAAGAGCCAGAGGAAAGAAGCAAATTGACACAGTAATTGAAAAATATAGAAATAAAGGGCTCAATTGCAGACCAGATTCTCCTGTCACTCAAGTTTTACAAAAACGTAACCATGTTCATTTCAGCTGAATTACTTGTGATCTCATGGTGTAAATCAGAATCTCACTTTCACAGTCTGAAAAAGTCTCTCTTCATGTACTGACATTTTTCTCTAAATTAGGATGCAAGTCTACATCAAACAGAAACAAGTACAACTTCATACCAGCCTGAGTACAGTGAAAGGTAACTAGTCACTGAATATCAGCACCAGAAAGCAAAGAACAGACTGTCTCAGACAAAAAACATACAAACAAAAAAAAAACCCATGCAAATATGCCATGCAACTCCAAAAAGCCAAAAAACACAGCAGGGAAATGAACCAAAAATACAAGGTAAACAAGGAGTCCACAATTCTGCAGCTGAAAAACTATCAGAGTAAAGACCCAGAGAAAGAAGATGCCCAGGGCTGCTCTACTGTTTTTGTCATGGCAGATTACTCACAAGCAGAGGCATCTCCTCTGAGAGCACCTCCCACAGGCCCCAGGACTGGTCTTGTCCGGATAGTTTTAGTGAAACTTGTGCTGCAGGTCTGGGCATGAACATTTTCCACCGGTTCCCAGGATAGTCTGTCCAGACCAAAACCCTCCCAGCCCACTAACTGCTGGTGTTGTCCTCTAACACGCTGGGAATCAAGGATTTGCCAAAACAAATATTTCTCCTGATCCTGGGCAATGACAGGAAAGGATGACATGGTAGACTGAGTCGGAAAAGGATTCTTGGTATAAGGCTTCTGGAAGGAGACATGGAACACTGGGTAAATCCTGAGGGACTCTGGCAACTCAAACCTGAATGCCATTGGACTGACCCATTGCAGAATCTGAAACGGACAGAGGTATTGATGGTCTAACTTAGCTGATGGGCATGCTGACCTAGGATTCTGAGTGAATAGCCAAACCTTATTCCCTATGACAAGGTTGAGGGTGTCCTGGTGGCACTGGTCACCAGAGTCCTTATAAGCCTCCTTAGTAGATGTCAGCTGTACCAGACACTTCACAGGGATGTCAGAGTGAAACGGAGGATGAAACCCATCATTGGCGAAGAAGGGGCTTTGTAGGGTGGAGATGTATGCGGTATTATTATACACAAGTTCCACATAGGGAAGCGAGGGAACCCAATTTTCTTGGTCATCGCTGCTTTTTGAACTAAGGAACTGCTCAAGGATCTAGTTGACTTGTTGCATTTGCCCATTGGTGTGCAGATGACATGAGGGATTCTGTGCCCAAAACCTTAGAAACTCCCGCCAGAAATGGGAGATGACCTGACAGCCCTGGTCTGACACAATACGTGTTTACAATCTATGACAATGAAAAACGTTCTCTAAGAAAAGGCAAGTCATTTCTGGGGCAGTAGTGATGGCATGGCACAGGACAAAGTGTGCCATCTTAATGAAAAGATCAACCACCACTAAAATCGTTGTGTGCCTCTGGCAGTGAGGCAGTTCCTCAATGAAGTCCATGGAACTGTGACCCATGGCTGAAAGGAGACAGGCAGTGGCTGGGGAAAACAGAATGGTGTTGAACACAGGCTTGTGATTTGGGCACAGAGTTTGCACAATTTTATATCTTTTTTGACAGAGGTACACAGGCCAAGCCACCAGAAAGTCCTCGACACTGAATTCCAAGTCTTGATGTGGCTGAGGTGACTAGCAACTGGTATATATGAGAGCATAGCTTTAGGCCTGGAAGCCTACTCTGTCCCTCCAGGATATAAATACAGCCTTTATGGTAGGGGACGTCATCCTGTAATCTGAACTCGGTGACAGGTGGGATACTGACACCATCCAAAGCCTGGAGGATCTGAGAAGCAACCAGATCATCAGATAACAAGGAAATCATGGAAGACACCTATTGCCCCACTAACAAAATTGTCGGCATTAACCCTAAATCACCCAACTATTTCCATTTTGGGGTCTTGGAAACATTCCCCCCCCCCACGTATTTCAAAATTGGAAAATACCCAACATGGGATGCATTTAAAACGGATTTTATTGTAACCAGTGAACTATAAAATTATGAACAATATAAAAGGCACAAACACAGCAAAGTGGCAGTCACAAACACAGCAAAGTGGCAGTAAAATGGCCTACTACTTTGAACAAATGGAGCAAACATATAATATGTTCTGTACATACAAAGGGTTCATGCTTTGTATCTTTTTGGTGTTTGTTTCTGTCCTCTTCTGATACAGATGAAATATCTTCCCCATTTGTTAATATCGAGCACACAAGATGCTACTTCCCTAGAAGCCAAAGCAAGACCGCAATGTTCCTTTCCTGAACAAGCAGTTTCACCATTTCTGTACCCAGAATCCTGAGAAACATCTGTCCCTTAGTCTGTTATGCCATGTGTGATTCAACAAAATCCAAATATATGCATTCAGACAGGCAATCTGCACGTGCAATGCAACAGCGAGTGTTTGTCCCAGCAACATCATCTGTCAAGCATGAACCTTGCCAGAAAATGTATCTGACAATTGTGGTTTCCCCAGAAATTCTTCCTAGCACGTGTAGGTTTCCAGGAAAAAGCATTTGATAATGTTATCTTCAAAGAAACTCAATTTTCAGGACAATTGTCATGATATATAAAGCAAACATTATCTGGGGTCTCACATCTTTTACAAAACAAAAGCCACTGAAACTATGACGACAAAAGCAACGCGGAAAAAGTCAAACAGACACTCCCTGGGTTACGCAAGATCGAACTTATACAAATTCGCACTTACAGAAAAAGTTCCATAAGCCAGAAATAGGATTTTTGAGTTGCAGAAATTTTTGCGTAACATACAGGTATACATTTCCAACTTACGCAAATTTCGAGTTACGCGAGGCTTTCTGGAATGGAATGATTGCTTAAGTCGGGGGACAGCTGTACAATCCTATCATAACTGCTGCCTCAAAATAAACACACATCTGATGCTGAAATACCTGTATAATTAATTTGGAATCTAATTGACCTCAATATCTTTTGAGTGACTTTTTTGCTACCCTAAAACCACAACAGGTATGCAGAGAAATCCTCCTCATTGTTTGAGAATACTTAAAGAAAGGAGGGGCAGTGGTTTGCCTATCATGTTTTATTTAAATTTTTATACATGTTTGGGTCCCAGAGACACCCCAAAGACTTTGAAAGTGGAGTACACTCATTTTTCCCCATTGACTAACATTGAGGGGGGTCTAACTGACCCCATTATCTTTTCAATGACCTTTTTTGCAACACAAAAACCACAACAGGTAGGATGAGAAAACCAGTGAGGAAAGATTGACTTCCTCATAATATGAGAATATTTAATGTGCGAAACACAGGTTTGACATGAACATTTTTATTTACATTTTTGTGCATGTTCAGGTCAGATAACCTTCCTAATATTGCGGAGTTTAAAAACTCTGGAAGAAGTTCCCCTGCCAGAGCCATGGCACTAAACCTTGGTGACAGGACGTCAGCCTTTCCATTTCTTATCCCTGGGTGACAGATAACTACAAAATTGAACCCGGCAAAGAAGAGGGACCATCAGATCTGATGTTGGTTAACGTGCCTGGCTGCATATAAGGACCAGGACTGAACACCTGGCCCCATCTAAGACAGCGGTTTTCAAACTATGGGTCAGAACCCAGTGCTGGGTTGCGGAATGTAAGGCACTGGGTCGCAGCGGCTCAAGTCAGTACCGCCGACCGGGCCATTAAAAGTCCCACTGGCGGTGCTGCCCGGCTAAGGCAGGCTAGATCCTACCCGTTCTGACACTGTGCTATGTTCTGAAGCGGACAGCAGCAGATCCAGCTCCTAGATGGAGGGGTCACCAAGTTCCCAGCCAGTGGGAACGGAGGGGCGGAGGGGTGAGCAGTGCCTGCAGGCAAAAGCTGCCTGTGCACCTCCACCTATGAACCAGACCTGCTGCTGGCCACTTCCAGGGCGCGGCGCGGTGTCAGGACAGGTAGGAACTAGCCTGCCTTAGCATCCCTGCTGGGCTGCTGACCAGGAACCCCCGAAGGTAAGCCAACACCCCAACCCACGCTTCAATTCACTGATACCGCCCTGAGCCCCCCCAAACCCAGAGCCCCTTCCTCCACTCCAAAACCCTACCCCAGCTCAGAGTCCCCCCATACCCTGAACCCTTCATTCCCAGCTTCACCCTTCAGCCCTCATCCCAATCCTCTGGCCCAGCTCTGAGCCCCTCCCACGCCCCAAGCTCTGGGTCGCAGGCAACAATTTTCTTCAACTGGGTCACCAGAAAAAAAGTTTGAAAACCATCGATATAAGAGATGGTGCAATTCCTCAAAGGCTGCCTCTATGGCTAACAGATCCTTAGCTCATATATCATAGTTCCTCTCCGCCTGGACTAGCTTGCATCAGTAGAAAGCACAAGGGTGCAGTTAGCCATGGGGCCCCGGTGACTTGGACAACATTATGCCCATAGGAAAGTTTGATGCATCAGTCTCTACCATAAATGGTTTTCTGGGATCTGGATGGCTGCCATGATGAATGTTTCTTAGTTACCTGAAGGTGGATTGGGCTTTTGGGGACCAAGTAAATACAGAAGAGCAGTTATAGGGACAACTAAGCTAGAAAACCCCTTGATAAATTGTTTATAAAAATTGGCAAAGCCCATGAATCGCTGTACCCCTGCCCTCACCTGCCACCTCAATACATAAGCTTATTATACTCTCTACCAAGAGTTATATAAAGCAAAAAGCATTACAATTTAAACATAATTACTTCCTTGTTGACCTCATCAATAAAAGACAAAGAACAGTAATAGGTATTGGAATTTATCTAGTTATTGTGACATAATTGCTACATAAAACTTCAATTTATGGTGCAGAAAACGTCCAACTAAAAAAATTAACTTGTCTGCAGTGTTTAGCTTCTTCAGGTTTACACAGCACAGCCGTAGCTTTGTGACTGCACTAAGAATTGTACTATACATTTCTGCATACCAACAAAACTTGCTTTAATTATTTGGTTATTAAGCTAGCAATAAGAATTTCTAAGGGGACAATCACTTTGGTGCATATAATCCTGTTTTATGAATTAATATCACTACTATTCTTTAGAAGCCGTCCGACAGAAGCATGTAAAGGCCCCTTTTCTACAAGAATCAGAGGGGTAGCCGTGTTAGTCTGGAATTGCAGAAGTGACAAAGAGTCCTGTGGCACCTTAAAGACTAACTAAAATTTTAGAGCATGCTCTAAAATTTTAGTTAGTCTTTAAGGTGCCTCAGGACTCTTTGTCACTTTTCTACAAGGTCTTTTTTCCTCTTTTTTTTTTTTTTTGCCAACTTTACAATCAAAATAGACAAAGGGAGTATTATTATAATCATTTTTCAAATGGAGAACTACGGCACAGAAATACTAAAGTGACTTCCCCAAGGTCAAAAAGTAAGTTTGTGACAAAGCCAGGAATTGAACCCTGATCTTCTAAGTACCACTCCAGTTCCTTAACCATAAGAGCATCCTTATTCTTAAATGTTAGCAATTCTACCTGCTGCATACAAAAACCACACACCTGCTCACCATCTTAAAAGAAGACAAAGACTACTTTGGGCACCCAATTTCAGACACCACCAATAAAATCCTGTAAATAAAAGTATGTTTTTAAGGCTGACTGTCCAGATGTCAGATCAGGATCAGTTCAGAGTTGTCAGATGCTGTTACAAACGGAAAAAATTATTTGAACGTACAGTGTAGCCTGACAGATAATAAATCAAAATGTGAAAGTGACATCTGCAAATTCTGCCAGAGGGCACTGGGTGGTGTCCATCCGTTTTCAAAATTATTGCAGAGGAAAAAAAATTAAATCAGAATCTGTCTGTTTTCCTCTGTACCTGATCCATGATAGAATAAGAGAGTCATGCTAACCCCTGTTCCTCCCCCACCAACACATTCTGTACTTATTAGTGACTGTGTATTACTTCCTTTTCTTGGGATAGGAGGAAACATAACAAAAATCACCACACTATTTAACAGATGCTAGCCACAGCGGAATGTTCACTTTATCCAACCCAGCTACAGGTTTCTTACTATTCCTGACCACAGCTACAGCCAGCTCTATGCAGCCAGACTCCTGCACCCACATGGAGCCCCATCAGGGCCTATCAACAGGGATCCATTAACGGGCTGAGGCCACATTGCAACGTTCAGGTCTGATATGTCAGGTTCAGCAGAGGTATCTCTGCAGTTCTGGATATGTTCATATAGATGCATGGGTTAAAGCTGCCACTATTTTCCATATGAATATCACCAGCTGGCTCCAACAGCAATTCAGAAGGACTGCAACACCCTGCTGTGTCAACAGTAACACAGGCTTCTGTAACATGTCAAAGCTACATTGTAACCTTAGTCATAGCCAATTTAGGCACAGATGTCACAATGTTCATGGTAACCAAGTACTCGTATTTGAATAAAGTCCATGATGAATCCACCCTGCACTCAACCCACAGTAGCAGCTCTTCTCCCGTGAGGTTGGTCCCAGCACGCTGTTCCAGGCATTGCAACTTGGCATATGTGGTTTCAGTGCCACTTAGGTTTGGCCCATCTGCCCCTTCATAGATGGAGCCGGGGGGGGGAAGGGGGCAGACTCAAAAAACCTCAGTGGCACTGTGATCATTTGTGCCAAATGTAATGCCCAGAATGGGGAGCTGGGACCAGCCCTGCACAAACCGGAGCTGCTGCTGTGGAGTGATCTCACCATGAACCCTCTCTGTCCCCCGCCAACTCTTTATGACTTTTTTTTTCCCTGCACTTCTGCTGTGAAATTTACTTAAAAAAAATTAAAATGCTGTGCTAAAAATCATAGTCTGAGCAGTACCAAAATCTCACATCAACAGCAGGATCAACGTAACCCTATTGCCTTCCACGGCTTCACCCAGATAAAACTGACTGGAACTACGCAAACAATTCTGTTGATGGTGCGAAGGAAGGAACAGAATCAAGCTATCACTCTAAGGGCAGGTCTACACTATCTGCCGGATCAGCGGGTAGCGATCTATCTTTCGAGGGTCGATTTATGTCATCTAGTCTAGAAGCGATGAACCGATCCCCAAGCGCTCTCCCGCCAACTCCGCTACTCCACTGCCCCGAGGGGTGCAGGCGAAGTCAATAGGGGAGCAGCAGCGGTTGACTCAGCACCTGAAGATGCCGCAGTAAGTCGATCTAAATACATTGACTTCAGCTACGCTATTCCTGTAGCTGAAGTTGCATATCTTAGGTCGATCCCCCCTCAGTGTAGACCAGGGCTCGGACGTGGTGGCTCTGCAAGGCTACCTGGAGTAAAAAGTATTTTATTCACTAAAGCAAACAGATATCATTGACTACACACCATGGGAGCGGAACTGATGAATAAGGTGGTGCCATTTTAGCAATCACTTTTCAGAATAGAACTGCACTTTCAAGTTCTAAGAAGGCTGTTGAAAGCAACACTGAATATGAAATAAACACATTGTTTTTAGGTGGGGGGGGAGGTTTATCACCTACATACAAATGTAGAAGTTTCGCTCCAAAACTCAGAACCTGAGACATGCAAATCAACAGCAACCCCCCCATGGAATTCTCAGCATCTGGCTTGAGCACTACTATGCATTACAGATAGATGGCTATTTTCTTCTTTTTCTTAAGTGTTCCTTCCATTGTAAAAGCTGCTACTGCTGTTAAGTAAAGTGCACCCATTTCACAAGTAAAGAGGGAAATAAAAAGGTCTCTACTGTGAAGTACTGCATTACATTCATGTGAGAGAACAGGCTTCTTTAAGAGGAGAGAGAGAATGGATGGGATGACTCCCGAGATTAATAATGGAAAGAGCCTTTTAGTATGTGAAATGATCTGACTGTCAAGGTCCAATCCCCCGAGTGCCCTATCACAATTAGCACCCTTAGCAGCAAGCACAGGGCTGAGGACTGAACAGGCCCAAGTTCTGTCTTCCATATGGCCCATTTATGCCACTCTGGTAACATAAAGGGGTTATAAACCCAGCAGAAAGAGGTTATGGGAACTGGCCTTAATTTTAAAGAAAGTCTTCATATAGCACTGTGCCCTCCCTCTGCTCCCCACCCTACTCTCTCTGGCGTATATAATGGGGTGTGGCTAGAACAATCTCTGGCTATTCTCAGATGTGGAATGGACTGTGGGGTGAGGAGGATGTTGCAGCAAAACATAGATTAGAACAGCTCTGAGGCTGCTCTCATTTACACCTGGGAAATGAGAAAGTAAAAAGATCAAAGGTGTCTTAAAGATGTGCTTGCTCCCAAACTCTCTTCTGGCATCTAGTGAAGATCAAGGAGAATTTGGACAGAGGCTAAAATACTCAGTAGTCCCTCCAGATCACGGAAGATGCATATTAAAGGGATAGTATCAATTTAAAAATCATGTGTTATAAACAGATAGAATTCTATACCTTTATAACCTTTGGTGGTTAAAAGTGAAAGAAATGTAAAATCCAATTTCCTTATTATTCTCTCTCTTCATTGGATCCATTTCTTTTGTAAAACAAATAAATGAAGTCGGTTTCACTTTGGGATGCTTCTTGTTGCATGTATAGGGTTTCAACGAATGCAGATAAATGTTAACATGTTTAAAAGCAATGATTTTCACTGGAATTTTTTTTTAAAATCATGGCAACATTAATCTAGGGGCTCTGAGGTTAGAAAATCTTGGTTTGGCCCAAAGTTTTAAATCTGACCAAGGATTTAATTTAAGTCTCATTAATAAGACAGAACGGGAAACTTTCCGCTCTTCTTTTTCCCTGCAGAAAGAACATATAAATACAAGACATTCTTCAAATAATTAAGAGTTTGACCTAATACTGTTAAAAGCTACTGAACTTAATAACTAGGACAAAAATGCATCATTAGCCTGTTGTCTGTAAGTGATATCAAAGCTTTTCTTATGTAACTCTAAATGAGCTCTAAATGAGATTCTTACAATACACAGATGCAAGGACAGAGTTTTACCTTCCATTTTTCATTTCACAATATTCCCGTTAAGGCCCTGATCCTGTTAAAAAAAAACCAACAACAACAAAAAGACACACACTTAATGCATGTGAGTAGTGCCACTGGACTCAGAGTTACTCATGCTAAAAGTTAAGGATGTGTATATATCTTTGTGGGATCAGGGCTTAGACAAGATTCTGATGGTTATTTTGTGACCTCTCTTTGTTACACAGTTTCTGCCCAATATATCTCCAGTATAGTCAAACAAAGATCCTGAGCTAGAGAAGCACAAGCAAGTATCCCTGTGACAGCAGAATGGCTCATTTAAACAGGGTTGATGGAGAAACTATTAAAGAAATCCTCCAAAAAATATCACAGAATAGATGTCTGATGTCTGCAGCAGTGACTATTTAGTGCGACCCAGAGAGTAATTACGAAAGTGAAGCCAGTCTGACACAGGATTTGTGCACTGTCCAGAAACTGGCTTTGAAAACTCCAGGTGTAAACTCACCCATGCTGATTTCAAGGATCTGGTATTTATCCACTCTCAGTGGTACCCACCTCTTTCATAGAAAATGTGAAAATCGCTCATCAGAAAGTTCAGCTCACTGGTAGCATCTGATTTTGAAATAGACTTAGGCTCCAAAACCACTCATATGCGTCATATTAGGAAACCATTTTCGATATGGCCACTGAAGTCAATGCTGCTACAACATTTTACAGCAGCTGAGGATCTTCCCCATGGGTTTTAGAAGCAGTTTCTGCAAATACTTAAGTCGGCTGGTGTGGCTAGGGCATAACTTTGTTATGAACATTTGTGAAAAACTCTGAGTCTAGTTTCCTGCCACTGAGAACAAATGTATGTCCTGGCTACATCAGCCAGCACAACTGTGTTTCAGAAAGCTTAAAACCAATATTTTCATATTGCTGGGAGTTGCAAATTAGCGGGGATGGTAGGATCCAATTTGCAGCTGGGCCAATAGACTCACAAGGTCAAAGTGAGCTGACAACTCAGGCAATTTAATTGGAAAAACACACTTCACTTTAGTTACCCAACTCATTTAGTACTGTTATTTAACAGAGGATGGCTGTAGATAATTAGTCCCGAAACATTAAACAGGAAACTAGATTGTATGTCCATGGAATACTTTACAAGTGTTGGAGATTGAACTTTGGCCCCAATGATGGCTAATTAAAGCAAGCACTGGGGGATCCAAGCAGAACTGCCACCCTGAAGGCATAAACCCATCAGATTTGCTTTTGCAGCAATAAATGATAAGGCTGGTTTCCAAGATACAGTAGCAATATTTTTTGTATGCCACAATGAAGATGATGGGGAGGATACTGCAAAATCCTGCAAACAATGTGTTTAACCTGAAGCACAAGAGTAGCCCCACTGACGTCAATGGCACTACTTACGCCAGCCTAGGCACGTACACAAATGTTTGCAGTTTGGAGCTAATTTTAACCCACGGGTGAGTGCATGTTATATATGCATGCTACAAGTCCCCACAGTGCTTGATCCACAGAGAAACTGAACTATTTCAGACCCTCCACCCTACAGAGAGCCTTGACTCTACAGTGCAACTGTAGCAGCTCATGCTTTTAGCTCTGCAGTCAACTGCAGTCCCCCAGTCAACTGCAGTGTGTTGGTTGTGGGGAATTACACTTGCACCACTGAAGTCAATGGGACCTTTACCAGTGACATCAATGGGCACAGATTGAAACCCTCATTTTCAAACATAACCCCCAACCTCAGGCAGAAATTTAAAATAGCATCCTGAAATCTTAAAGTTCGAGCACAAATCTAAATGTTCTCTCCTAGCACTTTACTAATCCATTAATGCCCACTACTGTACATTATACTGTCAATAGCAATCCCACTGTGGTATTTAATATACTAACATTATTGTTTGCAATTATCAGATGCTCAGATACTGCAGTTATGGGCGTCAGTGTATGGAACCAGATAACAAATGTGTATTTTGTCTTTAGGCAAATGCTGCCTTTTTAATGGTAGCCATTATATATTAACAGAACAATGTAAATTCGAGTGGAATAGTGTGTATTAACTGACGTGGAGGGAGAAGATAGTGAATTTAGTGCTGATGTAAGGTACCAGACAAATAAACCCAGGATATGATTTTCCAGGATTATCAGATATGTACAGAAGAGGCAGAAGCAATACAAAGTTCGCCATAGTGTTTAGTCCTCATACATCACCTGTGATACAGAAAAATCACCTCATTAAAGTGATGGGATAATTCAGCCTCCATCTCCATGAAGGGCCTGATTTACAAAGATATTTAGACCCCTAAAGACACAGCTAGGCACCTAAAGGGATTTTCTAAAGCACCTAGGTGCTTAACTCCAAATCAGATAGAGCAAGGACTTCAGCCTGGGTCTCTGAAATCCCAGGGAACATCCCTAATCATCAGTCTGCAGAGTCAGTCTCTTTCTGCCTCCGTGCCTACATAGTTACTTATAATAAAGAGAGTGTGACTAATGGTTAGGGCACTTGCTGGAGATGTGGGAATCAGGCAGAACAGGGACTTGAACTTGGAGCCTTCCACATCCCCTATGAGGGCTGTAACCCTAATGCTGTTGGCTAATCAGGTCTCTTACCCACACCCTAGGATAGTGTTTCCCAAACTTACAACATTCGCGTTCCCCTTTTGAGACATTTGTCTTACCGGCGTACCCCTTCTCCGGTGAAGATATTTTTTTGGGGGGGGGCAAGAGCCACATTTTTATAACACACTCCTAATTTATGTCATAATTATCACTAACATTCATATTTTCTTCATAATTTTCTTTTGTACGTTTCAAACTTCCTGTTTTTAGCCAGCGATCCATTGTAAATGGGTTTAACAAAAACAAAAAGAGAGAAATTTTGTATATTTGTAACCGGGGAATAGTCCTGCTATTGTGGGGAACTTTCCTGGCTTCTGCACTACCCCAGTGAAATAGGCTAGCTAGCGGAAGGATCTGAGCCCTCGCTCCCACTTCCTTTACCCAGAAGCCTCCCTGCCCTCAAGAACTCCCCTTGCACTTTCCTGTCTTGCAGAGTCCTCATAACCCCAACAAAGCTGGCCCAGGATTTTTGGGGGGTCTCAACCCCCAGCCTTGCTGCAGTCACCTAGATCAGGGGCAAGGGTGTCCCCAATCCAGGGTATTCTGTCTGTACTGGATGGTTCCCTGACCCACTGATCACTGCATACAATTTAAAGTAAATGCAAATTATTTAAAGAAAAAATGGGAAGGTTAAAGGAAACGCATCACCCTGCTCTATGGCAGGGGACATCACAAACAGTGTCTCTGCACTGTCAGGGCAATTCATAGTCTGTTCCTCGTAGGTAGGTCCCAGGCCCCTTCTCAGGCCCTGGCTGTGCTGCAGGGATGTTGTAGCTTGGACACTTGCTCTGGTGGTGGTCACACACTCTCAGGCTCTGGACTGCTCCAGCCCCAGTTCCACCGCTCTGTCTCAGCTCCACACTGCCTCAGCAAGGCTGCTGCTGCTCTGCCTCCAGTCCTGGGGATGCTGCCCTGGCCCCTCTGGCTCTGGCTGTTACAGCTCTGCTCCCAGCACAGCTCTGCTCTGCAAGCTGCTTCTGTTTTCCTGCTCCCAGCACTGACCTGCTTCATGGGCTGCTTTCCGGGCTGCTCTGGCTCTGGTTGCTGCAACTCTGCTCCCAGCACAGGGTCTGTCTCTCTCTAGGGCTGTGCTCTGGCTTTGAGGCTGCAGCTCTGCTCCTAGCACAGGGTCTGTTTCCCTGGGCTGCTTTTCTGGCCCCCTCTGCATCTGGCACAGCTCTGATCCCCAGTTCAGCTTGGGCCCCTGCTCTCTCCTTAGCTCGGCCCCACTCCGTCTGATCCCGGCAATTCCAGCTCACACAGAGAATGGGACCAACCCTGTCCTCCTGACTGCTTGATCAGGCTACCTGCCCAGTCAATCAGGCTGGCCTGGAGTGCTGGCCTCCTCCCATTGCCCCAGGGGACTGTCAGTCTCAGGGTCTTGATTTCCCATGAACCTTTCCCCTTTTGGTAATGAGAGCTAGCAACCAAAACACTCCCGCTGAATGTTAGCAAGGGGATAACAGTCCCCTTACATATTAATACACACCAAGGATGTCCTTGCTACGATCTTTAGATTACAAGTAGTTATTCACTTTTATCTTTTATCTGTCATTATGACTTCTGCGCATGCCACAAAGGCAAGTGTATTGCCCGAGCTGCGGTAACGCACATGTGTGGCTTGCGTCAGCTCTGCTGTGCTATTAGATGTTACTAAACGTGTTATCATTAGTTACAATGTAAACCTGTGTGTATTTCTATTGTACAAGTGTACACCATTCTTGTATATTAAATTTTAGTGAATTGTTTTCTGTCCTACAAAAACCCCTATGATAAAGTAAAATAAAAAATTCTACCGTGTACCCCCTGAAACCCTTTCACGTACCACCAGGGGTACATGTACCCACTCTGGGAAACACTGCCCTAGGAATTCCATACAAGACCTGAAAACTTTCCCAACAAACACTTCATTGAAAGTGACCCATTTCAATGGTGGAAGGGTGGTGGGGAAATGTTTCACTGAAATATTCCCAACCAGCTTTACAAACAACCCTCAATGTCATTTTGTTTAATACCAACCTTTCCTCCAGGGAGTCAAAGGAGAAAGGTTTATGGAGACGCTGGTGGTTCAAGTTCTGGGACTTGCTCTGTACAATGCTGGCTTTCTTCCACTGCCCCCCAAAGTTTAAAAAAAAAAGTCTCAAAGTTAATGGGCCTGTGAACAGACACAGAGGGCTGTCCACGTGGATCAGCTTACAGGCATGGCACCAAAGAGGGGCAAAGGACTTAATTTTTTTAAGACATAAACATTCCAATAGGGAACTGAGCAATGGTTTGGTTTGGTATCATAATGTAATCAACTTCTCCTGCCTCATGACCAGTTCAGGAGCAGGGCTTGAAATCTAACCATTTGTCCCAGTCTTACCGTGCTTTCAAGAGGGACAGTGGTGACAGTGACAGACATATGTGACAGCGATAAGAAATTAAGGAACAACAATACCAAACTCTTATATAGCACTTAGCTTCTTTGTAAAGCACTTTGAAATCTAAAAGATAACTAGGATCGTTACTCCCCATTTACAGATGGGAACAAATCGCCCATGCCTAATCGCCATGCCATATCCCAGGAAGTTTCCAGTCTCTCCCCGCTTCCGAATTTCTCCTCTCAGACTCTCTACGCTGCCGAGACTTCGGAAGCTCCGTGCAGCTGCAAGAACCAGCATCCGGGGTCCGGCCCCCCAGACCCGGCGGAGGTCTGAGATCCCGGTTTCACGGTCCCTGCTCAGCACACAGCGCTCGCCTCAGGGGCCACACACCAGAGAGCGGCGGGGCCTCTGCGCTCCCTCGCGAACAAGCGCCGCCCGCGGCTCTCTGCCCTGCCCCGCCCCCGCCAAACTCCTCACCTGTCGCCGCGGGTCCTAGGACACTGCGGCAGCCGCCGCCGCAGCTCCCCGCCCGGGCTGCTCCTCCTCCTCGTGCCGCCGCCTGAGCAGAGTCTCCGCGTTCTGTCCCCGCCCACCCGCCGAACCTCACAACTTCACCCCCCGTGGCGCGCGCCGCGGCGAGCTCCAGCTCCAGCTCCCCGGGCCCGGCCAGCCGCTCTCGCGCAGCCCCTCTGTTTCTTAAAGGGGCAGCGTCACGCGCGCCCACCCCTGCACTTGCTCTCTCGGGTCTATCCAGTCCCTGAGCGCCCAGCGCGGCTCTCAGACAGGCACTTGCTCATGCTCCGTGCCTGCACGGTCACTTTCTTCCTACCAGCCCCTGCACTGCCCAGATGCATTGTGGGGATTGTAGTTTTTAGTGCCACTTTACTTTAGGTTTTTCTGGACGTGTCTCTTGTGTGTAGGGGAGCAGGGAGAAGAACAGGAGGAGGAGGATTGTAAGGTGACCAGATGTCCCGATTTTATAGGGACAGTCCTGATTTTGGTTCTTTTTCTTATATAGGCTCCTATTACCCCTCCCACTACTCCTGTCCCAATTTTTAACATTTGCTGTCTAGTCACCCTATTAGAGAGACAAGGTGGGTAAGGTAATATTTTCTATTACTAATCAACTTCTGTGGGTGAGAGAGAGAGCTGCTTTGGTGCTTACACAGAGCTCTTCCTCAGGGTCTGGAGAAGATCTGGCCCAGACCCTGAAGAAGAACTCTCTATGAGCTCAAAAGCTTGTCTCTTTCACCCACAGAAGTTAGTCCAATAAAAGATATTACCTTACTCACCTTGCCTTTCTAATAATTATTTTGTTAGTCCTGCCATATTGGCTTCCACATAATCATTCCACTAGGGAATAGTCTTCTTTCTAAATGGATGAACCATAATTTCTTACAACTCGCACAATAGATATGTGTGTGTGCATATGCAAACAGAAGTGAGATCGGTCCTGTAAACTTACTTTGGACTTACCTGCTTATTGTCTGGATGTAAAATCATAGAATCATTGACGATTGGGGTTGGAAGAGACCTCAGGAAGTCATCCAGTCCAACTCCCTGCTCAGAGTAGGACTAATCTCAACTAGATCATCCCAGCCAGGACTTTGTCAAGCCAGACTTTAAAAACCTCTAAGGATAGAGATTCCACCACCTCCGTAGGTGTTTCACCATTCTCCTAGTGAAATAGCTTTTCCTAATATCCAACCTAGACCACCCCACTGCAACTTGAGACCCTGTTCTGTCATCTACCATCACTTAGAACCGCCTAGCTCCAGCCTCTTTGGAACCCCCTTTCAGATAGTTGAGGCTGCTATCAAATCCCCCCTCACTCTTCTCTTCTGAAAACTAAATAAGCTCAGTTCCCTCAGCCTCTCCTCATAAGTCATGTGCCCCAACCCCCCCTGCTGGATTCTCTCCAATTGGTCCAAATCTTTTCTGTAGTGTGGGGCCCAAAACTGGATGCAGTATTCTGGATTTGGCCTCACTAGTGCCAAATAGAGGGGAATAATGACTTCCATCAATCTGCTGGCAATGTTCCTAAGAATGCAGCCCAATGTGCTGTTAGCCCTCTTGGCAGCAAAGGCACACTCCTGACTCAGATCCACCTTCTCATCCACTGTAATCCCCAGGTCCTCTTCTGCAGAACTGCAGTTTAGCTAGTCAGTTCCCAGCCTGCAGCAGTGCATGGGATTCTTCTAAGTGCATCCTAAGTGCAGGACTCTGCACTTGTCATTGCTGACTCTCATCAGATTTCTTTTGGTCCAATCTTCCAGTTTGTCTAGGTCACTCTGACAAACCCTCTCCCTACCCTCCAGCATATCTACCTCTCCCCACATCTTAATGTAATCCACGAACTTGCTCTCTATCCTGACATTCCCTTGCTCCTCAGTCTGTCTGTCCCCACAGTCCCTACCTGTTGCCCACATTTCACTGTCCCCTCACTATCTCCTGTGTGGACTATACACGTAAACAGGGGCAGGAACTTCCATTAAAGAAAGCCTGGCTTCAGACCCATTGGATACAATGGAAGATAGTAGACATCTTTTCTAGAGGCAGGCTCACTTCCAGCACCAAAGGAAGTAAGGGAGTGATGGCCATTGGGGTGAGGGTACCCATGGGGACATGTGGTGATTTTAAACAGACAGAACTCATAAGACAGCCCAAGCTTATCCTGAGATCATCTCCAGCTTTTAAAATAACACACTAAAATCATGAGGATAACAGGGAGAGATGGCACCTCTATATGTTTTAGGATTGGACTAGCCCTCAGCGAGCATGCAATCTTACAAAGTCTGTGCCTGATCTTGCTTCTACTGAAGTCAATAGATTGTTTGCCATTGATTTCATTCAGGCCCTCTGTCATGGGAATTTCATATTTCCACACCCATGTAGTACTCAGCAGTTAATGGTATGGTAGTAATTCTCATGTTTGCATGTATAATTAAATACTCCCAGAGTGACAAAATTGTTAAACATGCTTTCCATAAATTAATGTAAGGCTTAACGGTTGAAACATTTGCCCTTGCTAAATTTGATTTTCCCCAAATTACTATCAATTTAATAGCTTAACACTCCCTCTCCCATCTGTGTTTTGTTGCAGATTATGTAACTAAATGATCCAAAAAACTATTTTCTATAAAAACAGATATACACGAAGGGTGGAATTTTTCAACAGTACTCAATGGGGGTCTAAAGCTACTTCCCTTGAAGTCCATGTGAATTTTACCATTGACTTCCCTGGGACAAAATAGGCCAATGCTGAACACTTTTGAAAAATCTCATCCTGGATTAGCACAAAAGCTATAAGAATGACTAAAATAACTATAAACATAATGAAATATTGGCTTGTGAATTGACCAACTGAAAGAGGTCTCATCTACCAAATTTCTAATCAGTTCTATGAGTTATAGTTCAGTCTTAAAAAGATCTTTAAAAAGTGCTAGGTCTGTCATCCCTGTAACTGGAACAGCACAATAAAATATTAATCAGCATTTTTATGAATGAAACACATTTATTTTGATGATCCTGTCAGCACTTTGTTAATTTTCCACAAATATTCACAAGTGGAATTTTTGTCCCCAGGAATGTTTGCTGAAAACTGAAGTTTTATGAAAGTTTTATGAAAACATATTCAATAGGTTTGAATATTCACAACAGCAATGTTCTCAAAGCCATTCCTCCTTTTCATAAAAGTTTCAGTGTTCCAGCCAAGAAGCAAAAAATATATATGTGAATGAGGTGACCAATTGCACACCACAAATAGTGAATAGCCAAAGACATAGAAATAATAATTTATGAGGGCTGAAATGTGCTTGCGTGAAGGCGTTCATAGATCCATTATGATTAACAGTCAATGTCTGTGAGGGAACTTGCAAATAGAAAATAAAAGGACATCATTCATCAAATTTTTCACTGCAAAACAGTTCATCGATCTCCAGTCATCAACCAAAACAGGAATTTCATGATCGTAACAAAGTTTTAGGGCATTGACAGTATACGTATATTTCCATTAAGGGGCAGGGAAGCATTTTCCTTAATACTAGATAACATAGTGGTTAGCTGTATGAGATGGTAGGAGTTTACCAGTAGGTGACCACTGTGGTGTGTCTACACAACTAGTAGGTTTTTACAGCAAAAAGTCTCAGAGCCTGATTCTACAGACTCAGAGTCCAAGGGCTCGCACTCTGGTGCTAAAAATAGCTGTATAGATGTTTAGATCCAGGCTGACGCTCAGGATTTAAAGCCCACCCACTTCCCTAAGCTTCAGAATCTGAGGTCCAGCTTCTTAAGACATTCAATTAGAGTGACCAGATGTCCTGCTTTTATAGGGACAGTCCTGATTTTGGAGTCTTTTTCTTATATAAGCTCCTATTACCCCCCTCCCCACTCCCTGTCCCGATTTTTCACATTTGCTGTCTGGTCACCCTACATTGGATGGATGGGTCCACAGCACCGATGCAGAATAAGAACTGTCAAGCCATGGGTTTTGTTTCCAGTCTTAAATGAATACAAAACCAGTTTCTAGTTCACAGGTCCCTATCCCTTACATGTGCATTATTGCACCCTTGCTAGTTGCATGCATCCTATACTGAAGAGAGCAGGAAAATAGGGCTTGGTCCTGCAAGCTGGCCCAATTCAGTAAACTATATAAATCAGTGGGGTTATTCATGTGCTCTTATTTAAAATGTGCTTAATTGCTCTGCGGGATAGGGGCCAGAATGCTCAGCACCTTTCAGAATTGAGCCCATAATTCAGAAGTGGTTCTTGCTGACTCTGCAAAACATGTTTGTGAAACACAAAGCACAGCTTTGATTCCACATTGCTGCCCTCCTTAAAGGTGCCTTAAAGCCGTCTCTTTGGCCTGCATCTAAAATCCTGGGAGGTATCCCTGAATACAGTAGATTTTTGTGACTGGGAAACAATTTTCATTTGTCTCCAGCTGTGAGTTAGTCAGTTCAGAAGTATGGCATCAGAAGAAAAGCAGAACCATATATCAAAACACCATACTTAAAGTCAAACCATTCTGAAAAAAAAAAAAACAGGCATTATTCAGATATGGACCCCTTCCAAAAGAATATCACTGAACAATATTTTGAAGATCTGCACCAACAAAGATACTATGTATAAGCAGAAGTACCACAAGCAAACCAGCTCCCTACTCACTCTGTTGGTGAAAAGGGAAAAATGCTGCCATAGAGAGCTGGTGAAAACCACTTCATAGAGAGGGAGTTCACACTACACTTCCAAAATGAAATGCAAGAGCTGCCTCTGAGCTCCACCAGCAGCACTCTGCCTCCCACGTGTTCTAGTGGTAGAATATTTCCTGAGACTGCCATTGGTCCAGTTTGCCTCTGTGCCTGCACTGCAAGTCTGGGTCTTCTAAAAGCACGTTACACAGCCCAAAGCACTTATGTTAACTCTCTGCTTAGGTGTTTATACCCCTCTCATTGTTCTGGTATCTGAAACCCAACCTATATGGGAAGGGGTAACTAAATATATTTATCCCCATTTTATGGATGGAAATACTGAGATAGCATAAGTGAAATAGTAAAGGTCACATAGCAAGATATGAAGGTGAAGATGACAGAAGAAATCCTCTTAGCCCCACAGTCTATCCATTAAACCATATTGAATATGTATGACAATATGTCCTGGTTCAACAGGCTATAGAAGTCAATTTCACATGGAAATAAATGTAAGAGATACTCTTGATGGCAGTTGAAGAGGTATCTTTGATGTAAGTGATAACCTATGGTTCAGATTCCTCTAATGCAGCAGAGATATAGAACAGTTATCTCCATATGGTGCTTAAAAATGGCATCCAACAAACAAACAAAAACAGAAAAGAGCACAAAACAAAATACAGTAGAACCTCAGAGTTACAAACTGACTGGTCAACCACACACCTCATTTGGAACCAGAAATATGCAATCAGGCAGCAGAGACCAAAAAAAAGCAAATAATGTACGGCACAGTACTATGTTAAATGTGAACTACTAAAAAATAAAGGGAGTGTTTATAAAAAAAGATTTGATAAGGTAAGGAAATTGTTTCTGTGCTTGTTTCATTTTAATTAAGATGGTTGAAAGCAGCATTTTTCTTCTTCACAGTAAAGTTTCAAAGCTGTATTAAGTCAATGTTCAGTTATACACTTTTGAAAAAACCACTAGGACGTTTTGTTCAGAGTTAGGAACATTTTCTCCCTGAGGTGTTCATAACTCTGAGGTTCTACTGTAAGTGCATTAAACTGTATTGTATATGCAATCAGTAAAGAGACATAAGAAAGAAGAATCCCCTGCCACAGAACCATTGAGAGATTTACATGCTGATCCTAAGCAGATGTTCCTTTTGGATACAGAAAGATGCTTATATCGATCTAATACCAGGACTAAGTAAAAGTTTCCACAACCTAAAAGAATGAGTAGGTGGATGATAATGACAATAAGCCAAAAAGACAGCAAAACTGAGGGACTCAGTGACAGTCTGCATCAACAGCTGTTCAGTAACCCTATGATAGACAATATTAGAAGCAGCTTCACGGTGTGATGCAGTGATGGTCTTATGATATATTAGCAATTATTCAGAAGTAGGAAAGTGTGAAAGTCTTGTTGCTACATAAATTATAAATTATCTGAGACATTTATGTCAATTATAGACTTGCTGTAAGGAGCAGACACTGGTGATCAGGACAATAACTATGTTTTAGTGTCAGGTGAATATTTTCAGGCAATTACACAAATCAATCCTTTCTCATCTACTCTTAGCACGTCACCTCATCTGGTGAATTAGACAAAGTGTTTCTTTTCTATTTTTTTGTGTTCATTGAAAAGGATGACACAATAACAGTAACAGAGGAGGGAAACAGTCCAGTAGAATTTGCGGTACCACAGCAATAGAGACATTTTGACTCAGGGGATTCCATGTGTGACGGGTTGAGATCACAGAAACCCCCTTAGGAGCTGCCACCCAATGTGCCAAGGCTACTCCTGCCTCTGTTTTCCTGCCCAAACAGCTTAGGACCTCAGTACACTGCCAGGTCTGATCCATGTCCCCCAACAGCTATGGGCTTGCCTGGAACCAGAGAGGAAGTATTTTTGCCTCCGGCACTCAGATGCCCAACTCTCAATGGGGTCAAACCCTGAATAAATTCATTTTGCTCTGTATAAAGCTTATACAGAGCAAACTCATAGATGGTTCACCCTCTATAACAATGTTAGAGAGAGGTGCACAGCTGTTTGCCCCCCCCCCCAAGTACTCCAGGTTAATTAATAACTAAAAAGTGATTTTAATAAAGACAGGAAGTAGGGTTTAAGTGGTTCCAAGTAGTAACGGACAGAACAAAGTGAATTATTAAATAAAATAAAATAGAACACGCAGATCTAACACTAATACAGTAAAAAGCCTCATCCTCAGAAGTTTCAGTGAATTTCTTCTTTCAGGCTAAACTCCCTTTTAGCCTGGGTCCAGCTATCACTCACACACACTCCTGCAGATACTGTCCTTTATTCCAGTTTCCTCTAGATCTCCTTGGGGGTAGAGAGGCTGTTCTTTGAGCCAGCTGAAAAAACACATGGAGGGATCTCTCCAGGATTGATATAGACATACTCTTGTGGGTGGAGACCCCTTCCTCCTTCCTATGCAGAGACCAGTTGTAAAATGGAGTTTCAGAGCCACATGGTCCAGTCACATGTTTGAGCCAGACTCCATTTGCTACCAGCCAGGCCACATTACTGTGAAAGCTCAGGTGTGGACAGTCATCTACAAAGTTCATTGTTAGCTTGATTGGTTCTTGATTGGGATTTACTGAGAACAGTCTTTTCTCAGAGAGCTGCTGAGCTGCTTTCCAAAATCTACTTACAACTAACCAAGTACATAGCCAATATTCATAACTTTGAATACAAATCAGACACATACATACAGATAGGATGAACAGATCCAGCAGATCATTACCTTTACATAGATATATTACATGGCATAAGTAGCAAAACCATATTCCAGTAATGTCATACATATATTTATAGGCACCCCCCCATAAAGCCTTACAGAGTACACAGTTGCACCATGAAATATAGCCTCTCAAGCCCTGTCTTATGATGTGCTGAGCACCCTGAACTCCCAAGGTCACTTCTCATAGTTCTGCATGTGCTCAGCTTCACACATTGGAAATAATATGAGCTGCATTCTCCACCTGCCTTGTCATGCAAAAGCACGCTAGGGTTGAACAAGTCCCCCATCACTGTGGACAGCCCTTAGTAAGACGTGAGCAAATGGGATATTCATGGGTGCAGGTGTACTTTCTTTCTAAGTTCCAGCTCCATCGTCCTGTCCTGTGGTGTTCCTGCCTCCTGCCATCTATCTCACTGCAGGTTCCTTCAGCCCTTTTTTTTCGCCCTGTCCCATTTCCCCACACCCGAATCAAGGTCTCTCAATTTCCCATTCTCCCTGGCAGGAGCTGCCCCTTCATCCCTCAGCCATTTGTACAGGTTGTGCCCCATGAAGACTTCCTCCTGCTCCCCATTCTCAAACCTGCTGTAGTCCCAGGCTATCTGATCTACTCACTCTCTGTCTGATTAAGCCTCTGCCTCTGTCCACCATTATTCTCCCCCACATCCAAATCTGCTTGTCCCTGGATCCCCTATCCTCTGAGCCTTCCCTCACACATAGACTGTTTTAATAATAAGCCCCCCCTGCCACTGGTCAAATGGGAGAATGATTATATGAGAAACCTACCTACTGGTCTGCAGGGAGCCCTGGATGTTACTGAATTGGTACCACTGAGCCCTTTGCAGGATCCAGCACCAGTCTTTCAGTCAGGATTGCTGTGGGGCGGTCGGACTTGTTATATATAATTATTGTATATATTCACTTGACTTGACTCTTGCACCCCAAAATTAGTTGCTTGAAACTGGAAGTGATGCTGCCAGGGTTCCCTCCTCACTCTGAACTCTGGTGTACAGATGGAGGGACCCGCATGAAAGAACCTCATGCTTATTTCTACCAGCTTAGGTTAAAAACTTCCCCAAGGCACAAATCCCTCCTTGTCCTTGGACAGTATTCCTCCAACCACCAAGTGATTTTGATAAAGATTCAGGGAAAGGACTACTTGGAGTTTCTGTTCTCCCCAAATATTCTCCCCAAGCCTTATCACCCCCTTTCTTTGGGACGCTTGAGAATAATATCCTTACCAGTTGGTACAGGTCAGCACAGACCAATTATCCCTGCAGTTTTAGGACACTGAAAATCACTCAGGTTCTTAAAAGAAGAAGTTTATTTAAAAAAAAAAAAGATAAAAGAATCACCTCCGTAAACTCAGAATGGAAGGTAAAGTTACAGGGTAATAAAAGATTTAAACACAGAGGACCCTCCTCCAGGCTTAGCATCAAAGTTACAGAAAACAAGAATAAATTCCTTCTTAGCACAGGGAACAGTCACAAGCTAAAACAAAAGATAATGTAACACCTTGCCTTCTTACTTACACTTTTTGTAATACTAGAGACTTGTTTCAGGATTGTCTGTAAGAGATGGATTTTCCTGCCCTGGCCCCCTCTGGCTTGGAGAGAACACACAGAGACAAAAAAAACCTTACCCCTACCCCAGATTTGAAAGTATCTTCTTTCCCCATTGCTCCTTCTGGTCAGGTGCCAACTAGGTTATTTGAGCTTTTTAACCCCTTATAGGTAAATGATTCTGTACCTCTGGCCAGGAGGGATTTTATATTACTGCATACATAAAGGTTGTTACCCTTCCCTTTATATTTATGACAAATGCACTCCTCCAGCTGCACTGTGATACACTTAAAAAATCCTGACTCTCCTTTAACAATGAATAAACTCTCCTTAAGCCCCCAGGACAAATTGCAGGACTTCATTGCCACCTGTACTCTGCATCATGACTCATGAGTAAATTTATAGTAACAACGTACAAATGCAGGTATGGCCAAGGAATCGCCTATTGTATAATACATCCCTTCCTTTTGTATAATACATCCCTTCCATTCTCTCCCTCCTTTATTGGAAGTTGTTTAGTTATTTTTACATCTGGGAAAAAAAGTCAGTCAACCAGTATGTGCAGTCCATCTTGCGCACTGAATGAGTCCTAGGAGGAAAAAATAGTATAGCATCATGTAATTAGATACTGCAAATGGAAAAGGAGATGAATTAAGGTTGCACAGCAACCAGAAATATAGCATTGACTTTTAAGTGCTTGACTTTGCAACCTGAGTAATGTTCTTTTAACAATTTTTATGAATAATTTCCTAGATTTTTTTTTAAAGGATGAGGGTAAAAACAACTTCTATTCATAACTGTAAAAATCCCCTTCCCGTCACCAGGAGCCTTTGAACCCTGCGCATTCATCACTGTCTCAGAGGCTGCTACTGCTACAGGACTAACATCATCAGGGGGTGATGGTCAAGAAACCTGAAAGAGTGCTGGTTTGGGGTGTGGGCTTTTTTTTTTTTTTTTTTAAGAAAATAGTTTAAGATCTTCACAGAGAAGACAAACCAATTTCTCTTTTCTAAAAGTGACGGCTTCTAACAAAAGAAAAGGGGTGGCAGATCTTCTGCATAGTGATAACAAGTAAAGAAGATCTGGTGCAATCCTGCTTTCATGCACTCCAACTTTTGTCTCCATTATAAGAATTTCTTTAGTTTATTCATGAGGTCCCTGAGCCAGGATTTTAGCACATATTTTCTGCCGACTTGTGGTGGAAAAATATTTTTCTTCCAAAATTCTCATGACCGTATTGTAGCTTCTAACTACCCAGCTGAATCCTCTAGTAAAATTCTGTATAGCTTGGGGGCGAGAGTGTATGTGGAAACCTAATTTTAACAGGTGATATTGACTTTGATTTTTGAGCTTCTGTGGGAATTCTAACAAGAATAGCTTAGAACTTTCTGGGGCTGACTGCCACTGCATGAGGTAAAATATCTGCAGCACATCCAGACACAAAAAGCTCTTTAAAGTACACTATACTACTAAATATAGATACTTTAGTCCTAGCAAGACAGTTTGGGGAAAATAAGATGTAGACATCGTACTAGGATTACACAATAAATATTTTGTTTATTTTGGCTGTATTTTACTTTAAAAAATATAATATTCTGCCTGTGCTTTAAATGCAAACTAACAGTAAAGTAATCACAGAAGAAATATACACATACATTTACCATTTCACTTTTAGCTAAACACTTCAGTACAGATGGGTGCAATACTAATGACATTGTTTCCAGCTGTCACTTTAAGATCACACACTTGTAATTCTGAGTGAACACTGAAAATGATAGAGCCAAAACATTAGAGAGAATTTCATTTTTATTCTATTAAAAGTGTGTCTTCTGTAGCACATTCCACCACTCTGAATTCCCCCTGCAATTCCAGCTATGATATCCTTCAGTATTGATGGTTCTGTTGTGCATTGTTAAACCTCTGCTTCATTTTAGCCAGACAGCCCTACCTTTTGGTGGCAGTAGAAATTACAGTTGCATACAGTACTATTGCATACACTGGTGCTCGAATTAGGAGTGCTGAAGTGCTGCTACACCTGCTGGCTTGAAGTAGTTTCCATTATATACAGGGTTTACAGTTTGGTTCAATGACTCTCAGCTCCCCCACTATACAAATTGTTCCAGCGCCCCTGACTGTATACACCTATGAAGCATTTTGGGGTTCTCCAGTGTTAAAGTAGCGATGTAAGTGTAACATCCCCACCACCCCAAATTACTCCCAGAGATGGGAAAAAATGAGGGGACTGTGAACTCTGAAAATTTCAATTTCAAGTCCTCTCAGTTGACTGTTCCATTGAGGGAGTGGTGTCCATGAAGAGGCATGGCCTCAGAAAGTCATTGCAGAGATAAGGGAAGCCCTCCACCTGCTCCAGGCCACTTTTACAAACCCCAGGGAACCTGACCACTCTCAGTTTCCCTAACAGCAGTGCTGTCATGGTAACCCAGCCTACAGCTTCTTCCACATACATGCTCATAAAGGGTGTGGGGTGGGGGTGGTGCTAGTGTGCAGAACAGCCATATTCTTGTTCTCTCCAGTTTATGACAGACCCTCACTCCTGAAAAAGTGATAGAAGCAGCTACCACCTGTCTGATCTGTTTCCTGCTTGGCTTGTGGAAGAGAATGGAGAACATCTAGGACCAATGCTAACAGATATTGTCAATATTTCATTTTAAGATGGAATTCATTCAATGGCCTTCCAGTTCTACAGAAGCCCACACTTGATGTCAGCAGCCTTGCAAACTACTCCCTTGTCTCCAAGCAAGCTAACTGAGAAGCATTCTCTTCAATGCTGCTTCTCTGCTGCCAACATCCTGGATCTCTCTCAGTCCAGTTTCCAGGCCTGGGCACAGGAACTACACGCTGCTGATTGCACTGGTGGATGTCCTCCTCCGGTCCACTGACGAAGGGAGTATCAGTGTGCCTGTACTAATCCTGATGGCCCTCCCTTTGGCATTTGATACCACTTCTCGTCTCACCCCAAGAGGGACTGGAGTGGATGGAACCATTCTACGATGGCGCAGGTTTTTCTTCTCAGAGTGAATTAGAAGAGACATAATGGGCAACTGCTCCTCTGATTCCAAATCCCTCCCATGCAGGGTCCTGTAAGGCTCATTTTATTTCTCCCATCCTTTTTAATGTCTCCGTGAAGACATTGGCACAGCTAGTGAGATAGCAGATGCTGAAGTGTCAATTGTATGCAAAAGACAAATGCACACAACACTATCTCCGAGCTTTGGCTGCTTTTCTGAGTCCAACTCCTGAAATGAAGAGGACATGGCTAAAACTGAGACTTGACAAGGTTGAGGTGGTGCTTGTGGGGAAGGGGAGGCATCTTGAGGAGCACTTTTTTTTTTCATAACAATCCCATCCACTGAGGGCCTCTGACCCCAGATTGTCAAATCTGCCTAATGGTTTGGGAATGGACAGGATTCTGGAGCAAACATCCCTGCTTTTGAGGAAAGTGCCACTGTATCTTTAATTGCTTCAAGTAGCCGAGACCATGGTTTATGTCTCACTGAAAAGAAGTCACCTCCAGTAGCAAGTTCTCCCTGGGGATTTGGCTCAGTACTTATTCAGAGAGAAGAGTGCCAGCTGCCAAATCACCACTACCACCTTCTGCAGCACTTCAGTTTTTCTATATCTAACAGACAGCTTAGCCTGGGAGAGCTGGTGGGCTCATAGAACAAGATGGTTTTACTGCAGACATTATTTTGGAATGACATGTACAGTATTTAAGGTGCAGCAACAAAAGCAGATACTTGCTTTGCACTTCTGCCTCACGTTTTAAACACATTAAATAATAATAATAATGATTCAGGCAACTGGGGATGTTCTAATTATTCAAGTGACAGTAACTTGTCTCAGACTTTCTGTGAAGATTTCCAGGGTTAAAGATCAACTAAATCTAGTATATTGTTGATTTTACATGAGTGTTTTTAAAATATGTGAACTTGCCTAGGAACTTCGAGAATCACTTGAACTTTGACATCAGCTTTATTTATTCTAAGGCAAGAATGAAATTATGGACAATCCAAGGAACATGGCTTCCCTCTGCTCAGAATACAGCACCCTGAAGCTGAAGCCTGAGTTCAGCATTTGGACACCCATGAAAGAATTTACACACTGAAACGAGAGCTTTCCGCATCAGCTGTTTTCTGAGCACAGACTTTGGCTTCCTGTAGCCAAAAACAGTAACATTTTTGTCTGACAATGTCTTTCGGGTGCAGCATATGTCTCCTTAGAGCCATCCCACTGAAAGGCAGAGAAGTCTTCAGACAGTATCAGCTTCTCTTCTCTCAACTGTTAACTATTGTAAGCGAACCCTCCCCCTGCAAAACACTGCCTATCAATGCTCCCATCCAAGAGGAAAATCATCCCCAGCTGAACCTCTCCCCATTTCCTTACAGATAGGTCCAACTGCAAATAGGAGGTAGGACACACAAAAGTGACCCTTCATCCCCTAGTCAAGGTCTATGCATCCTATCTCGTTCATCTTGTTACAATGGTTTCCATGGGATCACTTATTTTAACACAGTCCTTTTGCATCACTCCTGAAATATTGCAAGCAATTTAAGTTCTCTTTCATTTTGACAGTTGGATATTCCTTTGTTTTCAATGGACTGCTCCACTGCAGCAGCAACTCTTGTGACTGAATTACATATATATATATATATATATATATATATATATATATTAAATTACAGGCCCGCCTGTGCAGATGATATTTTGATGAGTGATAATAAACATCCAGTACTTCCGGCCCCTACTGGGCCTGTTTCCATTTTCTTCACAGACGACCCAAGCAACCTGCTGTGCAGAGTACAAAAAGGGTTATATCAAAAGAATGTCTGCAGATTAGTGTAGCAATTAACATATACAGTAGCACCCAGTGGGGAAGCAACTTTATTCTTTCCATATGCAAAAGCGATGCATCGCATAAAGAATCCTTATTTTGAAACTAGGGAGTCACACTTAACAATTTCTTTGGTATTGCAGACATTTAATCAAAAATCCTTCATTGCAGATGAGTTTTTGAAAAATGTGTAATGAATGTTTAAGTGCTGGATTTATTTTAAAAGTGTTACTCCAGTTACTGTACTTCCCAAGGTGCAATGCTGTCAGAAACTGCTGTTTACCACTCTGGTAAACAATATAGTAAGTACATGAACAGTTATTTTACAAGAATTCCTTTGATGTGGCTGTGTTTTAAATATATGAATTGACTGCGTCTCAGTAAAATTACTTGATTACTTCAACAATGGCCTTCCTTTCAGCAAGGCTGAACTAAGTTAATGTCACTTAGAACATCCACCGTTACATTAAACAAGATTTTTTTAAAAAAAAAATTGAGACGCTGTATATCCCTTAGACATCAGGGCATAAGCCAGCTACTAACAGACAAGGGTTATTTCTAAACTTGCTTATAGGCAGGATGTTCTGTAATAATTAGGAGTGTCAAGTGATTAAAAAAATTAATCGTGATTAATTGCATGATTAATTGTCCTGTTAATAATAGAATACAATTTATTTAAATATTTTTTGATGTTTTCTACATTTTCAAATATATTGATTTCAATTACAACACAGAATATAAAGAACGAGGAGTACTTGTGTTCTAGACCATGAAAGCTTATGCTCAAATAAATTTGTTAGTCTCTAAGGTGCCACAAGTATTCCTTGTTCTTTTTGTGGATACAGACTAACACGGCTATCGCTCTGAAACACAATACAAAGTGTACAGTGCTCACTTTATATTTATTTTTTATTATATGTACTTGCACTATAAAAAAAACAAAATAAATAGTATTTTTCAATTCACCTAATACAAGTACTGTAGTGCAATCTCTTTACCATGAAAGTTGAATTTACAAATATAGAATTATGTACAAAAAATAACTGCATTCAAAAATAAAGCAATGTAAAGATTTAGAGCTTGCAAGTCCACTCAGTCCTACTTCTTGTTCAGCCAATCACTCAGACAAACAAGTGTGTTTACATTTGCAGGAGATAACGCTGCCTGCTTCTTGTTTATAATGTCACCTGAAAATGAGAACAGGTGTTTGCCTGGCATTGTTGTAGCTGGTGTCGCAAGATATTTACACGCCAGATGCACTAAAGCTTCACATGTCCCTTCATGCTTTGACCACCATTTCAGGGGACATGCATCCATACTACTGACGGGTTCTGCTCAATAACAATCTAAAGCAGTGCGGGCCAATGCATGTTCATTTTCATTATCTGAGTCAGATGCCACCAAGAGAAGGTTGATTTCCGTTGTTGGTGGTTCGGGTTCTGTAGTTTCCTCATCGGATTGTTGCTCTTTTAAGACTTCTGAAAGCATTTGCCACACCTCATCCCTCTCAGATTTTGGAAGGCACCTCAGATTCTAAAACCTTGGGTCGAATGCTGTAGCTATCTTTTGAAATCTCACATTGGTACCTTCTTTGCATTTTGTCAAATCTGCAGCGAAAGTGTTCTTAAAATGAACAACATGTGCTGGATCATCATCTGAGACTGCTATAACATGAAATATATGCCAGAAGGTGAGTAAAACAGAGCAGGGAATATACAATTCTCCCCCAAGGAATTCAGTCACTAATTTAATTAATGCATTATTTCTTTTAATGCGCATCTTCAGCATGGAAGCATGTCCTCTGGAATGGTGGCCGAAGCATGAAGGGGCATACAAATGTTTAGCATACCTGCACATACATACCTTGCAATGCCAGCTACAAAAGAGCCATGTGAATGTCTGTTCTCACTTTCTGGTGACATTGTAAATAAGAAGCAGGCAACATTATTTCCTGTAAATGTAAACAAACTTGTTTGTCTTAGCAATTGGCTGAACAAAAAGTAGGACTGAGTGGACTTGCAGGCTCTAAAGCTTTACATTGTTTTATTTTTGAATGCAGTTATGTAATAATAAAAATGTACATTTGTAAATTGCACTTTCACCACACAGTGATTGCACTACAGTATTTGTCTGAGGTGAATTGAAAAATACTATTTCTTTTATCTTTTACAGTGCAGATATTTGTAATATTTGTAATCAAGAATAATATACACTTTGATTTCAATTATAACACAGAATACAATATATATGAAAAATGTAGAAAAACATCCAAAATATTTAATACATTTCAACTGGTATTCTAAACAGGGCAATTAAAACTCCGATTAATCACAATTTTTTCAATCATGATTAATTTTTTTGAGTTAATCGCATGAGTTAACTGTGATTAATCAAAAAAACAATAATCCATTTCAGGATTTTTTGAACTAGCCTCAGAAGTTGCTGATGCTGGCCACTGTCACAGACAGGAGATTGGTACAAGATGGACCACTGGTCTATTCCAGTATGGCAATTCCTGTGTTCCCATATGTGAGCCTACTGTTTCCAACTCTTTCTTCCAACTTAAAGGGCAGAATTGCCCCCTCTGAATCCGACTGTATGTTGTGTACATCTGGTACTCCTCCCCCACACTACGAGCAGAGCTATAGCTATGCTCCAGAGAGTAGAACAGAAGAGGGGGGGGAAATAACTTATTCTCTTCCCAGAACAGGGAGGATCAGAGAATAAATTGTGACTGAGAGTCACAGTTCCTTTGCTGGATCTTTTCTTAGGGCAGTACAGTAATGTGCTGCCCCTACACAAGATTGAATCTAATAAAAGACAAATCTAGTCCTTTGTGGGTAGTTTGTGGTAAAATATACTATTATATAATAAAACACTAGAGTTTGGTCTGATCTTTCCTGCAGCACTTCCATCTATCTGAAACAAATAGAAAATACTGGGGAAACAATGCAATGTGGTCTCGGACCCTAGAAAGAAGGTACAACATATTGGGTCAGGCTTTTTGCCCTCACGGCTGACTGTCTTGGTAGCAGAAATCTTAGTTTGGGAATTAAGCCTAAATCACAAAATTCAGGTGTCACCTCAAAGGAATAAAATCATGGAGTGAAATTCACCAATGTTCAAAGAGCCCTCCCCAGGCCTATTCACCTCTTAAGTCCTATTTGGAGAGCTTATGCGGTCCCTCGTCCTTGTGCTATGTCCTCTGTACAAGAATGAATTTCACTCATAGCGCAGGATGTCATTCCAACACCACTATGGACCAGATTGTCAACGTTAATACCCACAGCTAGGGCCACATTTTTCAGAACTCCACTTCTATTTAGACTCCAAAATAAAGTGCTTTTTAAAAAACAAAAACAAAAAAAAACCACCCCTGGCCAGAAATATCACAATGGGAGCTGCTGAATACTGAGCACTCTGGAAAATCTGGCCCTTATCTAGGCCTATATGGGGGCTGAGCTCTTATACAACCAGATTTATAAATGACAAAACCAGTATTTCAAGACGGCTTTCATCTGTTGAGAGGCCCTGATATGCAGCGTAGCTGGGACATGGTCCCATCAGTCTTGCCACTAATCTAGCCTTGCACTGCGCTAGGGGGCATTTTTGTTTGACTGTTGCATAAATGCTTCGTACAATGAGAGATGCATTCAGGACTCATTTGCTAGTAAAATTGATCCATACATAAATTCTGAGGACTGGAATTTTACAGATGATCTATTTACTTTATAGATATCACTACCCATCCCCCACAAATAGACAGTACACATGATGGACACATCTCTTGACCTATAGTCTTGTAGCAGTCCCATTGAATCCAGTTGGGATTACTCATATGAGTAGGGGATAAGCCACACAGGGGGTAGGGGTAATGCTACACAAGCATCTGACTGATGCTTTTTTCTTAGAGTAGAACAAAATAGCACAAATAGCATCCTCGGCAAGGCAGCCATAGACAATAATGCCCTCTACAGATATTCAAACAATTGTCTCAAATAGACTGTAGAGGCAAGGAGGCCAAACATCAGCACCAAGGAAACACTTACAAGGAAAATGGTGAAAAAAGCTCAATGTTGCAGAGTGGGCCACACAATTAAGTGATGTGGTAACGGAGAGAAAAATCATGTCTCAGGTACAAGATGATTTTGAGACATACCCTGTTACGTGATCTTGATTCCTAGGACCGCGTGGTTAAGCATGACTAGTAATTGAGGAGTATGATCCTTTGCACTTATAGGGCCTGATTCAACTCCCATTCAAGGCAATGAGAACCTCCATGCTGGGAGTTGGATCAGGGCCATTTAGCAAAGCTTACATCAAAGTCCCAAACTAGAATTTAATCCTCATACCACCATTTTGTGGTAGATATAAGTACCCTTACTTTACATATAGAGAAACTGAGGCAAGAGGTTATGTGACATGCCTACAGTTTAGTCATGTATAGGTTAACAGACAGATATACTCTCTAGTTTTTGTTGCATATTATTGAAAACTTGCTGCCAGCACTGTCACTAATCATTTACAGACAAATCCTACTCATGGATACACTGGAACAACCCATTGATTTTCAATAGATTTGCACTGCAGTCACTAAGAAGGGCTTTTGGCTCTTAGGTATTATTTGCTATGATTTATTAGGGCACAATGAGTGTTTATAGTGATTCCCAGAAAAAAAATGTACATTTATAATCTTTTATGCTGTTCTTTCTCACTATACAAATTTTTAAAACCCATTCATTATCAAAGAAAAGTCAGATTGCTTAAAAAACCTTCAGTCTATCATCCATTTCTGATGCAACCATTGAAGACCGCTCCTCACCTTGGAGAATAATCCAGGCAGACAACAGGAAATGGTACACAGATAACCGGGTAACGTAATGCAAGTTGGTACCCAAATCTCTTCCGTGGGAGCTATGTGTATATGCACTTTAGGGCACATCAACATCTGGCTAGAGGCTACATCCATACAAGGGAACTGTTTTGTTGGGTATTTAATTTACCATGGGGCTGTGCCCCTGTGTGGATGTAGTAGAGGCGGGAGAGGCTGCTTTCCCCCGGCTGGCCTACCCATACAGGAGACATCCATCATTTAGTTGCTAGCTCTCAAAACCTTACTAACTGTGGGAGTGTCAAAGTGGAATGGGAGTCTGGCCCCACCTGGCTCTGTTTGACATGTGGCCTATGGCTGTTGCAAAGGAAGGGGCAACACAGGCAACACTGAAAGAATTAGATTGAAGTGAGGCTACTCCCAAGCTGAAAGTTAGGCACCTGCTTAAGAATCTTGCTGAACTGAAGCCTTATTGTCTCCGGGGGCCCCATACAAGAAGTGCTATGTCTGCTCCCTCTTGAGAAGGGTCTCATTCACAAAATCATCACACAACTCTATAGGTCAGAGGTGGCAAACTACGGTCCGTGGGCCACATCTGGCCTGGGAGATTGTCCTGCCTGGCCCCTGAGCTCCCAGCTGGAGAGGCTCCCCCCAGCTCCATCCCTGCTGTTCCCTGTCTCCCATCTCTCCCATCTCCTGGAGTCTCAGTACACCACGTTCAGGAATGGCCCTGGACAGCGCTGCAGCAGTGTGTCTCCAGTGAGGCCTGAGCGGCATGGTAAGGAGGCAGGATTGCGAGCTCTGGCAGGCCAGGGGGCCTCCAGACACGCTTCTTGAGAGGCATGGTAAGGGGGCTAGGCCGGGGGTTAGATAAGGGGCAGAGAGTCCCAGGGGCAGTCAGGGACAGGGAGCAGGGCGGGTTGGATGGGGCAGAGGTTCAGGGGTGGTGGTCAGGGGACGGGGGTGTTGGATAGGGTGTGGGACTCCTGGGGGTCTGTCAGGAGGCGGGGCGGGGGGTGGATAGGGGTCAGGGACCAGGGAGCAGGGCGAGTTGGGTAGGGAGTGGGGTTCCGGGGGGGTGGTTAGGGACGGGGGAGGTCTTGGGAAGGGGCGGTCAGGGGACAAGGAGCAGGATAGGTCAGGGATTCTGAGGGGGGCAGTCAGGGGCGGGAAGTGGGTGGGGGTCAGATAGGGGGTGGGGCCAAGCTGTTTGTGGAGGCACAACCTTCCCTACCCGGCCCTTCATACAATTTTGGAACCCAGATGTGGCCCTTGGGCCAAAAAGTTTGCCCACTCCTGCTGTAGATTAACAGTAGTAGGAATCAGTGGGTTAATTCAAGGAAAGTCCCATCAATATCAAGGCTGAGATGAGGTCAGCTCATGGAAAATGAACAGGATGTCCTTAGAGACACAAAGAGAGAGGTTTCATTTTATTACACTCCATCTTGAAGGTTTGCCTATTTATCAGTGTCTTGGAAACGTTGTTTAAAAGGTGGCATTTATAAATGACAAATCCTCTCTCCCATAACGTGCTTTAAACATCAGGATGTTAAGAGATTCAAGAGTTTCTTATAATTTGATCACTGGGATTTATGTCAGTGAAGTGGCATAGATATGTAAATTATTACTTCTGTATTTATGATTTGTATGCCCATAGCACCTAGAAGACCCAGTGATGGCCCAGGACCTCACTATGCTAGGTTGTGTATAAAAGCACAGAAAAGGGAAAAGATGTTAGGCCCTGTCCCAAAGAGCTTACAATCTAAGTATAAGACAAGAGACAACAGCTAGATACTGATGGTAGAATACAAGGAAACAATGAGATGCTATTGGTCAGCATGACAGGAGGTAGTCTCAGCACACCAATGACCTTCTCATTGTCATAGTTTTTTTAGGCTGGGAGCTCCGGGGCCAGGCCAGATGGTCCCGAGGGCCAGATGTGGCCTGTTGGTCATAGTTTGCCCATCTCTGTATTACATGGAACGAATCTGCAAAGATTTAGACAATCTGGATGTGAGGAACCAGAGAGAGGTCTGAGTCAAAGATGACACCGAGTTTACGGGCCAGAGTGACAAGCAGGAGGGTGGTAGTGTCCTCAGTGATCGAGGAAGAAGGTAGAGGGCAGGGCTTGAGAAGGAAGGTTAAAAGCTCTGGTTTAGCCATGCTGAGCTTGAGCTGATGGCTAGACGTCCATGAGGAGATGTCAGAGACGCAGTCCAAGATTTTAGTTTGGGCAGAAGACGGAGACAAGTCTGGATCAGAATGATAGGTCTGTGAGTCGTCAGCACTGAGATAGTAGTTGAATCTCTGTTTTTAGATGACATTAAAAGATTAAAATGATCATTATGTTTTCTTCATTTCCTGTCTAAAAATTCTGCATAGATTTGTATCTATCGCCCATGACAGGGAAGTCTGCATTTCAGTCAAGAGTAAAATACTGCTAATTATTAGTAATTACTATATAGTGTTATTAGTATATATAAATATATACACACACACAGCACATTCATTAGTAATATTTAATTCTTCACTGAACACAGGCATCTGTGGAGGAGAAGGTGATACATGCAAATCTATGCAGACTTTGTGGACAGGAGATGAAGACTACATAATGAGCACTTTAATTTACAAATCCATACTAGAATGTACATCATACACGTGTGTCCATATTATAAGGTTCTCCATTGTGTGTGTATATCCCTTAAAATATTAACACATTTTTGAACTTTCATCTTAAAATTCCTTTTCTTCTTAATCCAAAGTCAACTAAATAGTTGTGCTTATAAGACACACAGTAAGGTCACAGCTCTCCTTTCTGTGCATCTGTAACCATGGCAACTTTGTGGATTCAGTTTACTTGAGACTTAATTTAACCTGGGATGGGTAAAATAAAAACTAGCACCAAGTGCACTTCACTGTCTGGTGGGGATGTCACGTATGGGATCTCTTAGGATACATTTTAATTACCATGTTCACTTAATTACTCTTTTTGATTTCCCTGGTGAGACGCTTTTCTGTAGCTTGAGTGGTTCATTATGAAACCAAGACAAATCAGTTGCTTCTTTAGGCTTTTATTCTCTTTCACTGGAATTTGTCCAAACAGAAGGTCCAAGCATATCTACTTCAAGAGGGGGTTATATTCTGAAAAATGTCATCACAATGCTTCATATATCTTGTCCCTCAAAGACTCCAGATCAAACAAGCTTGCTTTACAAGTAACATTTTTCTTTTAACTGATTGCCAGCCCTGCACACGCAGCCAGGAGTCTTTCCTCCTCAAGCATTCATTCCTCCCTCCCCCGCCAAAGTCCTCAGTCTAAATTCTGCCCTCATTGAGATGGTCTTCCAATTGACCACTGTCTTCCAGTTATACCCACTGAAACACTTGTGCAATCATATAGCCTTTAATGGGTTTGTACAGGTGTGACTATTCCAACTTAGTAAAGAATTCCATTGATGATGCACAAGGACTAGAATCCAGCTCACACTTTCTTGATGTGTTGTTTCCACAGGATTAGTAGGGAATCAAAGGCAGTAAAAACTTATTTGTGTCATTTAAATGATTGAATGTGACTCTGAATTCACTCAAGGCATGGCTGTCACTTGTTCTGCCAGATCAAGTAGGTTAATATGGGTGTGTAAACCAGGGGGCATAAAGCAGGCTACTCACATTACCGGTCTGAGCATGAGGGCAAAGCAGAGAGAGAAAGAGAGAGAGAGAGAGAGAGAGAGAGAGAGAGAGGTGAGGAACAAGTGGAGTCTTGACCCCTCCTGTCTCAACTGACCGGTGGAGCTAAGCCCAAAAAAGTTAACTTTTACTGCTGTAAGCCAATGACAGATTGCTTCCCCTTGGGGCACCCAGAGAGCCAGGGAGGGAATTGTAACAATTCCTTCCCCCGTAAGTTTCTGTGGTGCCCTCCCTTATCCCAGGCTAGAAGCAGTGTCTCAGGCTAGCCCCCAGTGACAGATCTGTTGAGTCAGGGAGTGCCATTATACACAGTTGTTTTTCAAAGTAGCTCTTCACTTTAAGCCTCTCATTAAGGAGGAAGCTAGCATGAAGGGCCTTGTGCAGCCCCTCTGTCTGCACTGGGGAGAATCTCTTCCTCTCTCAGAGAGTCTTGCCCCAGCACTTGTGCATAGTCATCACGAAAGAAGTGGGGTTTCCCCCAGATATGTCATCTGCAGTCATTCAGTGGAAGGGAAACATTCATGTATGTTTCAAAGCCCCTCAGAACACGTTGGGCAACTTTCTCCTCTCCACATCCCCACTTCCACCCCCCGCTCCTGCAAGACAGGAGTCCTGCTGTTTGGCCAGGATTCCACAAGGCACACTAAAAGGAGTGCTCTTTGCTGCTCCTCTGAGCATGAGCACAATGCTCACCCTGTTAGTACTTGCTGCAGACAACAATATGCAAGTTGAACTGAGCAGGGCCTGGACAACCCCTAGACTACAAAGCATGCCTGTCTGGAGATGTGTCCCCTGGACTGGTGAATTAGCCAGCCTCTCTCCCACAGGAACCCTCTCTCTGGCTAGGAAATTATGGCCTGCCCTTATGCACTGCCACAGCAGAGACCAGGGTTTAGCCCTTTACTTCACGGATACAGGACTAAGAGCCATCCCAAAGGAAATAACTTTTCCTGCTGTACTGTTTTCCTCTGTGCAGACGGTCAGACAGCAGAAGACCAAAGCTTCACGTACCAGCAAGAGTCAGTCAAGTGGGACTTCAGCAGAGCATAGGCCTTGCCCCAGCACTCTGCCCACATACCAGCATGTTACATTAAAATAATAGCTATGCGGGTTTTGCCTCTTTCCCCACATACTGAGGAGGGCCAGCCTGAATTTAGCCCCCATGAGATAAGTGTGCAATTATCCCGAATGTCTCAATTTCAATAAAGAGAATTAAATTGCCAGTTATTTCATTAAGAACAGGAGGTAATGAATGTGCTCATTCATTCTTCCCAATTAATTTGAAAGGAATACAAGCATAATTACATCACATAGTTTTCCTAGGTAGTGATACTTCCTTAGAGTCTCTAAACCTTCTATACCTTAGAAGCCCATTGTAAATAGGGTGACCAGATGTCTGGATTTTTCACACTTGCTCTCTGGTCACCCAAACTGTAAATGGCTGTGAAACTGAACCACTTTATTAACCCCAGACAGCTCCATTATACTTTCAACACAAGCAAATGAGAAAGCATCCAAACAATACTCTAATAGCCAAGGCTTAAATTCATCTGGAGCAGCTCCCCTAAAGCTTTTACAGTGAGGGGTAGGGGGGCAGAGGTCACTGCAGGAAATGCTCTATAAGAATTTAAAGCCTGTCCATAGCTTTTATGTGCTTTAATATATGTGATCAGGACTGCTCAACAGTTAAAAAAATACAGTAATTTGATACATTATTGTTTGAAAAAATTGTGATACATTTAGAAAAAATGCATCTGACGAAGCTGCATCCGACGAAGTGGGTATTAGCCCATGAAAGCTTATGCTCTAATTCTTTAGTTAGTCTTTAAGGTGCCACTGGACTTAGAAAAAATGACTTAAGAACAGTACTGCTAGATTTCTGACAGAGGGCAGTATTTAGTCTTTTATCACAGCAGAAAGGATTTCTGAGTTTAAAGATTATGCATTTCAGGATGAAATTGAAACAGGGATTTTAATCGTGATAGAAGCAACATTTATATTGCTATCATTATTTGTTGCCAACAGTGCCCATAAAGCAAGGCTGCCCACTATAGTTAAGGTGGAGGAGCGGAATTTCCTTACTAAATTCTGTTCAACAGCGATTAGTTTCTTAGCTGTGAAAACGTACTTTGTGGTCCCTGTACAATTAGTGACAGTTTTGCCTTGATCTTCAATAGGCACAGAATCAGGTCCAAGGTCTTTAAAGTGTAATTCAGGTCAAAAAAGCGATATTGTAAGAACAGCACTTTATTAACTCATGGATCAGTGCCCAGCCTGCACTCCAACAGCTTCTTAGTTACAGAATAAACAAAGGGTTACTCCGTTGCTGCAAGGTACTGAGCATCTGCTGTGAGGTGCAGAGTGCTCTTAATTACTGTTGACTCCAAGGCAGGGGTGGGCAAACTATGGCCCGCGAGCCCCGGCCAGGGGAGCGGGATCAGTGGCCCCGCTTTCCCATCCCGGGGCGCCGAGCACACGGCGGCAAGCCGCAGCCCCGCTGCTCACAACGGAGCTCTGGGAGAGCGCAGGGAGCCGCTGCCCCGCCATTCCACGATGGAGTGAGGAGCAGCTTGCCCCTGGCCGAGTTGAGGGCAGGGCGGGTCTGACATAAGTGGTACGGTCCGGGGAGAGGGTGGTGATTAGGGTGGGGGGGGGGGGTCTCGGAAGGGGGCAGTCAGGAGACAAAGCGCAGGAAGCTTAGATGGGGGTGGGGTTCTGGGGCGGCAGAGTGGGGGGGGGTCTCCGGGAGGGGGGCAATCAGGGAGCAAGGAGGGTGGAGGTGTTGGATGGGTCTGAGGTTCTGAGGGGGGCATTCAGGGGGCAGGAATGGGCGGGGGTAATATAGGGGCAGGGCCAGGCCCTTCACACAATTTTGAACCCCAATATGGCCCAAGTTTGCCCACCCCTGCTCTAAGGCAAGTATGAGAGGCACCTCACAGAGGACCAGATCTGAAGTCTACTGAAGTCAATGCGAGACTTTCCATGGGTTTCAGTGAGTACTGGATCAGCCCAGAAAGCACTCTGGACCTTACAGGACAGGCCAGGGGCTTGCCGCATTGGGCCTGGCACTCCGACCCAGGAGAATGGGAACCGCAACTTGCTTTCTCAGCCCGGCGCCCCAGGCTGGGAGAGTGGGGCCACTGGCTCTGCTCCCGTGGCTGAAGCTCATGGGCCATATAAAAACAGCCCGAGGGCTGCATACTGCCCACAGGCCGTAGTTTGCCTACCCCTGGGATAGGTCCATATTCGTATACATGTGAGCTCCATTCAATTGTAAATCACACATCAACAGCCAGTGAGATGATATTTTATTTTGAAACTCATTAAACTGATCACTAAGTCAATGTAAAGCTATCCTCTCTGCTCCCTGCCTGAGACTGGAGAGTTGCTTGGAGATTCAGTGCAAGAGAGTGACCTCTCTGAGCCTACAGCAGGTGTGGGGGTTGTGCATGGCAGGCCAGTTATGCATGCTCAGAGGCAGAGAAGGGAATATGTGCTGGCCATGAAAGCAGTTGCAGTGTGGCTCCCACAATTATCTCAACACACACACACACGCACACATACACACATACACACACATACCTACCTGTGTCATGGTGCTGCCGTGGTACTAGATGAAGCATAAAATGTTTCATCGCTCATTTTAGATGCAAAATTTATTCCAACCCACACAAGCCTGGCATTAGCTCACTGTGCATTACTGTAAATTATTGACATCAGAAATGTTGGCTCTGGAAAGTGAAATTATAGGAAACTTTGTGCATGTTGGCAAAATGAATCCTACAGCATGTCAAACTGCTGGGTTCAATTTGTCAGTTCCCCTGCCTGGCCTCCCTACCACCCACTGTAGAATAAATCTCGTCCTTGGCAGGGTGACTGATTTTAAGAAGTTACTCTTCTGTCCATAACCACACTAAGCACAGCTTTCGTGTGTGTGTGTGTGTGTGTGTGTGTGTGTGCGTGTGTGTGTGTGTGTATGTGTGCACGCACGCGTGTGTATGTGTTCTGTTTCTTGTTTGAGATAGAATGGAAAGAGTTCAATACTTTTATAATAGATGCAATGAAAATAAAATGGCTTAGATAAGAAACTTATGACTGGCTGACAAGAACATCAGTGCATCACCATCCCACCCCACACACAGACCAGCTTCCTCAGTCCCCTCTGCTGAATCCAGACCTTCTAGTCCCATTCCTGCATTCATCACCTAGATACCTCTCTTCCACCTAGAACGCTCACTGCTTCCAGATCACTCCAGCCACTCTCCCTGTTCCACAGGTTCCAGACCTTTTCCTTTCCACTTCTGAGTACTCCCCACTACTTGGGTAGGTAGCTAGCTCCTTTCCATCTGCTAGTTCATTTCCATCAGCTAGCCACTTCCTTCTCACTTTCCTCTTCACACACACCCAGGTTCTTCCTCTTGTCTGTTCCCACCTGCTGCCCAGGTTTCTCCCACCACCTCTCCCAAGTTCCAGATCCCTCTATCCCTCCCCACAGCTTGTTTTCTCTTATCCACTATTTGCATTTGTATTCAAGATACATTATAAGTAATACCTAACACAATGGGGCTCTGGCCACTGCCATAATAAGTGCATGATATTCACATACCAATGTTTACTGTTCAGCCCCCACTATCTCCAGTGTCTCACCACTTCATATCTCATTTCAAGCAATATTGTTAATAAGCCATTAATGCAGCCATGTAAATTGACATTGTATAGACACGGACCCATCCTGGGAGCTGTTGAGCCCCTCCTGTGTGGTGCTGAGCAGAGTTGAGGGTGCTCAGCACTTAATAGAAAATCTTCAGCCAGTTCTCCCTCTAGCTAAATTTTTCCAAACAAAATGACTTTTTTCCCCCTCTCACAATGCAAGTTTTCACAGCAAAGATTCATCTCATCAGGCATTTTCCAAAGAAAAACTAAAAGTTTTTCAAAAACCAAAATTTTACCAAAACCTGAAAAGTTCAGATTTTCATTAAAAAAAAAGTCCGTGAAATTCTTTTTAATTAAATGTTTTGCTTTCTTTCAAAAATTTTCCACAGAAAATACCATTTTCTGGTACTCTCTACACAGAAGAAATTCAGCAGCTCCTTCACTCAGGCCAAGAGATAAGTGCACCTAGAGGTAGATGCTCTCTGAATGACTACCTAAGTCGAATCTGAATTTGACACTCAGACTTACTCCTTTGTTCCCCAGCTGTCAGAGGCCATGGGGAGCAGGCGGTTATAGGAGCCAGAGAGAGCACTCTGTGTCACTCTGTCAGTGATGCTCCCTCTGGCCATTTCAAGAATGTCACCGATGGGCTCTAGAGGTTACTGTATCCAGCATTACACAATCAGTGGAAAAACTGATGCAGCATAATGACCTAGAGGGACAAGCAGAAGAGTAAAAGCCAAATGGGGGGAGAGACATCCTGCTGGACTAAGAACCTCTCAGAAGAACTGTGCTGGAGGTTTGGGGGCTGGCATAGTTCAGCAAGAATAGCAGCCTTTCTCTAGATAGTCCCTGGACTAAAATAAAAGGACTGGCCCTCATGTGGCTACGCTTGCATTGTGCAAAGCCCCTTCCCCTCCCCCACATTTACACCAGGGCTTTGAGTTGCTATCTTTCAAGACCATTGAATTCACTCAGGGGTTTTATTAAAAGTAAAAAAACAAAAATGTTCTCAATCCATTTTATGAGTCTGCCTTACCCTTTGCATACTAAAATCCATTGCTCAGAGCCAGGGCTCTGTTCCCCAGGCTGCCTTTGTGTATCTGTTTGTTTACCTGCAGAGAGAGAGAGAGGGAGGGAAGGAGATTTGAGAGATATTTGGGCATAGTGAACATCCATAACATAAAAGGAAGGTTTTAAAAAGAGATCGCAAGGTAGCATAACAATGATGGGGCTTGGCTTGCTCACAGTTAATAAAAGCAATAAATTCTGTAGGAAGATTATACCTGGACTGAGTTCTTTATTAGACATTAGACAGTCTGTCTTCCTTAAGTACCCAGGTCTCTTTTCTAGAAACACAGGGAACCATTTTTTAAAATAACTGAATGGCAAGCTTTGTAGTTAGAGGTCGTCCTGAAGTACAAAATTCAGATCAGGGTCTGGATCTCAATTTTCCTAAGTTTTGGGGTGTTTCAGTACAGGGGTCCTCTACTTGAAACAGAAGTGGTGGATTGCAGCGACCTGGCAAAACAATGTAGAAACACAGAACTTACTGTTTTTCAGTGGGACAAGGATATTTAAAATATAAATTTAAGCAAATGCTCCCAAATGAAGTGGGCTTCAGTATATTTGAGTAATCCTCAAAAGACATACATGCATGTATGTTAATTGCAATGGATCCCTGCTCCCATTGAGCATTTTCATCAGTATATTTCAAAAGGAATTGCTTCTTACTTCATCATTGCATTGTCTCATTGTCTCATTTAAATGCATTCGTTCTCTAATGCGCTTAATGCTGTACCCTGCACAAGAATGAATTAAAAAGCAGACAACACAATAACAGAGAAAAGAGATCATTCTTTAATCTTTTTTGGGGGATGAGCACATGGTAAGTGAGGTAGCTAACTGGAAATATTCAAACATCCAGAAGCATGTCTATAAATTCTAACATCTTATTTCTCTTCAGGAAACTGAAGAGGGTATCAAAACCACCAAAACCATCAAGCTGATTAAACAAACAAAGCTAACACCACATTTTCAGAGAAGATAACAGTCCCAAACTGATCAGTGGCACCTTTGAAAGACATCGAGGGTTATCTTATTTGTCTAAAAACATGGCCGACTGTGCTGAAATATTTATATTCCCCCGTGTTGCTTAAAAATAATATTTTAAAGGCCTTTAGTTACATATAGTAAAATTTTCAAAAGGAGCCTAAGCCCCATTTTCAACAGTGACATAGATGCCTAAATCCCATTGACTTTCAATGAGAGCTGTGCTCCTAAATCACTCAGGTTGCTTTTGAAAATATTTGAAAATTAGGCCTAACCCCAAGCCATGAAATCAGAAGATTGCAACCATCTGTTCTGCATGGATATATTCACCATGTCTCATAAGCACTGTAAAACTCAAGGACAACAGGGCATTTAGCCAGCCAACGAGAAGTGAGGCTATTCCTAACAACTTGCCTCATTCTTCACGAGGGATGCCAATGTATTTGGAATTTTATTTACAAGTCAGTTTGAAGGGTCACATCATCCCATGATCTGTGCGCCCATCTTCTATTAACATTAGTGGGAAATGTATTCCGTTTCGACTGGAGTTTTTCTGCCCTGTGCTGACTGGCTGTTTGCTCCAGTGCTCTTCGTCTCCCTCCCACCACCTCAATTTCATTCCACATCTGCCCATTACCTTCTCCTCCCCATGTCCTTCTTGCCCCTTTCCTTTTCTTTCCTGATCCTCTCCCAGTGAAAACAATCTCCTTTCCCCCTGCCACAAAAAGGGAACTAAGATGCCATTTGCTGTCATCACATTTTTCTCCCTGTGTTCTACACCTTCCCCTGACCCTGTGCCTGTCTTATCTATTGGGACTATAAGCTCTTTGATCAGGGATTGTCTACGTCCCTGGGTTTTCACCGTGCCTAGCACAGTGGGGCCCACTCTTGGCTGGTACTGTCGCACTACTGTAATAAGCACCATTGATACATAAATGGCCTGATTCATCCCTGTGCTGCTGGTGTTTCTCTTGTCCTCAGGTTGTCAAAAGCCAATTTAGCTCCTCAGTGGAAGTTAGGGCAGCACCTGTGCCCTGGCTGTGACTGACCTTGCAATAGCCAAGGAATAGCTGGAGTGCCTGGAGCACCACCTTGGCTACCCTCCTCCCTCCCACTCTCAGAACACACACTGCCATGAGACTTGGACTGGGGCGAGCATATCAGGCTCTGCACCTTTTGGGGAGGCTCCCAGAGCTGGGTGTACTCTCTGGGGGAAACTTACTGCTGCTTTGCAGCCAGTCTATACCAGTGTGGTTGGCATGCAGTGGCCATAGGGCCCTTGTGAATCATGCCCATAGGGTACAAGTTGGCCCCTTTCCCCAACAGCAACAAAATATGACACACATCTTCAAGATGTTTCCCTTCCATCCATTCCTTGTACATGGACATACATGATGCTATACCACAGGCAACACGTCCCAACGCTTGCAGATTAAGATAGCTCCAGGCTTTGTGGGCTAATCACATTTCTCCTACTACTTACGCCAGCTTGGAATTTGTTTTATACATTTCTTTCTCACACTATTAAGAGTAACTGTAAAGATACAGGAGAGTAACCTTTCGTTTTTCTACTCTAGCCAAGGTGTGGTCTAGATATCTCTCGAGGGCATCCTACCATTTTCTTCTGTCAGCATTGCATTTAGGAGAGGGAGGGAGATTCATTAGTATAAGGGACACTGAACGAAACATTTTAGCCCCACTGGCTAAAGCTCAGGCCTGGGCCATCTCTTATAATGCACAGACATCTGCAGGACAGCGATACAGGACTAGAACTGCACGGAAAATACAATATGCAACATATACTTGATTGTTTCCCCCTCACACACACACACCCCAAGTTTGCCCCACCTACACAGCCTTCCAAGGGCAGGGTAAACTGGTGCCCACTCTATCAATAGGAGAACATGGTGTTGTTTGTTGCTGGGCTGCAAAAACGGGCATTTAACATGGTCAGGAAGGACAAATAGGCAAAGTAAAAAAAGGCATCCATGATTATCAGGGCCTGACAGACAGGTCCAACAAAGCACCACTCCCTCTTACAGGCAGCATTTAACCAGAATGTGACCACACACTGGAGCAGTCACACGGGAGATCTGGCATGGAAATGGGTGTGGTGGGAAGGGTGGGTGGCGTCGCAGATTTGTAGATCACACACGTCCCTGGTATGTGAGGCAAGAGCAACAGCAGAGTGAAGCTATGGGCACAACCCAACATTGCTCACTGATGACACATTCTGGGAAACATGTTTGATCTGTGGTTAGGCAAGGAAGCCGCAGAGATAACTACATTAGCCGGAACAGCAAAAGGCTGGTAGAAGGCAATGTGAGGAACAGGCACACAAATGTCACAGGAACCGTGTTCATTGAAAGACCGGCATATAAACCACAGGATGGCCCAGTGAGTTATGGGCATTAGTAATGGATTATCTTGCTAGCTCCTCTGTTTCATTCCTCTCTTCTGGCATCCCCCTACCTCCTCTGCACATTCCTACTTAATGTATTCTAATTGTTAACCTTGTGCTCTGCTACTCACTCCATTCTCTGCTGAGCCTTGTGGCCTACCTCATTACCACATAATTGTGCACTGTGCCTCAGCATAAGCTTAAGCATCCAGACCCTGCTCTACTTTACCCACTGATTGTGCATTTGGTAAACATATGCTGTTGGGCAGAGGATACAACATTGGGTTTTTCACAGGGCCATGCCTCCTTTTCATTGGATCACCCCTACCTTGATATTCTAGGCATCCCCTCAGGGCCCATCATCCAGTGTGTAATTGAGGAATATTGCATCACAGGACTTTTGATGTAACTGCCAATAGCTTGCATGTTTCGGACCTGATCTTCAGCTGGGTTAAATCAGCATAGCTACACTGACTTCCGTCAATCGGGTCTTTTAAATTATTGCAGGGATTTGTATGGTGCCCAGGATTCCACACATTTTATATGGCGTAAAGTCACGTCTATTCATGTTTCCCAAGAAAAGGAGCAGATAGGCCACTTCAACCTTTCTCCCACCCTTTGTGCACCGTGAACAAAGTGGTGATCAAACAGGACGTGAAACTATTTTAATGGTATCACTATGCTGGCATGTGACACACAAGGACAGAGCATGCTTTATTAACTGAGATCAGAAGAAAGAGATTCCATCTATTTTCTGGGAAAGTCCTGTGTGCTGCAGTATCATAAATTTTACATTTGGCACATAAAGAATCCTTTTAAAGTTAGCAAATATTCTGATACTTTGTTGCCAACATCCTCTTGTGACTATAACATTCTATTGTTAGAGCTATCAAATTCCAGGTTACTAATCTTTAATAACTGAGTCAAATGAGCTGTGGACAAGACAGAAAGCAACAGTACGGTGTCACAGTGCAAATAAAGCATTAAAACAATGGGGCTGTTCAGAATGAAACATGTGTCACATTCAGGGAGGTTGTTATAGATTAACCGTCCACTAACCACAAGTCCATGGTGCCATTCAAAAAAATGCATCTTACTTCAAGATGACTCCAGCATGTTCAGTCCTGAAATTATTGAGTAACAAGAATATATTATGTGGTGCTGACTATCTAGACAATCCAGACACCATATCAGCTCTGATCCCAACAGAGGCATGTAAGACAATACAGTTGAGCAGGGATTCTCAAATGTCATTGCAACGTGACCCCCTTCTGACAATAAAAATTACTACATGACCCCAGGAGGCAGGGACTGAAGCCTGAGACCACCTGAGCCCTGCTGCCTCGGGTGGGGGGCAAACCTGAGGGCTTCAGCCCTAGCAAGGGAGCCTGTAACCTGAGCCCTGCCACCCAGGGCTGAAACCCAAATGTTTCAGCAACAGCCCTGGGCAATGGGGCTTGGGCTTCGGCCTTAGTGAACCCATTAAGCCAGCCTTAGTGAACCCATTAAAACAGGCTCACGACTCACTCTGGGGTCCCGACCCACAGTTTGAGAACTGCTGCATCAGAGCAAAGGATACAGTGTGAAAAAAAATCGACATGGCATTAGCGTAATATCATTACCAGGCATTAGCTGGACTGGATTGTGTAATAAGAGAATATATGCTTAACTGTGATAACACCGCTTTGCAGTTCTGTAGCACTTTGTAGCTAAGTCTCCCAAAGCATTTGGCAACTTGAATGAATCCACCTGTGAAGTGTGAAAGGTAACTTATTCTCCTCTCTTTTACAGACAGAGACGGGGGCACAGAGCATTTGAATGACTTGTGTCTCATGATGCTAAGAAAGAGCCCAGATCCCACTCCAGTGCATTACATCACTTTCATACAGAAAGAGGTAACTGTCCTTGTTACAACCTGTCATTTATTGCAGGTACCCCATGCATGATGAAGTGTGCAAACCATATAGAAACATGGGATTTATCACACTGAATTGGGCCTTGGGTCCATCAAGTCCCCTGTCCTGCAGTCAGTGTGTGATGCTTCAGAGAAAGATGCGGGGAAGAGAAATCCTTAATGCATCTGGCTTATTTTGCAGTTCTGTGTATGGATATGCCTATAAAACATAAGGGAAAATACATTCCTATATAGCTGAAAGAAACAATGTGGAAATAGGCAACACCGATCTTCCCTAATTTAATCCACAAGTGGAAGCTTTTAATAAGTAAGATGCTGAACTTGGCACAGGCCACAGAATTAATTGACTTGGTAACCATTAAAAGAGTCCCTGTAGCTGGTGAGGATTCCCATGTAGTGAGTTTCTAATTGCACAGAGAGAAATAAACTCTTCATGTATTTATTATGATTACAGGCTGTCAGTTATGAAGATTTATTAAGCCCTGCTGAGCTGTCTCCAAATGCTGCTTTATCATTCGCTGCTACCAAAACAGTTACAAATGTGAAAATATTGAACTCAGGCATGTTTTTGGGTCCATAAAACATTTGTCTTTTGAGATAAGTGAAGTTATAACAGTTCCCATCCATATACAAGATAATGCTGCATAATTATGCTGACTGGAGGATTAGGAGATGCATTTTGAGGCTCTGATTCAGCAAAGCATTCAAGCACATGCTTAATTTCATGCACATGCTTCAGTCCCTTGACTGCAGTGAGAGTTAAACATATGCTTGAGTGCTCTGCTGAATAGGGCTGGACTGGTGAATCAACACCTGAAATTGGAAGATGGGAACTCAGGTCTTTAAAAGCCGTGGGTAGGGTAAAGCCATGATACCTGATGAAGCATATATGAAGTGACAGTTCACGCGTGGCATGTGTATGTTTTGTTACCATTCCACAGTCCAACTTAGACTGAGTAGCACACGCTGTCAGGCCAAGCACTAGGCTGGGGGTTATGTCATGGGATTTTCAGGACTGTGGCTATACGAGACAGTAATGCTTCTAGAATAACCCCCCTAGCATAGGTAGCACATTCTAGTTATTTGTATACCTAGCAAACTTCAAATTCTCCCCCCACTCCCCGCATTAACATTGTTTGTGAAAGGTGGCACACTGACATTCCTCCACCTGCTAATACAGTTCCTATCACCATAGGGTCAGCACCTCACCACCGCTAAAGAATATCACCCTGCCATTTAGGGAAGTGTCATCATTCCATACATGGGGAACTCAAGCACAGAGGTTAGTATGGCCCAATTTTCAGAGATACAGACCAGCTCCAATTCCCGTTGAAATCAATGAAAACTGGTTTGAAAAACATGTATTTAAAAGACAAATATGTTGGGTTTATATATAGCTTCTTATGTATATTAGGCCCACAAAGTCAAAGTATATCTCTAGCTACACTCTCTGCAGTTGTATTACAAATATACATTTTTCCTTCCATGGCCTTGGCTGGATGCTACATGTGGCAACACTCTGCATTTTTAGTCAGAGATTAACATGTGTATGAATTGGAGAATGAGAAATAAGCCATCACAACTAGGGCCCAGTGTTTTGAAAGATTCAGGCTGCATTTATTCTTATTCACCCTCTCCACATTCATGGGTCACTGCATATTTATTTTCATGCTCTGAGGGAATCTGTGCATAGATCAGAGATCCCCACATTCAGTCAGGGTGATAGCACAAGATATTTTAGTTCAACCTCAGTCGAGAGAGAGAATGATTGATTACTAGGAAATAGCACCATTGAGATTGTGGGTTTGAAATAAATGCTGCTAATAAGCATCTCCTTCTGGATCTTCTTTGTCCACTGCTGCATCAACACAATCCATCAATGGTCAGCAGCATATGAAGGACATTCTGAACCTTGCTTGGCAGTGCTCTTAAGAGCAGCTTTTGGAACTATATATATAGTGCTAATGGCCTAGATGATCCTCTGCATGCGAGGAGAGGGTCTGGGGGAGGAAATTCCTATGAAGATCCATCAGTGGTCAGGGATTGCCTCCCCTGTGGAATAGGCTTAGGGTCATGTTTGCAGAGGCCATGTTCCTCTACTCTGGCCCTCAGCAGGTCCTTGGCCTTAGCTGTATTTTCTTCTCAGTCTCAATTCCAGAAGGGAGACCATATCCTCCCCTTTCCCTCCCCTCCCCTCACCCCCGACCTCAAGCCCTGCTCCCTGTGCGGATCCCCAGAGAGGTGTTCACTAGTTCCAGAAGAGAGGTTGGCAGGACGGTGTCATGGAGGCAGATGAACCTTCTGTTGGAGATCGGTATGTGAGGAATCCCCTTCTTGTGTAGCTCTTTGAGTGGATGATCCCACACAGTGTCTGGTGCACTTTCTCTATAAAGAGGTGGGGGAAGAAGAGCAGAGAAAGAGTACTGGGCATTATGATGTATTGTAGAGGAGAAAAAAAAAGAGTCCTCTTACTGATTTAAAGTCAGCCTAATATGATTGTTATCTTTTTAAGCATTCTCGGGGACTGAGTGGGGGGCACCTCAAAGTGGATATGCTGGATTTAGCTGAGCCTTCTTTCCTAGGTTGAAATAAAGCTGGCCCTGAGGTCCACATTTCAAACCTGGATTCCAAACATTCCAAAGGCTGGAGGTGTTGCTTCTGGGGGATTGGTTTGTTCCCACAGAAGAACAGGGGACAGCTTTGGGAAAATCGGATCTAGGTCGAGATGCAAAATCCAAAACTCCTCCACCACATTTTCAGAAGATATTTAGAGTCAAGAATATCAATTTGAGACCGTTGCTAGTTGCAAACAGAGACTCCAATCCTGACAAAAGGTAGCACATACATAAGTGTTTTCAGGATTGAAGCCAAAGTCAATTCCCCTGTGGAAATTTAAATCTAAAGCTGATTCTTTATTACTTTCTTCGTTAACTCAAAGGTGTAAAAATATAGATATAGAACAGGCTGCAGGGTAACATTTCAAAAGCAACTAAGTGACAAGAGGAGAGGTAAGCTCCCCAGTCTCTTTTGAAAGTGGGACTTAGGATAGGTCTGCAGTCCAAAAAAACCACCTGGAGGCGCAAGTCTCAGACCCTGGGTTGACTGACTTGGGTTTGAAGGGCTCACGCTATGAGGCTAAAAATAGCAGTGTAGATGTTTGGGCTCAGGCTGGAGCCTGGGCTCTGAGAGCCAATCATAGGCATGCGCAGCACATTTCATTAGGGTGTACACCCAGGAAAGGCTGTGTCTCCTCAAACAGCCTGGCCCCACCCCCTTCTGACCCCCCCACTTCCCATCCCCTCAGAGCCCCAGACCCATTCAACCCCCCACCATCCTTGTCCCCTGATTGCTCCCTCCAGAGACCCCCCCACCCTAACTGCCCCCTCAGGACCCCACCCCGTATCTAAGCCGCCCCGCTCCTTGTCCCCTGACTGCCTCCTCCAGAGACCCCCACCCCCATCCAACCCCCGTCCCCTGACTGCCCCAACCCCTATCCACACTCCTATTCCCTGACAGGCCCCCTGGGATTTCAATGCCCTGTCCAACAGCCCCGTTCCCCATCCCCTGACCACCCCCCGAGACCCTCTGGCCCTTATTCAACCCCCCAGCCCAGCCCCAGCCCCCTCACCACATCGCTGCTCAGAATGGCATGCTTGGGTCAGAGCCAGACATGCTACTGTGATGATCCACCGGAGTGCGCTCTGTGTCTGGCCCAGAGCCAGACATGCTGTCGTGCAGCCCTGCCCCCTCAGAGCCCTGCTTGTGTGGCGCTCTGAGGCTGTGGGGGTGGGGAACAGTGCAGGGACGGGAGGAGCATCCTCCCCAGCCAGAGCTCAGGGGCCACTGGCCCACCCTGCATTAGGGTGTGCCTAGGCACACCCGGGCACATCCCGTGTGCATGACTATGGAGCCAACCCTCTGGCCAGGTTTCAAACTCCAGGCTTCAGCCTAAACCCGCTGCTAACATACACTGCTATTTTTAGCCTCATAGTGTGAGCCCAAGTCAGTTGGCCCAGACTCAGAGACTTGCTACTGAAAGGTGTTTGGGGGCGGCGGGGGGGTTGTTTTGGCATGTACTGTAGACCTACCTTTAGGCATTTTTGAAAGTTTTGCTTGTAAATTATATTCTAGGGCTAAATGAGAAGAAAGGCATTGCCGCACAGCTGAACTGCCCTAGCACACCTTTGGCACTATAAAAATGGCATGATTCGTATTCAAACAACAACGGACACATTTTGATCTTCTCTAAGTTCAGTACTGCAATCCTCAAGTTCTGGATTTTGGAGCTAATTACAGTAAAGCAGTAAAACAATGTCCCAGTCAGATACACTATTCACAGTCCTGACTAACCGAACTAATTTTGGGCTCTCTGCAAGTTTGCCACCTCATTGCTTACCTCCTTTTCCAGATTGTTAATAGATACATTGACCACCACATGACCTACCACTGGTTCTTGGGTCATTCCCATGGTGAGCCTTTTACCATGATGAAAAAGATGCCTACTCTTCATTTTCTGTCTTAGTTTCTCATCCAGAGCACTTTGGATTACATCACATGACATGATGATCCTTTGTCTTTCATGATTAGACACGACATGATAGCAGTCAAGACTTCTCACTTCCTATGAGAGTCAGGACCTTAGTTTCCTTACTGGATTCCTGTGAGACTTTGGGAAAATCCCTCCTCAGTCCAAGGTGGTTGACTTTGTGTTTATGTGGAAGGCTCCTCTGTTTGTCCAAGTTAATGTGGTGGGGCTTTTTTTTGGGACTGATCTGAAGAAACAGAAGCATTATTAGTTCTACTGGGCTGGGTGGATAACGCTTAAGGCAGATTTTACCTTTTGTACTGGTCTAATTTGGAACTGCTCATACAAGTTTGTACATATGCCTACACCAAGGGATAGGCAGATTTTATAATCCAAACAAACAATTAAAAACATCACACATGCCAACTAGTTCTATTTACATAAATGTTCCTCCTTCATTATGATTCAAATCTGCGCTGGGCAAGCCAAAGTAAATGGTGGTACTATAACACGGGAAATTATAAATAAAGTTGGAAGTACAGTAGCTGGTAGCCAGCAGTATTGTTTTAGAGGTAGTGTCGTCTCACGACACTGTCTTCAAATTATCCTTTTTTCGTCCTGTGGGCAGCATGAGTGGCCTAAGAGTGACACAGCAAGTATGACTGCTGTAGCTTTATGCATATGAATACACAGTACGAACATCAGTCACGATATGAAACTCTTGTAAGTAATACCACTAACTACCATAGCTATGACACACTACACAGTATTGTAATACTACTCCCTACTTTCATGCTTCATATCTGCTGCACAGGAATTGCCAGAATGGATCAGACTTAAGGTCCACCAAAGCCAATATCCTGCCTGACAGTGGCCAGGAAGATGCAAGAAATGCTTCACAAGGCAGTTATGAAATCAGTCATCCCCAGGGACAGTTTCCTCCTAACCATCGTTAGTCAGAGGTGGCTTATGTTCTGAAGCATGAAGAGTTATAGCCCTCCCAAAACTTTTGGATTTTTAAGAAATCCTTACCATTGTGACTCTGGATGTTCTCATCCATAGACAAACTCACAAAAGGGACTGGACATTCATAAGCTTTTGGTTCCATTGATATCTTGAGGCAAATGAGTTCAACTGGGTAATTGTGAAATGTGTTTAGCAACTTTTTCTTTCATCAGTTTTAAATTTGCTGCCTTTGAGTTTCGTTGACTGTCTCCTTGTCCTTGTATATTGGTACCGTAATGAGAGCGGGGTGTTTCTGTTCAGTTATTGTTGGGCTAGTGTAAGATAATAAATCTACTTGTGCATCAATGAAACTTGTATTACTTACTTCAAGTTCCATCTTGACATTTAAGTTCCTAGTTTTATCCTTAATACTAAGAATGAACCTCTTATGAAACTGCTTGATGTGCTCCAGGTGTCTAGGGACCCCTCAGCTACCAATGTCAATGGTAAAGCTCCCGTTGAATTAACTAAGGCAAGATCAGGCACTTGTTGAGGTCAATGCCAAAAGAATGATTTCAACAATATTCTAGATAAGGCCTCCAAAAAAAAATAATAATGAGCAAATCTTTGGCATATTCTCAGACACTGTAGTTTTCTGCCTTAGCTGGGACATTGTTTATTTAGACTGGGGCTACCTGGCCATTTCTCCTAGTAAAGCTGAGGCAGTGATTTGGAAAACTCCACCAAAGCCAGACTAGGGCTTCCAAATGTACAATGGGACAAAACTTTGAGGCGTCAGAGCACCCCAGTGCCACACTGAGAAGTACTGCTACCATGGCACCCCTTTCAACCGAACCTTTTAAGGTCAGGAATAAAACCCATTGATTGATTTGTTTTTATTTTTGCCTTAAAATACAGACTGAATTTACTGCTTCCTCAGCCCTGCCTTACCTCTTGTAGACAGGGGACAGAGATTTCTTATTGATATCCCCACCAGCATGACAAAATGGGCAATCGTATTCTCCTACCTTAATAGCTGGGACACTAAGACAAACAAATTAAAATCCCTCCCTATTGGCTCTGTCTCTATATGGGATGCTAGGAGGACAAAAGGGTGGTTACCAGAGTCTCCACAGCTAAACTGGGAGCTGGAGAGCTCATAACATGGAAGGACAGAGCAGCAAACCAGCCTGTTGTCTACGCGTAGTGTGGGGGCCATGCGGGCTGCAAGGAGGACACAGTATCACTGCTATTTACGGCAGAGAGCAGGCTTGCGGTGACAAGAAAGAGTGAAGACAGTATCATATGTATTTATAACTTAAAAGTCCATAGTGCCTAATGAGTTTGAATTAGAGTAAATGGTGGGTTCTCTGTAATTTACAGGCTTTAAATCAAAGACTTCAGTAACTCAGCCACAGGTTATGGGCCTATTACAGGAGTGGGCGGGGGAGGTTCTGTGGCCTGTGATATGCAGTAGGTCAAACTAGATGATCATGATGGTCCCTCTATGAAGTACAAGAATGATCAAATAAGGGCCAGATCTTCAGTTGCAGTAAGTCAGCGTGACTCCATTCAAGTTTCTTTCTGGTTACGAGTTCATTAGAGCTTCAGCTTAGAGCAAACACCCATTATGGGGCCTCAGTAGACCCATACAGTTTCAACCCTTCCCAAAGCGCTGGGGCCTTCCATAGACCAGAGGTCTTGTCTGTTTGCTGGATCAGGAAGACAGCCCTGAGTCAGATAAAACTCCAGGCTTTTATGCTAAAGTATTTTCTTCATCTCTGGAGAATCCAGGTTGAACTAGTAGTACATGAATTTATCCAAGGGGATGTTTTCAAAGGCTTATGATGATAGAGGAAGTACATTAGCCTCTCCCCTACTGTATACGATATATACAATGCCACATACACAATTGCATTTTTAATGCAATGTACCCCAAAGATATTAATCCTAATTCAGTAGGCTGTAACTTAAATCAGTAAAGTTTATCTGAATTTCACAAGGTTTGTTCAGGATATTATAGGATACTATCAATCTGTCAGAGTAGGGACTATAGCAAAATTTGCACACACTGGAATTATCCTTATTTTCTCATAAATCACATGTAAAATGTGTCTGATGATTCTAGAAAAATGTCACTTCCTGCCTCATCCCCAAACCCGGAAGGGGGAAACCCCCCAAAAAACAGCCTGGAAGGTTTAGGTGCATTATATTTTTACATTGACTCCATTAGATTCACGAATAACAGAATAGATTCCTTAGCAAATGTGAAGCACATAATCTAAGGAACACATTAAGGCATTTTCAGCAACTTGCCCTCTTTTGATTATTTTAAAAAGTCTGAATATGCATTTTGAGGGCAATAGTACTAAATCTTCCCCTTCTTTGTGTGACTTTAGCCCAGTGGTACTCAGACCTCTAGTGGCTCAGAAGCCAAATTAGCGATTAACATTACTTGAAAGAACCACAATAGTGTGAATGACGGGAAATATTTAGTTTATATATATATAATTCTCACAGCAAATAAGTGAACTAGTGTAAGTTGATAACTTGATTAGTTAATAACATAGTAAAAGCATCCTGATTGATTAATAACTTAGACTGGCTAATAATTAAATCACATAATGTTTAAATATCACATGTTACAAAGGGCAGCACAAAACACATAGAGAACCACTTGAGGCTCACAAGCCACAGTATGAGTATGACTGCTTTAGCTCTTTCTAGTTCTGTGGTGCCAGCTAGCCTGATGACACTCCACTCTAAAGGGGGCTCACTGTCTGCTCTATTGTAGTAGAAAAACAAAACACAAAAAGTTCTTTTCACGTAATTGACAAGGTCTTCCTCTTCCAGGTCTTTACAACAATGTAAGTGCATATTGATCTAAATTTTGTGTCTGCAATTTCCAGTTACAATAATAGTGCTTTTCAGTCCTGAAAATTGAGTTGGGGAAGCAGTTGAGCATGTCCTTAACTTTAAACTTCTGCTTAAGTTCCATGTACATTAGTGGCTTCAGTGGCATTTTAGCACATGCTTAAAGTTAAGCACACGCTGAAGGGCTACCCTGAATAGGGATATTTTTCTAAATCAGGGCTCTGCTCTTTTATAGAAGGATCTCAATAGACTTTGCATATATATATATATATATATATATGAAGAGGTCAGTTCATCTTGGTCCCTCTCAGACCTCACTCAGGTAAAATTCCCACTGAAGTCAATGGCATTATTGTCCAAGAAAGGACAGCGTAAAGGCTTCAGATCCTAAGAAATTAACTCTCACTATAGCCTTTGGTGTAGGTGTTATAGCTCTTATATAGCTGCAAACAACTTACTCCAGATTACACAGCAAGCTGTTGATAAAATCCAAGAACAGACCCCATGAACCACATTAATCTGCACTGGAGCTGTGCTTTACCCCACCTTTACCCCTTCCCTATCCAGGTTCAGCCATCGATGCAGGTTAGAGTACTCCAGGCCACTCCATGCCCCTAATAGTGCCCCTGCATGCTCCCTGTGACAGGCTCGCTTGCATAGGGTAGCTTAGAGCCAATGATGCAGCCCATGATGAAGCCTCTTGGTCAGGAAAATTCCCCGACGACTGGATCCACAGGATATAGCCCCTTTACAACAACATTATTAGTGTAAAGAGGCCAGAGTGCAGGGCTTAATTGGGCCCCATAAATCCTCCCTCCCAGTCTTCTGCTCTGAAGAAAAATATCATGTAGGAAATTGTTCTACATTTTTTTCAGTATGCTTGGGTGGGTGGATGGGTATATGGGGAGGAATGCTATGTATTTATTATCTGCTATATTGCATGGCAAAATTATAAATTAGCATCCTAGACTTAGTGTGCAATGCAAATGTCATGGGCAGATAATTTAGTTAATGTCACAACAGCAATAATGGAAGACAATGAAAACAACCCCAACAAATCTATTGGCTTTACATTTCACATTATGCACCCAATTTGCTCCTGATGGCACAAAGAAAATAGCTGTCATGAATACTTTGTACTGGAGCCAATGTAATATGCAGACCTGCAGTAGTAGCCGGCTGATGCAGCCTGTTTTATTACCCAGATTAGGGATGGCAGACAATTTATTTGCTAAAGGACAACAGCAAATAATTTTCACCCTATGAAGTAAATTTGACCAGCATGAGGTGTGGCAGTGCAGCAATTAAGTATATTATTATTAAAGCAGAGGGAGAGATTGTAATCGCTTATATATCTTGGAAAGCAAACATGTTTTCAGTCACCTTTGGAGCTAATATTCAGGTCTGAAACGTAATAATGTTAGAAATTAATTGCTTATCTTCCTTTGTTAATGTATACTCTTTTTCTTTAATCTTCCGCTTATTCCATTGCAATGAATTTTACATGGATGAAAAGCAGGAAACTTCATTTTGTTCTGGTTCATGGATCTTCAGACTTATTCAGACAGTGTGTGTGAAGATGTTGTGACTGGTTGCTTCCCTGGTTTCCCAGATGTTGTCCTTCTGACCTCCTGATCTGGGCTAATCTCTACTGACTGCCAGTTACTTAGTAGGAGAGACTCCTGCATGTGGTTACAATGGGACATTCCATATTAGATGTTGTCTGTTGTCAAGGAGATAAATTGTTCAGAACATCAGACTAAGGGATAATTTGATAAACCTTCAATAAAATCAGTGCATCTCTTAATAAAAAGGAATCAGAAATATTTCACAACATACATAGCTTTTTTTCTTACCTGGAGGTCCTAATATTCATTATAAGCACAGTAGACTTTGCATTCTGCTGCAAAATAGATGCCCAGACAGAGAGATGCGCTACAAATGGCTTTAAAAAGTAAGTATTAAAATAGAATATTTTGCTCTGCTATAGAAGCTACAGCAGCAATAGTAGCACAAAAGCTCTAAATAAAATGTAAAATACACTATATTCAAGGCATGTCATTCTGAAAGGATTTGAGCAACAACTATTCCTGTTAAGATCATGGGAACTGTGGGTGCTTAGCATCTCTCCGGACAAGTCCCTAAAAGACACTGTAGTATTATGTTCTGCAATATTCATTTCAGTTTTCTCAAAATAAAGAGGCATAACTTCACAGGAAAGCTGAATGCAAAATTGTTTAGAGGAACAGGTGGCTAGAATTTCACTAATCATATGTAATGCTTCTGATATTGAATCCTCTGTTCACTTCTGTAGTGGATGGGGTTAATTTAGCATTTGGAACAAATAAAATTTAGAAATCCTGAAATTTCCCACTAAATGGCAATTCCAGTTTCTGCACAGTTCTATTAATAAAAAGACACCACTCTGATATTATCTACTTATGTATGGTATTGGAGAATAAGGTTAAGATTCAAAGTAATAAACAGAGAGAGATACTACTCAGTTCTCTTTTAGACTGAGGCCAGTCACATGATCACATGAACAGTAACAGAGTCGACATTTGTTCTTTCAAATTAATGGGAACAGAAACTGAGGAGAATCTCTGTGACTTTGTCTGCACTTCACACAAAATATGTTACCTTCACATGTTGTAAAATAAATCATTATACTTTTATAGCTGCATACTCGTGTGCCATCTTTTATGTCTTTTTGAATGTTATATGCCTCATAAAAATGCAGCAGATCATTAAGGTGAAAGAGAGTAATCATGCTCTATTTTTAATGCTAGCTGTAAACAAATGATGATGCTCAAACATCATCTATCACTCTTTAAAATGATGTTTACTATGACGAACACTTCAGCTAAAACCTCAGGTCCTAGGGATTCAGGAAAGTATTCTATTAAGCACAAATCCACCCACACAGCACAGAGCCTGAAAATAATGGTAGCTTCATTGTGCAGGTGACAGGTTCGAGCAATCTTCTCTCAAGCCATTTGTAAAGCTACTCCACAGCAATTACTACAGCCCTGAGGCCACCATAACCCTTCTGGCTGTTATGTGCTCCTTCCACATGGAGATCAGTGAGCAGGAGGATCCACGGAACAATGGATTCTTTGCCCAGCCCCAGCCATCTCCAGTGAAGCCTCTGAGCCCACATTTACATGGACAGAATATACCCCCAAGGTAATATAAGGAAGAGTGAGTCCCTGACCAATATTACAGAGACTCTACAGGAACACCCTTCAATTGGCTTGCTTACAGGAGGAGCAGAAAGTGTCTTTTTAGAATCACTATTGCTGTTACCATTGTTATTTATTATTATTATAAGCAGATCTGATAACAATGCCTGCCTGTTCTTAGGGCTGCACCACGCATCCCACTATCAACCACTGATTTCTGGCCCTCTACTGCCCCAGCTCCTGGGGACAGGGACTGAGTGAGCCAGAAACATGCCAGTGGGAGAGGAGGCTCTGGCTAACTCAGCCCCTGTCCCCAGCATCTGGGATGGCGGCGGGCCGCCCCTCATCCGAGCTGTGTTGCAGAGACAGGAGCCAAACGAGCCAGAGTGCCCCCCACCCCCAGCACGCTTGGTCCCTGTCCCTGCCAGCAGAGCTGTCGCCCAGCTGGGCTCTCTCAGGCAGAAATGACTTTGTACTGCTGCTCCCCGCAGGGGCAGGGGAGGCATAGGGAGAGAAGGACCAATCTTCTCTCCCTCCTCGCCCTCAGCAGGCCTATCTGGGAGGACACTTGACCCCTCGTGCCCCCCTCTGCATACTCCTATCAGTGACTCCCTTATCTCCAGTGGTAGAGGTCTGTGTGATGGATCTAAAGGTTTAAACGCTGCTTATGAATCATGTGACTGTCAATATGATACCACATGACGGAATTTCTGTTTTTCCAGTGTGGTTGGTTGGTTGGTTTTTTATCCCCAGGACACCTATCTCATTCAGTGCCCAGGATGGTCATGCTCTGGGGATGTATCACAGCTGTGTAGAGATGGTGACTTTTGGCTACAGACTCCTGCTTCATTTGCTGCAGCGTTGGAAGGTTTGTGGTGAGTGAGGCAGGGGACTGCAGAAAGAGTAAGGATGGTCTCATGATTAAGACAGTTGAATGCTGCCTGTGGAATTGAATTCTATGCCTGCTTCTGCACAGAGTGCCATATGATGCCAGGCAAGTTAAACTAAACTTTTCACAGTAGGCCACTAATTGCATGTTCCTCATTTTAAGAGTGTCTGACTTAAGATCCTCGGTTTGGATTTGCAGAAGGGCTGAGTGCTTATAGCTGCAACTGAAGTCAATGGGAGCTCTGTCATGAACATATAAAGTGCTGCATAATGCTACATACTTTGAAAAATCAGGTCCTATTTATTTCAAATTCAGCACCCAAACTTACTGGACACTGTTACTGATTACTGGACTTTAATCTTTCTGTGTCTGAGCTCTGTATCTGTAAAATGAGGATAGCACTTTCTCATCTCACAGGGGTGATACGTGTTGTAGCTGTGTTGGTCCCAGGATAAGATGGGACCAACTTGTGCTGATTTGAGAAATAAGCTTTCAAGCTTACGCAGAGCTCTTCTTCAGATCTGGGAATGTACTCAGAGTGTTACAGCTAAATTTAAGGTGGAACAGATTGTTTAACGTAAGTAGTTTACACATTTCAAGGGACCTTTCCAGGTGAAGTGGCCCCTTAAGACCATGCCAATCATAATGGGAAAAGAAAAAAAAAAAGCAAAGCTGGGTGGGTAATTAAGTGGGTTATAGGTTGCTGTAATAACTCATAAATCCAGTGTCCCTGGGCTGGTCTACACTAGGGGGAGGGGTCGACTGAAGATACGCAACTTCAGCTACGTGAATAACGTAGCTGAAATCAGCATATCTTCAGCCGACTTACCTGCCGTCCTCATGGTGGCGGAGGTCAGTGGCATGCTCCCCCGTCGACTTCAGCTTGCTCCTGGCGGTGAGCTGGAGTTCCAGAGTCGACAGGGACGCTGTTGGTGATCAATTTATCGTGTCTTAACGAGATGCAATAAATCGATTGCCAAAAGATCAATCGCTACCCGCTGATCCGTCAGGTAGTGAAGACCTACCCTCTGTTCAGTTCCTGATTTTTAATATCTAGCAAAGTTACGAATTTAAGGTTCCAGACTCATCTTCTGAAGGTGTTGAACAGGTTTCCTTTGAGGATGAGGACTGAGAGGTGAAATATGGAGTGATCGTTTTATGAAAAGTGTTCAACAACAGGTGATTGGGTGGTTTTGTCTTTTATCATTTTTCTGTGAGTTCATGCAAGAGTGTAGGGATTGTCTAATTTCACACACTTAGTTGTTATTGGGGCATTTACTGCACTGGATGAGGTGCAACACACGTTGTGACAGGCATTTGCAGGATCCCTGGATCTTGAAAAGCGTGTTGTGGGGGGTATTGATCATCATAGTAGTGGAGTTATGTCTGTCAGTTTTGAATCTATTCTGGCAGGGTCTGGTGCAGAGGTGGGCAAGCTACGGCCTGCGGGCTACATCCGGCCCACAGGACCGTCCTGCCCGGCCCCTGAGCTCTCAGCCGAGGAGGCTAGTCCTGCTCCCTCCTCTGCTGTCCTCTTTCTCCTGCAGCCATGCCGTGCAGGCAGCACTCTGTGGGGGGCGGGCCTGCACGCTCCTGTGGGGCAGTGCGGCAGCATCTCTGGCTCCAGCCAGGCTGTGCGGCTGCCAGACACACTGCTTTGAGCAACACAGTAAAGAGGCCAGGGCCAGGGGGTTGGATAAGGGGCAGGGGAGTCCCGGAGAGCAGTCAGAGGACAGGAAATGGTGCGGGAAGAGGGTTAGATAAGCATGGAAGTCCTGGGGGGCATGTCAGGGGGTGGGAGTGTGGATAGGGATCGGGGCAGTCAGGGGAAAGGGAGCAGAGGGATTGGATAGAGGGTAGGGTCCTGGGAGGTGATTAGGGTTGCGGGGAGCCTCAGGAGGGCGGTCAGGGGACAAGGAGCAGGGGGTTTGGATAGGTGGTGGAGGGATTCTGAGGGGGGCAGTCAGGGGACAGGGAGTGGCGGGGGTTGGATGTGTTGGGAATTTTGAGGGGGGCAGGTTAGGGGACAGGAAGTGGGAGGGAACAGATAGAGGGCGGGGGCCAGACTGTTTGGGAGGCACAGCCTTCCCTACCTGGCCCTCCATACAGCTTTGCAATCCAGATGTGGCCTTCGGGCCAAAAACTTTGCCCACCCCTTGTCTGGTGCCACAGACCATAGTTTGAGAACCACTGCTTTACTGAGCTATAATTTATAGTTGATGGACAATATATGCTTGTAGTGGGGTGACCACCCCTGCTCCTTCCTTGAGAGGGTTAAAAGCAGCCCTGCAGAGGCTAGGGCTGGGCGGAGGGGGGGGGGGGGGGAAGGTAGCCCAGCAGAGGGCTGCAAGTGAAAGCAGCTGGGGTGGAGCAGCCACAGTTGTGGCTGGGTCAATTAGGGCCCAGCTGACCCTGATATAAGGGCCCAGAGTTTAGTGCACAGAGAAACAGAGTCTCCTCTGGCTACAGAGGCAGACAGGCCTGGCTGCTGGGGAGTGTGACAGGGTACCCGGAGGGGAGGGCTGTGGGAAGGTTAGAGAGGCTGGGGGAAGCTCTGGCCTGGAAACCCCCAGGCTGCAGGGCCTAGGAGATGGTCCAAAAAAGGGTACTGGAGTTGCAGGGGGCAGCCAACAAGTAGGCAGAGGCAGCAGGCCAACCCTCCTCGCCTATGGGGACTGGCTTATACAGACTGCAGTTGGCCCCAGTGAATGGGGGCTTGATGGTGACTGGCAGTAGCCTAGACTGAGGCAAGGTGGGTCTCAGAGGGTTGGGGTTTCCCCAGGGAGGGGAGGCCCAGAAGCAGAGTGTGGGAATACTGCCAGGGGGCAGCATCCCAGGTACAGGGCACTGGAGTCCAGGGAGAGACTCGTGGACAGTGGGCCACCAGCCTGCAGAGGGTGCTCTGAGCTGAAGATGAGCTAATTCCTGGATGACCAGCAGGAGGTGCCCTAGGGGTGAGTCACTGGGCCCACTACAATGCTTTTTAAAGTGTCTATTTTTGAAAGAAAGAAGAAAAGACTGTTTAGTAGCTTAGGCCACAAATTCTGCAGTCTTTACCCAGGCAAAACTCATTTGCAGTCATTGGGAATTTTCCCTGAGTAAGAAGTGAGTAAAGACTGCAGCACTCGACTCATTATGTTCAGCTTCAGGAATGAAAAAATGGTGCAGACTGCTGAAGATTAGTAGTGTGTGACTCATATCCATTGATCATCAACAGCCTAGAGACAGATATTCCCCAGACCTATCTCAATCACTTTGCCTTCTTATAATCAGTCTTGTTTTACTGGAGGAACATTAAAAGTTGTCAAAGGAAAGTCTTACTAATACCTTGTTAATCTCAATACTGTAGGATTGTGATCCCTTGAGGAAATGTTATGGAGAATATGTGCCTGATTGACAAGGAAGTTTAGCTTACAAGTGGGCATGTTGTGACTTTTGGCCATTCTGTACCTTGGTCCCAGAAATCAGTTGACAGCAGTGATACGATTAAGGTGAATGACAGAACAAGGGAAATACTTAGAAGCAATTCTAGACCTGTTATGATAATACAACTACTGGAGTCACACTTTTGATTGGTAGACTCTACTAGAGAAGAGTTCAAGGCAGCATTTTCATTTGGCCAAATGAAAGTAAACCCAATCCTAGGGAGGCTCAGAACCAGGTTTTATTCCAAATGACCAATGTTTTGTTTCATTTTGGTTTTTGGGAGGGGAAATTCAGCCTCAAGCCACAGCCCCCCCCAGATGAATTTCCCTGTCCTAGCTGAGGCCCCGACCAGGCACAGAACTGACTCCAACAGCTGTGCCATTGCTGCAGGAACCCCTGCACAGGGGCCATTCTGGAGCAGACCTGGGTCATTGGCAAGTGGGATCGAACCTGGGAACTTCTGGAGTTAAATGCATGAGCCTTTACTGTATGAGCTAAAAGCCATGTGGCACTTAGCTAAGGCTGTAGTAGACTCAGTCTCTCTAAGTGGTCTCAGTGCCACTAGATGGGACAGAGCACCACACCCAGGAGGTGTGTGGGTTACACAGGAACAGGCCAGAAACAGGGGGAAAGCAGATTTCCTCTGCCCCATTGACTTTAATCCCTGGAGTGTCCCAGAGGGTTCATTGCAAAAGGGGTGCAGAGCCATTGGGAGTCAAATCAACCCCTGGCAGCCCTCAAAACTGGGAGGCACAAGTCACTTCCCTTCAGTTTCTGCACTGGCACATGGATGAATTGGGGTCAATGGTCCTAATCAAAGCCAGTGTAAATTTTGCTACTGACTTCAATGGGAGTAGATCACACCTTATCCCAATACAGTGCCCACTGTGGGTAGGCGGGCAGGTGCCCCTGAACAAGTGCTGTGCCTGCCAACTATTCTTCTGCCATATAGCGCTGTGCAACCTACAAAAGCAGACTAATATTTTAACAGATTTAGACAGTCTCCTTTCCCAATCTCCCTTTACAGGAAGAGTTCACTGTAAGGTTAATAGGCTGCTGAGAAGAGAGACTGCTTAAAATTAAATTAATTAGGTAAAGTCAAGCAACCCAACTGGTTCATAAGAACTCATAGCAGTGACCTTAAAAATAGGCTGAGATTAGAAAATGAAAAACTCGAATCTGCAAACACGCATGTGCCCAGTCTCAGTGGGACTACCAGGTATGTGTGTCTGTAGGATTGGGACCTAAAATGGCAGAGAAGTAGCTTCTGTGAAGCACCTAACACAGCTATGTGTGCTTTAAAATAATATGTAACAATAATTAATATGGAAACATAGATACCAACTACTATTAAACTGTTTTACAAAAGTGGAAAGGCTCCCCTCAGATACAAGCAAATTATTCTTTCCTCTGGCATACAGATTTGAAAGGATTTATGCTTCAAAATAGAAATAAAACAGGGCAAAGTCTTTATTCAAGAGGTCACAGAATATTTGATATTTTAAATACAGCAAAACTACAGATACTGTACAGTAGGGGCACATGTATACTTATGCAATACCCTCAATGTACCAATTCCCCTTTGTCTCTTCATATAAAGTATCCTCATATTGTTTTATATTATTTTCTCTTTTTCTGTTCTTAAAAAAAGCTCTTTAAACTGAATAAAGAACATAATCTCCTTAAAGTTTATTAGCCTCATCACTAAAGTGAGGTATATCTATGTATACATAATAACTGAAATAAGACACTAATGCATATATTTTGGTGCACTAATTTGTGCCTAGTTGTGTTGACACAGATGGAATAAATTATTGGACCAAAACCCACATCTGTTAAGATTTATTGTTTAAGCCATCTGTAGCTGAAAGAAAATAGCCTCCTAAACGTACTTTAAATCTAACTCTATCTGTCTATGATACTGATATGATCCCCATCAATACAGCATCTGAGAGCTTCACATTCTTTAAAGTATTTATCCCACTGCAGTTAAAGAATTGTTGTTTTCCCCATTTACAGATGGGAAACAGAGGTAGAGAGAGACACTTAGGACTTGTCTACACTTAAAATACAACAGTGAAACAGCTGTGCTGCTGTAGGGCTTCAGCATAGACACATACTGTGCCAAGCGGAGGGACTGTCCCATTGGTGTAGATAATCCACCTCTCCCAAAGGTGGTAACTAGGCTGACAGATGAATTCCTCCATTAACTTAGCGCTGTCTCCACAAGAATTTAGGTCGCTGTAACTACACCTCTCAGGAATGTGGCTTTTTCATGCTTGTGACTGACATAATTATACTAACCCAGTGTTCTAGAGTAGACCAGACCTTAGTGACTTGTATAAAGAAAAGCAGGGAATTGAACCAGGTCTCCTAAGAACCAGGCTAGCACTCTACCCAGGGTAATCCAGGAGGGCAAAATTTAAAAGGGGCTTCAATCAGACCTCTGTCTGTAGATGTGTAACTTGGAAAGCATAAATTAATTCTTGGTGCAGTTTTTACATGCTATTACTAGGGTGACCCGATTTTATAGGGACAGTCCCGATTTTTGGAACTTTTTCTTATATAGGCTCCTATTACCCCCCACCCCGTCCCGATTTTTCACATTTGCTGTCTGGTCACCCTATCACTTGTGCACACAGACAATGGGTTTTGTGTGTGTAAATTACACAGTTTGTGTGCAAAAGTCATTATGCATGCACACAAATGAAAGTCTCAGTCTGAAAATTTAGACATGTAAGTTTCCTCATAAAAAGTCAACCTGCTCTCTCTCTCCACTCTGTACTACTCCCACCCTGCTACACTAGCTATACTTACTCAGACTTCATTGGAACACATCATCTAGAAACTAAAATCAATATCTGAAAGACATGCAGTTCCTGAAGTCCTCAGATCTGATAATGGGCATTAATTTACCCCTGAAACATTCCTAGCCTTTGCACAGAACTTTGGTTTGGAATATCACATCAGCAGTCCACATTATCCCAAAGCAATGGAGAGGTGGAGTGAGCAGAGTAGACTTTTAAAAGACTTCTGTAAATATCAGTGGACCCATATAAAGCACTCCTGGCATATTGGTCAACACTGCTTACACCTGGACTATCTCCAGCAGAACTTCTGATGGAAAGACAATTATGGACGTACTGATCTGTGGCATTGATACAGATTAATCCTAAATGGCCCAGCCTGAAGCAATTTTAGAAACAGGACATTGAAATAAAAATTCAGCAGCAACAAAACTTCACTGTTTGTCATAGAACAAAAACACTATGCAAACTGAGAGCTGGGGACAAGGTCTGGCTGAAAAGCTCACAGAGATCTGTAACTGTTAGGAACTTGTCAGAAGTTCCCAGATCCTACCTACTGAAGACTCCAGAAGGATTTCTCTAGAGGAGCCAGGTTCATCTTCCATATCTTCCAACGCTAGGGACTAGTAGGTACTCTGTCAGGAAGCAAGCCCCCTTCACAGAGAACTCCACACACATACTCAATAGAAGAGAGAACACAGTCTGGAAGACTGATCGGATCCCCTCCAAAACTTGACCTTTAGACTACAGCTCAGGATTATTTAAATGCAATTGATGAGGGGACATAGTAGTATAAATAGTTTTAAGGAATTTGAAGTTTATTTTGAACTGTTGGGTGTATATACATTGGCTTATAATTTAAGTGTTCATCTCTATTATAAAGAAAGGGAGATGTGGAGTGGTTATAGAGTTCCTGACCTCTATGGTTACCTAAGAGGACCAGGATGTATGTATTCCTCTAGAGAAATCCCTAGAGAGAGGGTTGCCTTGTTATGGGATGTGTGTGGGTTGGAGTAAATGGTGGGGGAAAAAGGAGAGCTTACAGGCTAGTGCACAGAAAGGAGCCTAAGTATCTGTCATCATGAAAACACAGACTAGGTGACAATGGGACCCTCTATCTCTGAAAGCCAGATTCCAATATTGTACTATCAGAGATGGCACTAATTTGAAAACCAACCAAAAGCTTTGCCAGTAGCCCAGAATACCACATTAAATCATTGAAAACAAATCATTAAATGGAGAGGATTATTTCCCACAGGCAAGCAGAAGAATGCAACCTGCAAGTCCTAGGATGGCAGCTTTACAATCTCTGCAGTTCTCGCAGCAAGCAGCATGGTGGTGTGAATCTTTTTATGGAGAAAACTCATGACTATTTCATTTTTCTGGCTCCCAGTTTCTCTAAAGTGCTTTTCCAAATATCGATTTGGGGAGGAAGGGAAAGTAAACTGGTAAATAATATATTTTCTCTTATTCATGACCACCACCCTGAGAGTGTCAATTTATATATGGATGCATGAGTGGTATACAAAGATGATTCCCATTGGCTTCATGTTAACTAATATATATTTGTAGAATAAATTTCTCTGTTATTACTCCTTGGTTTACTTTTTTACTGGATGCAGGAATATGTGCACACATTTCTTTCAGACACTATATAAGCACAGTACTCTGTGGCATTAGTTTATCCCCGTAAGATGTATAGTTCTGTGTTTGAACAGCAGAGCTGACACATTGTGAAGTTCTGTATTTTCAGTGAGCTATAATTAAAAATGAACAGCACTTGGTGTAGGATAACGATATGGCAATATATCTCCAGTCTTCAAAGAAATGTAAGCAGGCAACATGCTGCTTGTATAATGATATTCCATTTATGCAGCACTTATTTTTCCTGAGTATTTAAAAGCACTTCATAAACTATTGTCATAAACTGTTGTATAAACTACAATAGCATCACACCCCACCATTTAAATGCAGCCACATCTGGGTTTAAATGCAGTTTATTAGATTGTAGCAACATTACAGAAACCCTCCAAGTCTCCCTCCCAATCCCTCACACCCAGGCCTCTTTCCTAACCATCTCAGTTGATTCCTCACACTCTTCTCTTTGTGCCGTGTTCACTCTGCCTGGAATCTTTTTTTCCTTTCTCAGTGTGCTAGGCGTCCATAACCTCCTCTTCCAAATCTCTTCTTAAACACACTTCCCCAATGAAACAACATTAATTCACCAAAGAGAGTATTAACATTTACAACAAGCAGTTGAAAAAAATGTCACACTGCTTTGTGATAAATCCCTCTATCTAGGAGCTTAAATAGTCCTGAGCAGCTGAGCTCCTGTGACAATTATTATTCTTACTGTATATATATATATAATGTATATTCTTACAACACCCCATTTTACAGACAGAGAACTGAGGCACCAAGAGATTTGTTAAATATGGCTTCCATGCTTATGTCTGACTGCATGTCTGTCCTAGCCGCTTGGGTCTGTGTTTCCTGCCTTTTTTCCAGCTGTGACAGCTAAGCTGTGAATTCTGCCCGGTGGAAATAGAGCAACAGGGCATCTCCTACGCCTATGGTAAGCACACTTGCCAGGCATGCGGCTAATCTGCCTAGTGACAGGACCATATTCACATCTGCCTAGTGACAGGGCCTTATTTATATCTGCCCAATCAGGCATTGAGGGTGTTTTTCCCTCACCCTTTTTATCTCTGAGAACTGGCACCAAAAATCTCAGAGGCGTCCTGCATTTGGTCTGGGCCTGATCAACCCAGACGACACCTCTCTGCTCCCATATCTCCCTTCTAGCACGTAACATTTGCCGGTCGAGTCTGTAATGTTGTTTGTGTGTCTGATTTGCGTAAGTGTTCACCTCAAATTCTGAAGTGTTATTTGTGTGTCCTTTTTTTGTTATTTATTATTGTAAATCTTTACCTCAGGATTTGTACTGTCACTTGTGTTCCCCATTTCTGTGAGTGTTCACCTCAGAGTTTGAGGTATCATCGGGGGTCCCTTTTCTGTACTTGTGTTATCTCAGAATTCACTTCAGGATTTAAAATATCACCCGTGTCTTGCATGCTGTAAAGTTTTCCTGTGTAAATAGTTGTCTCCTTAGTAGTAATAGTTTTTCCCTTGTTGTAAATGTTATGTTAGATCTATCAATCAGTAAGGAAAGCCTGTTTAATAGAGTTGTGTAATAGGAACCTGTTTGTTAGAACAGTTTAATAATCACCTGTTTGATAAAATTGTTCAATATTTAATATTGTAATTAGTCATTGAATCCATCCATTTTCCCTGCCCCTTAATAAAGAAACAAATTGTTAAATTGCCATCAGTGTCTCTGAGTTCTTTTCCGAAAATCCTTGATGAACCACTGACATTCACAAGATTAAGCAGAATTCTAAAGATCAAACAGGAAGTCTGCGAAAGAGACCCAGGTTCCTGATTTTTTCCTTCCAGTGCCTTAATCACAAGACCAGCTTTCCTCTTCTGGCCAGCAAGTGTGATGTGTCAGAACTGTATTGTTTGCCTAGTTACACTGAAAGCATCTTCATACAGGAACCATATTTGTCATATGTTTTGTACGACACCGTGTGCAACATCAGCATCAAATAAAAATAGTAAATGAGCAAATTCTGGTCTCGCATTTGAACAGTGGATTTCAGCTCGGATAGTCTTCATTCTCAATTGGGAGATCTATGCAGATAGGGAGATCAAACTCAAGAGTTAAGAATCAGAGGGGTAGCCGTGTTAGTCTGGAATTGCAGAAGTGACAGAGTCCTGTGGCACCTTAAAGACTGACTAAAGTTTTTAGAGCATAAGCTTTCGTGGGCTTCGTCAGATGCATGCAGTGGAAGTATCCAGGGGCAGGTATAAATAGGTAGGCAAGAATCCGGTGGGAGATAACAAGGTTAGTCCAATGAGGCTGAACCAGCTTGTTATCTCTAATCAGGGTGGGTGAGGTATTCCTCTAGCAGCTGAACTGGAGGTGTGAATAGTGAGAAAAGAGAAGCTGCTTTTGTAGTTAGCTAGCCACTCGTAATCTTTGTTCAATCTTTGACTGTATCAAATTTGCAAATGAATTGCAGCTCTGCAGTCTCTCTTTGCAGTCTGGACTTGAAGTGTTTTTGCTGCAAAATGCTGACCTTTAAATCTTTTATGGTGTGTCCAGCGAGGTTGAAGTGCTCTCCTACAGGTTTTTGTATATTGCCATTCCTGATATCTGATTTGTGTCCATTTATCCTTTTTTGTAGGGACTGTCCAGTTTGGCCGATATACATAGCAGAGGGACATTGCTGGCACATAGTGGCGTATATTACATTGGTAGATGTGCAGGTGAATGAACCAGTGATGGTGTGGCTGGTCTGCTTTGGTCCTGTGATGGTGTTGCTGGTGTAGATGTGTGGGCAGAGTTGGAATCAAGGTTTGTTGCATGGATTGGTTCCTGACTTAGTTAGTATGGCGCGGAGTGCTGTTGCTGGTGAGAATATGCTTGAGGTTGGCAGTTGTCTGTATGCCAGGACTGGCCTGCCTCCCAAGGCCAGTGAAAATGAGGGATTGTAGATCACTGATGATGCGTTGGAGAGGCTTTAACTGAGGACTGTAGGTGATGGCCAGTGGTGTTCTGTTGTTTTCTTTCTTGGGCTTGTCTTGTAGCAGCAGGCTTCTGGGTACACGCCTGGCTCTGTTGATCTGTGTCCTTATTTCCTTGTGTGGGTATTGTAGTTTTGAGAAAGCTTGGTGGAGATCTTGTAGGTGTTGGTCTCTGTCTGAGGGGTTGGAGTAAATACGATTGTACCTCAGTGCTTGGCTGTAGACAATGGATCGTGTGGTGTGCCCGGGATGGAAGCTGAAGGCATGAAGGTAGCCATAGCTGTCGGTAGGTTTTCGGTATAGAGTGGTGTTAATGTGGCCATCATTAATTTGCACTGTGGTGTTCAGGAAGTGGACCTCCCGTGTAGACTGGTCCAGGCTGAGGTAGATGGTGGGGTGGAAGCTGTTGAAATCATGGTGGAATTCTTCCAGAGTTTCTTTCCCATGGGTCCAAATGAAGATGTCATCAATGTAGCGTAGACAGAGAAGGGGAGTGAGTGAATGAGAGTTGAGGAAGCGTTGTTCCAGGTCAGCCATAAAGATGTTGGCATACTGTGGGGCCATGCGAGTGCCCATAGCGGTGCCACTGGTCTGGAGGTATATATTGTCACCAAATTTGAAATAATTGTGTGTGAGGATAAAGTCACAGAGCTCAGCAACCACTTGTGCTGTGGCATCATCAGGGATACAATTCCTGACAGCTTGTATTCCATCTTTGTGTGGCATGTTTGTGTAGAGAGCCTCTACATCCATGGTGGCTAGGATGGTGTTTTCTGGAAGGTCACCAATGCATTGTAGTTTTCTCAGGAAGTCGATAGTGTCACGGAGATAGCTGGGAGTGCTGGTGGCATAGGGTCTGAGTAGAGTGTCCACATATCCAGATAGTCCTTCAGTGACAGTCCCAATGCCCGAGATGATGGAGCGTCCAGGATTTCCAGGTTTGTGGATCTTGGGTAAAAAAGAGAATAAGCCCGGTTGGGGCTCTAAGGGTATGTTAATTTTTTCCTGTGTTAGTGTAGGGAGTGTCCTGAGTAGATGGTGCAGTTTCTTAGTATATTCTTCAGTGGGATCTGAGGGAAGTGGCCTGTAGAAATTGGTGTTGGAGAGTTGTCTGGTAGCCTCCTTTTGGTAGTCAGACCTGTCCATGATGACAACAGCACCTCCTTTATCAGCCTCTTTGATTATGATGTCAGGGTTGTTTCTGAGGCTGTGGATAGCATTGCGTTCTGTTCGACTTAGGTTGTGAGGCAGGTGATATTGTTTTGAAAGTGTTGTGCAGGTTTCCTTTGAGGAGTACCAAAAGGTCAGATATAGAGTGAGCGCTTTGTGAGAAGTGTTCACCCATAGGTGATAGGGTATTTGTCTTGTGTGAGTTCATCCAATATAATCCTTTACAATATGTGTAACTATTTATGCTAAACAATCTTGTTTCACTAACAGCCTTTCTGACGTGAAGCAAAGGAGAGACACATCCAGTGCTTAATTTGTAATTAAAGAGGTGCCAGGGCTTACGTAATATTTTTTACATTCATAACTGATGCAGCAACAAGAGGTGCCGGGTCTATGAACTACCAAATCTAGAGGAATCGCGGCTCAGCCCTAGCAAACCCTGGCACAAATCAAGCATTGGATACATCAAATATTTTCTACAGACAAAGCACAATGCCGGCATGCGTTTTCAACTTTTCCTAGTGAATATTGTTAAAATTGTGAATAGCCGCATAGTGCATATTGGTGTGAGGATATTCCAGTGAACCTTTTCAGCTTCTTACTGCGAAGTTTATGTTGGGGATTGGTAAATGCAACTATAATTATTGTAACAAATTATTTAATCCATAGCAAGCTACGGAAGTGATTACTTTATCTAGGTCAAAAGTAATATTTGCATAAAAAATAGTACAAATTTACAATTCACTTCGTTGTATTGCCAAAAAAGTTGAACTGTTCCCTATGTATGGTAAGTGGCCTACCAGTAATGTCTTGATATAAGCATAACCTGCAGCCATATGAATAGCAAGTATAATGGATCTGATTCTCTTTTGCTCTGACATCTGCTCAGCTAAGTAGAAATGGAGAACTATCTTTGCTCTGCAGGGCTTCAGCTTCAACTCCAGCTCTGGCATAAGTTAGAAGAGCCTGGGGAATGCTCTAATTCAGTGGTTTTCAAACTATGGTCTGTAGACTCCTGCGGGGTCCACAGACTATGCCTAAGGGGTCTGTGAAAGTTTGTAGTTACCATAGAAGTGTGGTTTTCTACATCTATATTTCTATGACTATGTCGAAGATTTCCAAAGGGGTCCATACCTTCCTTCAAAATTTTTTAGGAGTCCACAAATGGAAAAAAAAGGTTGAAAACCACTGTTCTTATCTAAGCCATCTGGCAACACACCATCCTCTAGCTCTGAATTGCCAGAATGCTGTTAGCTGAGAGCTCCCTGCTGTCAGATTAATTCTCAGCTGGCCAGCTACAGCCAGATTCCCACTCCTTTGTGCATCTAGAGTAACCGAAAAGAGCTGGTTCAGGGGAGAGCATTTGACTCAGTATCGTTAGAGAGGCATTCACTTTATGTGGTTTGTCAAAAAGCACTCAGCACTGGTTTTGCAAAGGTGTCAGGCACCATAATGTAATCAGTTAATACTGACAATTAGACAGCACTTTATCTCCAAAACAGTTTACATTCAGTGGCCCAAAGACTCCTCTTATTAATAACCTGGTAACTATACTGGAATCAATGGGGTTGAATAGAGGCAACCAACAGCAGAATTTAGCCCACTAACAAATAAATTAAACCTTGCAGCATCCATTAGGGGTGAGTACCAGTTTTATTATTCCATTTTGACAGATGGAAAAACAGAGACCAAGGATGACCACCTGATTTACCCAAGACTTTGCTGCAAGTCATTGCAGAGCGTGGATTTGAATGAGTGAGTTTCTATTTCTGTCCTTAGGCCAATCTGCCCAGCTGACTTCCTCCCCACTTCATTATATTAAAACATTTATAAGAAAAACAAACAATTCCCCTCTATTCCAACTTCTACTGATAATCATTAAACCATAGCATCATGCTCCTCGACCAAAGCATGTACTGTGTAGAGCTTGAGTTGCAGAAAGGGAGACCTTTGACTTTTTTTTTTTTTTTAAATCAAAACTTTCTTCTAAGCACCCATTTCCTTACCCATATATGTAGTCACAAACAAAATGTTTTGTTAATCAAGAGTTAAAGTTGAAAGTGCTTCAGAGGAATCTAGCTAAACCAATGGATAACGAGAAATGCAGGAAAAAACAACATAACCTTGTCCTCAAAGTATTAGTCAGATTGAAACATGAGTCTCCCAACTCCTCAGGGCAAAATGCTGCTTTCAGAAGCACATGGCACATCTTGCCTCTAATAGACTGCCTGATGTCAATAGAATGAATCAGTGCATTTAAGCCCAGATCCAAAGACACTGAAGTCAATGCGGGACTTTCTATTGATTTCAGTGGGCTTTGGATCAGGTCCTTAGGGAGAGCATATTATCCAAGGCAAGATTTGCCATATGGCTATAAGAACAAAATTTTGATGTGGGGGCATGAGACAGTGCTTTGAGCAGCCACTGAAAACAGAAATATTAACCTTTTGTTACTGATTCTCCATTCTGCTATGTGAAATGACCATAGTGCTTTGCACAGTAGGTATAATTTACTGATGGATTTGTATCACTGAAAAGGTAGCAACCTTGGATTTAAAATCTTGATGCACAATTATTAATTATATGATTAATTTGAAACTGATCTGCTGCTAAGCTATTTCCTGCTGTACATATTGAAAAATATCTAAGTGGCTGATAAATTTGACACAGCTGATTTTTGTTTTTATTTTTGGAAAACTCTACCCCAACAGATCTCAGAGTCAAGGTACACATCCGTCACTCCCTCCAGTAAAATCCTTCGAATTCTATATTCATAGTCTTATTTCTTCTTAAGTAGGGGCCTGATCCAATGCTTATTAAAGTCAACAGGAGTCTTGCCATTGACTTCAATGGGTTTTTGAATTAGGACCTAGAAGTGTTATGAAAGTGACCATCATTGCTGAAAAAAATGGATTAAAAAAAGTTTTGTGTGAGACCTATCCAGTAATAGAAATATTGTGGATTGTTGTTAGAAAACATATTGCATGTGCATTCCAGACATGGCAAAGGAAGATCTCTGGACAAGGGGATTACTTGAAGAAAACATGCTATTAGTTATGTACAAACACTCACACGCCTTGACCACTCAAAACTTCCAGTGAAGTCAACGGGTGTCTTAATTGTCTAAGAAATGTAGGTTCAAGCTCTGCTATGTCCTAGTTTTATGTTAAACTCTGGTGTATAATTTTACTGTCTTTTATTACAACCACACTTAAGCATCGAGCTGTGTTTACAAACAAAACAAAAAACCACAGCAAGATTAAAAGCACTCAAAATTTTCCCCTTTATATTTGCAGAGAGTCCACAAACTGCTATTAAGATTTCCCATAGAAGTTTCTGTACCAGTAAAATTTTCTTCGAAGATGGCAATGAAACATGGTGTTTAGCTGAATGCTGGCCAAAATGTCAATGAAGCTTTTGCAGAACATTTTCACCTTTTGAGGTGGGTTATGTTGGATTTCATCATCTGGCTGAAATCTGTCATACTATAGTCTGACATGTGTACTCCAGGGGTCATAGACTCAGTTACCATGAAGGGAAAAGACAGAAAACCACTCAGGAACAGCTAATATATAGTGAAAAAGTAATTTTTTAAAAAGTACAAACCCTGTAAGACATTAAATAAGTTACAAAAATTCCCATAAGCAACTTCATTACAGTTGTCAGATAAAATTTAAAAAACAGCAGAGGCTAGAAAAAGCATTTGTCTAGGCTAAAGAAAATCTTCTCAGGCAGGTTCTGCTCGGCTTCCAAGGTAAATTCAGTCTTGAAAGACTGAAACAGGATGGTGCCTAAGCCAAGGCTATGTCTACACTACAAATCTTACAGCAGCACAACTGTACTACTGCAGCTGTGCTGCTGTAAGGTCTCCCATGTAGCTGCTCTCTGCTGACGGGAGAGAGCTCACCCATCAACACAATTAAACCACCCCCAATGAGCAGCAGCAGCTATGTCTGTGGGAGAGTGTCCACACCGCGGCTACACAGTGCTGTGCACGCCAGCACTTCAGTCAGTTAAACTGCTGTTGGGGTGTGTGTGTGTGTGTGTGTGTGTGTGTGTGTGTGTGTTTTTCACACCCCTAACAGACAAAAGTTTTACCAACAAAAGTGCTAGTGTAGCCATAGCCTTAGATTTCCAAAGGTGGAGCAAGCCTCCTAAACTAAGAGCTTGTCTATACACACAGTGCTGTGGTGGTGAATATGCTGTGCTCTGCAGTGCAGATGTCCTACCCAAATGAGCTAATTCCCTGTCTTTTAATTCCTCCAGCAGATGGTGCATTTGCAGTAGGTGCCGTAGCGCCAGGCTGGCTGAGCCCAAAATAATCCCTTAACCCCTTGTTGCTTAGTGTGGGGTGTGAACACCCCATCACAGATGATAGAAAGCCAGGTAGTTTGGAGCAGGGCTTCCATAGGTTTGGATAATTCTTCTGATAAATAGCCAGACTTTTAGATGCTTTTCTGACCTTTTAGAGGTTCCCTCATAGACTATCTTCTTCTCCTTCCCATACAGCACTGAGACGGGCTTATACTTTTACACATATCATGTGATGAGGAAGCTGTGTACTAAACCCCATTTCATATAGATGGGCAATACTGACAGGTTTTATATATGGGGAGACTGACTTACCATGTGCTTAAGGAGACCCCATACCCCTGAATTCCAGGAACGTCTATGCTAGGGTGCTTGATGGTTTTACAAAACTCAGTATTTTGTCCCAGTTTTTGCAACCCATGAAGTCAGTGGCCAGATGAGACACTGAAGTTGAGACCAGCCTGGTTATGCAGATTGACTGTAAGGGGGCTTTGCTGATTTACATGAGCTGAGGAGGTGTCTCAAGAGCTAACAGATACAATGCTATTTACAGGACACCATCTTGCCCTTTTCCCTCTACAAGTGTGCTAATAACCCTGATTGTTTAAAGAATATGCCTTTTCATGCATTCAAGAAGCAAAGAGCTCCACTTCTACCCCCACACACCTGGTGGGAAGGCACCAGGCCAAAATCTGCTCAGTAAATCCAAGCAACAAACCCCAATCTCTGACATTTGGGGTGCCTTTAGCTACTTAATAGCCTCATCATTAGAAGTGCAATTAATAGATTCCAAGACCAGAAAGGACATATGTGATCATCCAGTCTGACTTCCTGTGTAACACAGGCCATAGACTTTCCCTAAAATAATTCCTGAGGACTGCGAAGCACTACAATTGCCATAATTAGGGCAGTGATTTTTTGCTCATGATTTTTTTTTTTTTTGTAAAATTGCAAACTATTCACACTGTTTTAAAAAATGATACATAAGGTCTTCTGCTGGCCTACTGCACAGGGTGAATTTCACCCTACATGAATAAAAGCACCGAGTTTGATTAACTGAGAGGTGAATTTCACTCTGTGTGGATAGTCATCTAAAATAAGCCCTCAGTTCTATATTAGCCCCAGATAAGCCCTATTTTGAAGTCTTTAGCAGTGCATAGGCCTTGTATTGGAGCTTTGCACAGCCGCAAATTGTGCCGTTTCATTCTTGGGCTCTTATGATACCAAACTCTGCCACTTGTGTGACTAAGTCACAAGTTAGTTGTAAGGCACAAATCCTCAAAGGTATTTAGGCAGCTAACTCTCACTTAAATCAATGAGAGCCGGATGTCTAAATACCTCTGAGGATGTGAGCCTAGTGTCTAGCTACACTAACTTAGTAAATATTTATATATGTGAATAACCACTTTTTGGCTCTGGCAACAACTGCTTATCCGTATCCCAGGCATCTGAAAACCACTTATGTTATAAAAGAAAAGGCATTTTCCCACAACCACAGGTATTTTAAATATTTAAGAAAATAAGATAGCATGCGTGAGCACTCTGGTGGCCATCTTACAGCCTTAGGGCAAGAGCAAAAGATTTCTTCCTAAGGGATAATTTTGTGAGAGAAATTAATATGTCCCTTCCCCACCCACAATGGCAGAGACTTTGCAAGAATATTGATGGTTTTCAATACACTTCATTGACTTTTGTGCAAAAATATAAGAGATTGATAACCGAATTTAAAGTTCCTAATGCAAAGTGGGAAATAATTTTCACTAGGAAGTGATTGGCTGATGAAAGTTCCAATTGTGCTGGTATTTGGTATAATTAAAGGTGTGGGGATTGGCTTGTTAAAGGGATTGGCAATAGAACACTGAACCCTTCACTGCTAGATCACAGTGTGAATATGTCCCAGAGCAGCACTGATTGCAAGCCACCTTCTGATGTCCTGTATGAAACATGTTACTAGGGCTGATTCCAGTTCCTAAATGGTAAGAGCCATTGAAATCAAAGGAAGTTTATCCCACTACACACCTATCTGCATCTTTAGGTTAAGACTCAGACCCACAAAGGTAGTTAGGTGTCTAAACCTTAGATTTAGGCACTTAAATCCCAGTATTGGCTTCACTGTGATCCACAAAATTCCCATTGAACACTGTAGGGACCTAAACTCCGTCAGCACCTAAGTTTTCAAAGTAGAAGTTTCTTAGATATCTAAGTTTCAGCTTCTGGGCAAATGCCCGGCTACCCCACTCTAGGCATCCAGATACCTCTCTCCCACCTAAGCCCCAGAGTAATCCACAGAGCAGGGAAAGCTAGGCATTTGGCCACCTAACTTACATACAGGGGCTAATCTGGGAGTTATGCTAGGGGCTGCCTACCAAATCCAGTCAAGGAGCTGGTGGTGACACATACCATACACATCCCAGCAGTTAGAGCACTTGCCTGGGAAACTAAGATTCAGCTCCTCCTCCCTGGGAGTAAGGAAAAGGATCTGAACAGGGGTTTCCTACCTCTCAGGCAAGTGCTCTAACCACTGAGCTCTGGGGATGGTCTGTTGGGAGAGTCCCTCAGTCCTTCCTTTTGCAGCTACACTCTGACTAAGTAAAGAAAGAGTCAATAGAGTAGAAGGACTGGCCCCAGGATCTCCAACCTGGCAGGTGGGTTCCCTAACCACTGGACTACAGTGTCTCTCACTCTTGCTCCATGACTTTTCTACCGTGAATAAATATTTAAACAGGCATTGGACCAGAAAAAGTGAGAGAGAATGGCTCTGTAGTGCTAAGGGCACCCACCTGAGAAGTGGGAGACCTTGAGTCCAGTCCTTTTGCTCAAATCATCCTTTTATTATTTATCCACAGTGAAACAGCTTCCACAGAGGAAGCCCAATGTCAGATTAGTCCAGTAGTTAGCAAGCTCTCCTTGCTTGGGGACCTCTTGTTCAAATCCTCCCTAGATGCCTAACTCAGGCTTTGTGGATCTCAGTGTTGTTTCTGTGAATTTCTAGGTGCCTAAAACTTAGGCACTGTTGTACTCAGTGTTACAACGCTTCAGTCCCTTTGTGGATCTCACCCAGAGTGTCCACATCACAATAACCATAATTACAATGGACATTAATTGGCTCATTCGTTGGTCTAATATGGAAATAACATTAAAAACTAAACTACCATTTTATCACTCCTGTACATCATTTATTCATGAACATTGATTTATTTATCAAGATGTCTGCTTTCAGTTATCATTTAACAGCTTTGATAACCATGGTGTTTCATTTAAATGATAAGAAACTCCATACTGGACCTTTATCTCTCTAACAAGGAATGCCAGGAGCCTTATTAAATAAGGACTACAAATGTACTAAACAGAATTCTAGATTTGATAGGCAATATTGCATAGCAAAGAGTTATTAATTCAACTGCAGGAATTATTGGGTGAAAATCTATGGCCTGTATTAAGCAGCAGGTCAGACTAAATGGTTATAATGGTCCTTTATGGCCTTAAAATATACATATTAACATATTCACTTAGCTGTAAGAAACAATTCAATCTATACAAATTGGATTAAGAGCAATTAATTTGCTGGTCAGGAAAGATACATTTTAGGCAAGTTTTCTTTAGATATAAAATGAAAATAATGAGTTTATAGATTACTAGTTCATCTGAGTTGTGAATCCCAGGTACATTACACAGTGTGGTGGCAACCATGCAAAGAAGACTTTTTTTTCAAACAATTTTTGATATGGTGTTGTGAAACTGAACCACAATATGAATTCAGTCCAAGAAAAACAAAAGAAGCTACGTAAATAGAAAAACTCCTAATTATTGTTCCTGCCTAATAGAGAATTAATAAGTTTGGATTTCTAGAACTTCAACAAGGTTCTTTAACAATGCAATGGCACTACCCAGGGAATGATCAAGGAAAACCTGGATGTAAGAAAGTTGTCCCCTATATTGTCTCCTACAGACTGGACATTGTGCATTAACTGATCAATCTACAAGTTTTGGGAAATGACTATAAGATGGAACAAATCTTATGTTCATAGTAAATACACATGAACATTTGTTGTACATCCTACCTTCTTAAAAATGCCAACGTCAATTTTTTAAACAATGGTTGGCATATTACCAAGAAAAAAATTGCCAGCCATAATGTTTACACTGAGTAAGACACTAATTGAACATGCCGACATCAACTAAAAAGGCCATTCATCAGCCCAACCCTGCCTTTTATGAGCCTTATGAATATAGTGTGTTGGTGTGAGGCAATATTTCAAGAGATACCTCCATCAGATAATAAACAAGATCCCTGGCAGCCCCTTCTGTAAACCATGAAGTTCAGGTTCTCTATTGGTTCAGAAAAAATGTTTTGCTGGTATGTTGCACAGAAGAGAAATCCGAAGATAAATCAGTGCAAGAGATGACAAACAAATTACTCTTCCATGTTCCTTCTTTTCTTTGTATATATACACTGTATTTTTATTTCATCCACAGTTGTGCAGTGACATTAAGTAGAACAATAGCATTCAGGCAATGGGTGAGCTTATACAGTATCCAATCTGTGGAGACAGAAAGATTACAGACTTGTTTAACAATAAAGACAGATTTGCGAACAAACAAACTTGGTTACAAGAGAGTGAAGGTTGGAAATGTGCTCCATCTAATATCCAAAAGCAATATTACATCTGCTCTAAAACACTTTACTTAAAAAACAAATAAAAACAACAAACAATGTCTGGAAATGAACTAAAAGATCCAGTCTAGTCTCCACTGTCATGCAGCCTTTCATTGATCATGTACACTATCCACTAAGATTTAATTTTGCCCCCTTGTTTTGTTCTGTTATGGAAATATGCTATAGGGTGTACACAGTAGATGCTGTTGCTACTGACATTGCTGCTTTCAGGTAAGGATACAGATGGCAAAATCCAGGTCTGAGGAAATATTGAATCTAACTACCTCCTACTTTTCCCTCAGTTATTCAAGTGAAATTGATATCCCCATTCACGAAATCTTTCCTTAAAAAAAAGCCTTTCACATTAGCAGAGATCTGAAAATAGTTTAAAACAATAACAAACAAAAGCCTCTTGAAATCAAAAGTCAATACATGAAACACCAAGAAAGCAATCACACAAGAATTGTGCAGGCTTTCATTTCTTTCCAGCAAAGTTTGGCTGCTTATTAGAAAGAAATGTGGAGGGAAATGTTTTTTCTTTGAGGCACCATGCTGGGAATTTCAACCTGTTTAGTTCTGAGCTCCCACAGTTCAGAAAGATGCCTGGCTAAGTGGAAAAAAATATATGGAGCTAAATTCTGTTATGAGTGGGGCTGCATGTGTATAGGTGAGTGGAGAATTTGACCTGCTGAGTGTGTTCTGATTTACAGACATTTAAGTGCCAAACTTTCTAACTATACTCCAAAACCTAGCCTATGCCCTGCCCATTTTTATATCCAGAGAGAGTGATTGGAAGCACAGTTACAGGATTTGTATGGGTTGCACACATCACATTTCATGTTCACATTTCACAGGCAGTGTTTGAAAATCCGGGCCTAAACAATCTGCAGAGACCCCATTTCACAGAATCGTAGAAAAGCAGAGCTGGAAGGAAGCCATCAAGTCCAGCATTGTGTGCTGAGGCAGGACCAGGTAAATCTAGACCATCCCTGACAAGTGTTTATCTAACCTGTTCTTAAAAACCTCCAATGATGGAGATTCCATAACCTCCCTTGGATACCTATTCCAGAGCTCGATTCCCCTTATAGTTAGAAAGTTTTTCCTAACATCCAACTGACATCTCCGTTGCTTGATTAAGCCCTCTACCGCTCATCCCAACTCCAGTGGACATGGAGAACAATTGATCACCATCCTCTCTGAAACAGCCCTTAACATATTTGAAGACTGTTATCAGGTCCCACCTCATCAGTCTTCTTTTCTCAAGATTAAATATGCCCAGTTTTTTAAATCTTTCCTCATAGGTGAAGTTTTCTAAACCATTTATCATTTTTTGTAGATCTCCTCTGGACTCTCTCCAATTTGTTCACATCTTCCTAAAGCATGGACACAGAACTCCAGCTGAGGCCTCACCTGTGTCAAGCAGAGCAGAACAATTACCATGTCCCATGTCTTGCATATAATACTCCAGTTACTACACCTCATAATAATGTTGTCCTTTCTCACAATGGTATAACATTGCGGATTCATGATCAATTTGTGATCCACTATAACCCCACATGCTTTTCAGCAGTACTACCACCTGGATAGTTATTTTACATTTTGTAGTTGTGTGTTTGATTTTTCCTTCCTAAGTGTAGTACTTTGCCCTAGCCTTTATTTAATTTCATCTGATTGATTTCAGACCAATTCTTCAATTTATCAAGGTCATTTTGAATTCTAATCCTGTCTTCCAATGTACCGGTGTGCCCTCCCAGCCTTGTGTCACCTGCAAATTTTATAAGCATACTCTCCACTCCATTATCAGGTCATTAGGGAAAATGTTGACTAGGACTGGACATCAGACTGACTCCAGTAGGACCCCACTAGATACGTCCTCCCAGTTTGACAGTGAACCATTCTTATTTTTGAATATAGTCTTTCAACCAGTTGTGCACCCACCTTATAATAATTTCAGTGAGATCATATTTCTCTAGCTTGCTTCTGAGAATGTCATGTGGGATTTTGTTAAAAGCCTCACTAAAATCAAGATATATCATGTCTGCAGCTTCCCCCCAACCACTAGGCCAGTAACCCTGTCAAGGAAAGAAATTTGGCATGATTTGTTCTTGAAAAATCTATGTTGGCTATAATTTATTACCCTCTAGGTGCTTACTTCACTCCACTATCTATCCAGGTGTCTAAGATAGGCTGACTGGTCTTTAACTCTGCAGGTCCTCTTTGTTTCTCTTTTCAAAGATAAATATTATGTTTGCTTTCTCCAGTTCTCTGGGACCTCACAGCCCTATACAATATAAGGTTTATGAAGATTAAATTGGTAAGCCAAATGATATAATAGGGCAAATGTGTTTGCAAATGATATAACAGAATGAGTGCATTTGTTACAGGATATAGCATCAGATCTGATGCTTCTGAGGCTTTCATTCTGGTTATGAACATGAATGAAGTGAGTACAATACATTTTTAGCCATTTCAGTTATAAAGCTACAGAAAGTGCCCAATTCTTGACAGTTCTATTTTCTAATGAACAGGGAAGAGCATTGTGTGTAAACAGCCGGTCATTAGCTTGGTTTTAACCAAGACAAGTGACTATGGACCAGACACGTGCTGTTCTCTGCCAGAGGCCCCACCACCTTGGCACAACTTTCCCTAAGAAGGTTCCCGATGGAAGGGAAAAGCAGGGAGTTCAGACCTCCAGGGGTTGCCTAGAGAGGCCTCCCAAGATCAGCTGAACACAGAACTGGAGAAAGTTGGTCCTCTAGTACCTAGAAGAGCCAAGAGCAGGCAGAGGACAATCAGAGCCCAGCAGGCAAGCTAAAAAGGTCTGTTTCCTTTTACTAGGAGCCCCAGTTCTGGATGAAGCCAAGACAGGACAGGGGAGCACAGTCTAAGCCAAGTTAGCTGGCCAAGTCAGGTTCTTAACCTTGGTAACATTGACCTTGGGTTTCTATGAAGGACTAGGGTTTATATTATGAACTTTAACACCCAAGTAGCTATATTGAGTTGAGATTTAATTTATCTTCTGCTAATCCTGGAAGAGGTCTAGAGTGAGAGTTGATCTAGCTGGAAAGTTAGACCATGGAGTTGGCAGACCAATGTGGAACCAGGACACGAGGCGGTGCTAGAGAGAAAGAGTTCCTGTGATGCTGTGTCCTGCCCCAAGGGGCTGCAGTGTTGAGGTGTGCACACTATAATAGGAAGGTTTTTAAAAGTTATCCCCTGTTAGTTGCCATCGGACAAATATACTCAGCCACTTGAAAACATGGGTGTTCTTTCCATCTCTATTGAGACTATCAGTTAACAAAACCATCAAGATCACACTGAGCTAATCTGACAAGATAAGAACAAAGCTAAGTGTTAGTCAATGAGACGCTGGAGTAGGGATGTCTATCTTGAATTATCCATTAGGTGCTTTTGTCCATTACCTGAAGAAAAGTGGGACATCTGTTTGGTAGCAAACACACAGTCAGCAAAACCCTAAGCAAGTAACAGATCTAGTTCTGCAGTACTGCTGTTTATATTGCACAATAATTTAGGGAAAGTTAAGTCACAATTACAATTAATTGAAAGATGGTAATTAATTGACATATTCACTCCTTATCAGGAACAAAAATGTTGAAGTCTGGTACTGGAAACAGACAAGGAGCTCATAGATGATCACAGGTAATTTTAGAGCTTTGTTAATCTTGTGCATTAACTCAAATGGAAAGTGTGTTTATTACAAACACTTCAGTTCAGGCCTGCATAAATTCTCCTGCTCTGATTCCAGCATAGCCTGCAGGAAACTTAGTCAGTGAGGGCAAGCCACATCTTGCAAATCATGAGTGCACAAAACAATGCTGCTTGGCCACCTCTATCATTATCATTGCACGTTGATACTGCCTTTTAATAGGTGTATGCTTTGGCAATCCCAGTAACAGCTGTACAGCCAATAAATGGAGTGTTGGCTAAGTGCAAGATTCAACACAAGATAAATGTTTATCACCAAACCTTGCTGAGGTTTGCTGTTTGACTACAACTAACCTGTTTCTAAGAACTGTTCTTGCTCTTGCATTTTTCAGAGCTTTCCACATATTATGATGTAATCTACGCATGCATTTTAGTGGAGTCCATATTTCAATAAACAAATATTTCCCATGAAGGCAAAGTAAATCTCCCATTGATTCTGAGGAGTGCAAGTTCAAGCCCAGGCTGTAGATATAGTGCCAGGAGAACTTCAAAAGGTCCAACAGATTGAGTTCAGACAAGCTGAAAAAAAAATTCATACACTTATCTATTTCAAAAACAACTAGGTAAATTCATGGAGAATAGGTCCATCAGTGGCTGTTAGCTAGGATGGACAGTGATGGTGTCCCTAACCTTTGTTTGGCAGAAGCTAGGAATGGGCGATGGGATGGATCACTTGATGATTACCTGTTCCGTTCATTTCCTCTGGGGGCACCTGGCATCAGCCACTGTCGGAAGACAGGATACTGGGCTAGATGGATCTTTGATCCAACCAGTATGGCGGTTCTTATGTTCTTATACTTTTGGGTCTGGAAACTAGGCTGGAGATACCATGAGAACATCCTCTTTCTGTATTTTGGCTCTTCTATTTCCATCAGGAAACTCTTATGAATCTTAGAAATAATTCAGTTTGGTTCAAGTTATGGGTGAGTGTTCAGGTCAGTGTTGATTTAAGACAAATGGATTTCATCCTCCTTAATAGATGCATTTACAGGAAGAGACAAGTAAGCAGTGGGACTCAGATTCCACCTGAATTATAAGAGCAGCTCTGATCAGCTTTCTTCATGGTGGAGGGCCAAATCCTGTGCTCCCACACACTTGTACACAGTAGTGGAGTTGCCTGGTTGTAAATGAGAGCAGAATTTGACAGGAACTTTTACCTGAAGTTCCTTATAATATTAAAGTTGTTAATGGAGGTTGGAAGAAGTTTTTATAATCCATACATGACACTAATGGTCGGTCTACATGGGAAGTTAGTCTAGAATAGTCTATGTGTGGACTCTCCTATTCTGCAATGAGTTCCTTGTTCCAAATTAGTTTACAGATTAAGCTAATTCAGAATAAGGAGATTCTTATTCCAAAATAAGCATCCATACATGGAGTTAATAGGAATATTTAATCTGCTTTAAATTCACACCCTGCCTGCCATATTTCAGATTAATTTTCATGTATAGACAAACTGTCAAATATATCTGAGCCAAGATTAGAAAATCAGGTTCTAGAGTGTAGCAGTGTTACCTCTGACTTTAGATTGCTATTGGAACAAAATAAATTGTTCTATTCAACAGTAACAGTAAAAAAAAGCATCCATAACACTATCGCATACTGTAACAAGCTTGACCATTACTGTAAAATCGTACAGAATTGTTATAAGGAACGGGTGATGCTAGATTTAAAGGGATGATCTCCAGGGTGAGTTGCAAGAAGCTGCTGTTCATACACATGATAAACAACCACTAGCCAATGTCATTTTTTCGAGTGTGGCCAAGGCAAACAGTTGCCTGTTTGAGCATATCAGCTTAAATGGGTGCAGGCTAATGTACATCATCTGCTTAGCCACATTGTGAAAGTCAGGTGGGGAAACAATTATTATGGGATATATGTTATGTATAATCAGATCTCAGCATATGTGGCAACAGAGGTATATGTATTTATATATATATATTTTAAATCCAAAAGTATTATATTATCCAATCATTAGCATATTCTACTTCTGAGTCCATTTAGGTACTTTATCAATATTATCTTATGTAATAGCTGCATCCCTTTGATTTTCTTTGGCTTGCATCAGTATAGTGGGGTGGTTGCCCCACTCCAGGTACAAAGGGGTTAAAACCCCCCTGAAAAGGGCTGTAGCTAGAGAAAGGCAGCCCAGCAGGGGGCTGCAACAGAAAGCAGCTGAAGGCAGAGCAGCCACAGCTGTGGCTGGGTCAATTAGGGCCCAGCTGGCCCTGATAAAAGGGCTCAGAGGTTGGCGCTTGGAGAGATTGTCTTGTCTAGCTACAGAAGTAGATTAGATAGGCTTGGCTGCTGGGGAGCTTGACCAGGTACTTTGAGGGGAGCAGGGCTGGGGCAAGGCAAAGGGAGCTGGGGGAACTCTAGCCTAGAAACCTCCAGGGCCTGGGGGATGGCCCAACAAAGGGTACTGGGGTTGCAGGGGGCAGCCCATGGGTAGTTGTAGAGGCAGCAGGCCAATTCTCCTTACTGTTGATGAGTGGCAATTATACTGTAGTCTGCCCCAGTGAACGGTGGTAAGTGGTGACTGGCAGTTGCCTAGACTGAGGCAAGGTGGGGATAAGGAGTGGGGGTTCCCCAGGGAGGGGAGATCCTGTGACTGTAGGGGTGTAGCACCCTAGGAAAGAGGGCACTGATGTCCAGAGAGGGACATGGGGCCAGTGGCAAGCAGGGCACTGGCCTGCAGTGGGTGCTCTGGATGCTGGCAAGAGCTAATTCCTGGATGTACCAGCAGGAGGTGCCACAGGGGTGAGTCACTGCTCTGCTACAATCTGGTTAAAAAAATTTTAATCAATATTAAAAACAGGAACTTTGATCCAGGTGTTCAGCTAAAATTACACCATTTTTGGTCATAAGGGCTGACATTTTTCAAGAGTAGCCACCGATTTTGAGTACCCAGCCTAAGACATCACTCTTTCAATGTGCTGAGTACATGCAGCTCCCGTTGACTTGAACTGGAATTGCAGATGTTCAGCACCTACCTGAAAATTTGAATTTGGGCTCCAAAAATTAGTATCCACTTTTGATAATTTTGGCCAAATCCTTTTTCCCAAATTATTGCTGCTGTCTAAGGAAATAGTATAATAAATTTGCAATTATTTCCTAATGACTTAGGAAACCAAGCAAATAGATGACTGAATCTTCACTGTGCTGAACTTATCTATCTCATTAACATAGTTCCATTACCATATTCCATAATGAATGGGTAAAGAAAACAGAAAGCTTTGATTAGTTGTTCAAAAGGCTGCAACTTCCTTACTTTTAGCAACAAACTACAAACCACTCTAGCCTGGCACATACACATCATTTATATCTGCTTTTAAACAAGGAAATGTATCTCCTCGACTAGAGCCATGACCTAGTGACACTGCCCAGGTCTTGGTCTTGGTCTTGGTCTCAGTTTAACTCCCCAGGCCAACAGTTTCTGAAAGTGCTGCTGAATCAGTACACTGGTCAGCCCTGAAAAGGGAAGGAATGCCACTCAACAGCAGCCCCTCAAACTGACTAAACTTTGTGTGGAATCCACAGAGATTGGGGTGTTGCAATACTGAGTGTTTTGATGCCCACCTTTTAGGTGCTTCGAAAATCACATAAACAATACCAAGCCAAGTTAGGTGCCTAGCCTTCCCCACAATGAAGGGGGAAAGAGAGGCACCTAAGAGATCCACAAAAGCCAGCATGGAAGGCAGGGAGCCATTTAAGCTAGCCAAAAGCCACAGAAGCTAATCTCTCTCCTCCTGAGCAGGAGAAGGGATTTGAACTAGGAATGCTAACTCCAAAGAGCATGCTCTAATCCCAAAGCTATGAATACTCTGAGGCAGGGCACTTGCAATCTCCCTGACTGAAGTGGTTCTACTGTGATTAAACAATGGGCTAACTAAATGTTAACTGGGCCAATGAATGAGTTAGAATGACTTTGTAGCTAGAGGATGCTGTGAGATGTCAGATTAAATTCTTTCTCCTGCCTTAAATTGGAGGTCTCCCACATCCTGTGTAAATACTCAATCCACTAGTCTAAAGATTATAAGGAAGGTCTCCCCATTGCTGCCTGGGTGTTTTGTGCGAACTTGTCTGAGGGGCCTGATTTAGTAGGCCCCCTTTGAGCATGACTACTAGATTGCCCCCCTGCATGCAATTTAGGTGGCCGAACGCTCCTCTTTCTTGGTTTGTGAATAGCTCTGGGGCTTAGACAGGAGAGAGGCATCTGGACACCTATCATGAAGCACCAGTGCACATGCCCAGACAGGAGAAAGGTGCCTGGTGTGAGGCTGCAGCATACGTGCCCAGAGGAAAAAAAATCACTCACTAAGGGTATGGTTACACTTACAAGATTATAGTGCTATTGGTTATAGCGGTCCCCTTATACAGTAATATGTATAGCGCTATTGTATGTCCAAACTCAGATGCGCCAGCGGTATAGCATGGCCACATTTGGGGCCCTTAATGCGGCATTAAGAGCAGCGCATTAGGGCAGGTATCCCAGCATTCAGCTGGGTGCAACGTGCTTTTTAAACGGGGCTGCGGGGAACGCGTTGTGTGTATGTGAAGGGGGAGAGACAGTGGTTTTTCCGTTCTTCTGAAAGCCTGTCAGCGAGCCTCCATTCACAGAAGGCTTTGTTTTCACACACGCTCTCTCCTTAAACATTTGCATTGCTTATCTGCTGAGTTAAGAGAGAGACTCTAAAGAGGTACTTCCGCATTCCTCCAGCTGAGTAACAAAGGGAAGAGACGTCAATTGCCTTAAATGGCTCTAGGCATCTCCAGAGATCACTTGTAGCGCAGTGGGTGTCCACATTCTTGCTGTAGCGCTACAGCAGCTGCGCTACAGCTCTTATTCCCCATGCAGAGGTGGATTACCAGGAGCGCTATAACTCCGCGGTTATAGCGCTCTATGTGCCTTGCCAGTGTGGACGGGGAGGAGGTTATAGCGCTCGCGGGGGCTTTATAGCGCTATAAAGTGCCAGTGTAACCAAGTCCTAAGTGAGTTGAGGCATCTGCCAGATCAGGTGGCAGCCAAGCAGGACTTTTGTGAATAACAGTGGTGCCTAAATCATGGACTTTGTGCAGCGCACGCTTAGCCTCACATTGCTTAAATTGCTCATTGACAGTCTCCAAGTGTAGTCTTGTTCAGCCCTTCTTGGACAGCAGAAGAAATGTGGGTTTTCAAGTGTGGTGTGGGGAAAATGAAAGGAATATTCTGTGCTCATCTCCCAGACCCAACTCCCAGAGAAGCTAAACATAATGAATTAGTTTGAGACAGTCATGCTGTATCATTGCATAAGGTCACTAGTCGCTCTCTATTTGGATAGAAGACAACACAGTTTTGCTACCTCCTATTTCTGTTCTGTCTCACCAGGGTAATTGTTGCCATTATACTCCCCACAAGACAAGCATTGGTAATTGTGCCAACTAAACCAGATTAGTGTTCAGGGGTATTTGCTGTACGTGATGCCAAATTCATCCTTGATCTTAATTATATGAAATATGTTCCAATAATTTTCCACTAGGTGAATACAAATAATGCCAGAACTGCTGTCTTTTACTAACCCTCAATTAAAGAGGCATTCACTAATCCCAAGACACATCATGGCCTCTTCCTGTGTGATTAAATTTCTTTTTTATAAAATGGTGTTTCCCCCAAAGGAGATGATGAGCTCTGTTCCTGGCACCAAAATTATAGGGAGAGAGAGAAATTATTTCAAGCCTAAGTTGTCTGGGCCAAATCCTGAAGTCTTTATTCAGGCAAAATTCCCATTGACTTCAGTGTTCATTTGTAGGTTGGTGTTCACATACAATTTAAACCAATGCAAATTTCAAGACACACCCCTCTACACAATACTTGTTCCTGAATCAAAAGAAGGAAAAACACCTTAACTTGGGAAATAAAATCAAAATACAAAAAATTAGCACTTAGGACTGAGCATTGATGAAATATTTTCTCTAAATTGAAAATGCTACATGCTGAAGCAATTCTGAAATTGTATTATGGAAATTATTTCCAGCTACTGACTAACAAGGGCAATGTTTTTAAAAACAAGTGTTCAGGAATAATGATTACAAAATATAAACTCATAGCCATTCTGGTTGCACAATGAAATGCTTAAAATACACTGCTGCCATTTGAAAACTTTTCTTTGGTACATTAAATGTTGCACCTGAAATAAACTGGCTGTGGGAGGGAGAAGCCATTTACCAAAACAAACTGATAGCAAATTTGTTTTTACAATGTATAATCAACCTAATTACTACTTCTTGCAGGATCTGTGAAGAACAGTGCACATTTAAAATTAAATGGGAAAATTTACTGTAAAGCTATTTACCATTCATTGCCAATATAAGACCTTTGGCAACTTGGAGGGATTTAATATTATTTGACCCTCCTGTTCTTTAATTTTGCTATCACCCTTTTTTTGCTTTGTTCTGTTGAAAGTCTAATAATTGTAAGGTTAGTTTTACTGAAATAGACATCATGTTTTAAAAGCACCTAAAACAGCACAGCAGAAATAAGGTAAAGTCAGGAACTGATATATTAAAAAAAACAAAGCAAACAAAAGCCAAAACAAAATGCTCTAAAGAATAAAAACTCTTAGGCATGCGTAATATGATGTACTTGAGTAGAATTATTGCCTGAGCTAAAGCACAGTTTAAATGTCATTAAATTAGTTACTATGGTAGATGAAAATAGTCGAGGTATTAAGATCTAATACTTAATTTTGTGTCCAGGTACAGCAGAAGTAAAGACAGTTAACAGGATGTAAACGTGACAAGTTTTGGTCACCATATTTTAAAAAAAGATAAATTTGGATAAAGTACTGTACAGACAACTCCAGTAACATGGATGTAATGGAAAGGTTTAAATATGACAGGAGACCAACAGAACTGAGATTGTCTTCAGAGAAGAAAACTAGTAGGTGAAATGACTGAAGTATTTAAATTATCTGAAAGTTATAAAATTGAACTTGATTATCTGATTGAGACAGTGAGGCAGACTTGAATTAGGGGACATAGCTTTAGGTTAACAAATGGGCTGCTCAGTTTCCTAAGTAGTGCAACACACAGAGCATGTATGTTACATGATTAGTCCATATTCTGCACTGTGAATGGGCTTTCAGGGTGAAGGCTTTAAGGTTGGTAGTCCCATGATTAGGGTGCTATCTTAGCATTTACGAGAGCTGGGTGCTCAATTTGCTACTCTGCTGCCTGTCTTTGCAACTATCAGCAAGTTACTTGGGGTCTCTGCCCCCCTTCCCCATCTGTAAAATGGAAATAACAGTACTTTCCTCCCTCACAGTGGTGATGTGAAGACAAATGCAATTAAGGCTGTGAGGTGCTCAGCAGATAGGTACCTTAAATAAGCATTGGCTTCACCATGTAAAGCCCTACGTGGTTTAGGAACTAGTTACTTAGGAAACCTCATTATCTCCACAGTTGTGAGCGCCAGAAGTCCCTGGTCTGACCTCCTCTCAGTTTAAATAGGAGGAGGCTCCTGGTAGGGCAGTATCTGTGGAAAAACCCTTGACTTTGAAAATTGCTTCTCCCTGGATTGACCAGAGCCCAGTTTGTGAACTCTCTGAGCAAACAGCAAAGACCACATTTTCTGGTGGACATCTGGCAAGAAGGTAGGGTTGCCAACTTCCTAACCACACAAAACCGAACACCTTAGCCTGGCCCCTTCCCTGAGGCCCCGCCACCACATGCTACATTCCGCCTCCCTCAGTGGTTCGCTCTCCCCGCACGCTCACATTCACTGGGCTGGGGCAGGGGGTTGGGATGCGGGAGGGGTTAAGGACTCTAACTGGGGGTGTAGGTTCTGAGGTGGGGCCAGAAATGAGGGGTTCCAGGTATGGGAGGGGGCTCCAGGCTGGGGCAGGGGGTTGGGTGCAGGAAAGGATATGTGCTCTGGGCTGGGGGATGAGTGGTTTGGGGTGCAGGAGAGGGATCTAGATTTGGGGGGTGAGGCCAAGGAATTCAGAGTATGGGATGGGGCTGTGGGTTGAGGCAGGGGGATGGGGCTGTGGGTTGAGGCAGGGGGTTGGGGTGCAGGGGGGGCATATGGACTCTGGGCTGGGGGTGTGAGCTCTGGGGTGGGGCTGTGGACAAAGAGTTTGGGGTGCAGGTGGGGGCTTCAGGTTTGGGGGGCTCAGGGCCAGATAAGGAGTTTAGGGCATGGGCTTACTCTGGGAGGCGCTTGGTTAGTGGTGCAGTGGGGCTAAGGCAAGCTCCCTACCTGTCCTGGCACCGTGCTGTGCCCCGAAAGCAGCCACTAGGTGTGGGGAGGGAGGGACCAGGAGTCTCCTCATGCTGCTGTCACCTGCAGACACTGCCTCCCCAGCTCCCACAGCTCCTGGCCACTGAGAGTGCAAAGCTGGTGCTCAGGGTGGGGGAAGTGCACTGAGTCTCATGGCCACCCTCCACCCCCACCCATCCTGCTGCCAGAAGCCAGATCTGTTGGCCACTTTCAAGGCACAGTGCGGTGCCAGGAGAGGTAGGGACTAGCCTGCCTTAACTCTGCAGCACCACCGAGCAGAGTTTTAACAGTCCGGTTAGGCACAGGGTCACTTTTTGACTGGGCGACCTAGTTGAAAACTGCACATGCGGAAACACTACATCTTTCCAAACAGAAAGGGTCTGGAGTCGTCTTCTGCTTCAACACCCATCCTCCTTCAGAGCCTGAGGCTAGACAGATGAGTCTTGTAGCATGCCCAGAGAGCGACAGATTTATAATATTTGGACCAAAATGCAGACAAATTGCAAAGTTGAGAGCTCCTCACAGAAAATGTCCTGCCAGTTTTGTACCAAGAGGTCTCCAGATCAGGCACTTCCATGGATCATAGGTAAGACACTGTATGAGAAGAGAGGTGATCTCTCATGTAGGCAGGTCCCAACCAAAAACATTACTTGTCAAACAGTACCATCTGGAAACCAGTAACAGATCCTGTAACATGGCTGTCGTGCTCCTGGTGAGAGAGCTGCTGTATTTTGCACTAGCTACAGTTTCTTGTATGATTTAAGGTATAACCCAATATAGAGCATATTATAGTAATCTAATCCCAAAATGACAAAATGCATGTATTTCAATAACAAGGAACTGTGTCCAAAAGAAACTATCACAATCTCCTGAAAAAACAACGAGGAGTCTTTGTGGCACCTTAGAGAGTAACAAATTTATTTGGGCATAAGCTTTCGTGGACTAGAACCCACTTCATCAGATGCACGGTGGATTTCTTGGTAGATTTCGTTCTAGTCCACAAAAATCTTACGCCCAAACAAATTTGTTAGTCTCTTTGGTGCCATAAGGACTCCTTGTTTTTGCTGATACAGAGATGTGAGTGGTCTGAACCATACGTGCTGAAACGAGGCATGCTGGCTTGAAGTAGTAATAACAAACACCATATACATGGCTTCTGCCTTCAGAACCGCACTATAAAAATTGTTCCAGTGCCACTGGTCTGACCTAGTGGTCAAAGCAGGAGTCAGGCTGGGTCAGATACTGGGAGGTCAGAGTCCAAGACAGGCCAGAGGGCAAACCAAGAGTCAAGCATCAGGAGGCAGGCAGGTTTAGGTTACCAGGAGATCAGCAGCAGAAGACAAATTTGAGGGCAGAATCACTGATCAATAACTAAGATCAGGCCATGTCAAGATACCAGGAAATCAAGCCAGGGAGCAGGAACAGGAAGCACAAAGCACACAGTGTAGAGCAGAGTGGATCCAAAATGAAGAGGGACCTGGCAGCCATATGGGCTTGTGTGGCTGTGCCCCTCTGCCAGCCCAGCTCTGGACGCTGGCGCCTGGGGTTGAACCTTGCAGGCACCGCAGAGTTTCTGCTCTTGCTGCAGATGGCCCAGGGGTCCTTCACTGGCATCCAGGCATTGCCAGCTTGGCTGAAGGAGCAGGCTTTGGTCAAGGGATCTGACACTTGGGTGGCTGCCGTGACCATGCTGTGATGTAGGTCACATTCCTGGAATCACCAGCAAATCTGAAGGCATCAACCATGAACAGGGCACGTCCTACCAGGGCCTGGGATTTAGGAATGCTGAACTTCTGGTATCTGACCCCGCCCAACTTTTGTTTGATCACTAGGTCAGACCACCCACATCCTAGACAGTTTACATGGACAGCGGACTTGGGCTTGTGCTGGGTTTAAATAGGAGCTGTGGACCAATCAGGATGCCAGGCATCCTGCCAATCAGGTTTCAGCTTCTGCCCCAGCAACTGTTGGCAGGTTGCTGGGTGACAGGCTGGCGCTTCTTGCTCCGACAAGTCCTGTAGACCCAGATTTAAGACCTGCATCCCTGACATATGGCTAGTCAAAGATAAGAAAAGGACTTCCTAGAAATTCCTACTCTTTGTGTAATGGCAGGTAGGAATTCAATAATAACCCCCAGGTTGCAAACCAACAAATGGCAGCACACATCCTCAGTACTAAGAGGAAGATATAATCTTTGCTATATCTTCTGGTTGCCTCCCCTAACCTGCTAGCATCACCTCAATCTTATCTGGCTGAGCTTCAGCCACCAAATTATCATCCAGACCTCATTCTCCCTCAAACATTTAGCTAGGTGTTCAACCGCACTGGCCTTGTCATGGGAACTAGCAATGTAGAGCTGGTGGTTTCCAGTCAGCTAGCCAACAGACTAGAAACAGTGCTGCAACTTACTCCTGTAAATCATCCTAACTGCCGTGTGTACAAACTGAACACAAGGGGAGACAAAATGGAACTCCACGTGATAGCATCCAGCACCACCACTGAGAGTGCTCAGCAAGTAAGGAGTGGAAGAACCTAGAGAGCAATCCCATTTGCTCCTGCTACTGTCCACAGGAGACTCAACAGTATGCCATGATCAGTGGCATTGTAGGCTGCAGATAATAATAAATATTTAATACAACTCTAACAATATTAGCATGGACACTAGGGGTTATGAAAATTAATTCATTCATATCCGTAAAGAGTTACAAGATCCTTAGACAAAAGGTGCTATAGAAGCATGAAGTATAGCTATTAAATATTCTGCAATTGTCTGTTTACCTCATACACTGTAATAGCCCAAAGTCTGTCAGTGGAGGTGAACTACAGCAAAGATCAAAACAGAGCTGTCAGGAAGCAATTTTCCCTGGAGAGAAGAGAGGAGAATTTCTTTTCTTTAAAAATTCCTTTCCTGCTGGCATCCATTGAAGCTTCTGTTGGAATCTTTGCACTTCAAATGCAGTGCTTGGTGTAATACAATCTTAGGGCTTCCCCATGTATCAGACATGCTGGGTAAATCTGAAACAGTTAAAATGAAATTAAGAGTTTTATTTTAATCTGCAATGACCATGGAACTATAGCCCAATTCTAAAACCTGAGTGCCCAATGTTAGCCTCTAAATTCATCTTTAGACTCCTAAATCTTCTATTGAGTGTCCTAACTTTAGGCCATCCAATATTGAAAATATTGACCTATATCTTTAATTCACTCTGCTATGTCTAGATGTTGCAAGAGTTGCTAAACAGTGAGTGTTAAGAAATACCATATGCTACAATACCAAGTTACAACAGTGTGATCTAAGGACAGAGCATCCTCCTTAACTTACAATTTCCTTCTCTTTTCAGAATGGTGTTACAACTTTTAGCATTACTTACATGTATGTTTTGTGCTCTAACTTCAGGCACAAATGTTTTATCTAGTATTAAAGCTGACATAGAAAAATAATGATATTCACTGTCAGCATAAATAAAATTGCAAGACCATGAATCATTGACTTGTAAACTGTAATCAATTGAAGTTATTTGCCTCTATAAACTTAGATCTTTAAAAGGCTAGATGTGATTTTAAATGGTCGCAAAATAGAACGTAGAGAGACATTAAATATGGATGATAAAAAGTGAAGGGAAAGCCTGTATGTTCAACATAATCATAAATATCCAGAAAAAGGGATAAACAGTGAAATGGCAAAATTTGCAGATCATACAAAACTACTGAAAATAGTTAAGTTGAAAGCAGACTGAAGAGTTACAAACGGATCTCACAAAACTGGATGACTGGGCAACATAGAGGCAGATGAAATTCAGTGTTGATAAATACAAAGTAAACGCATTGGAAACATAATTTCAACTATACATATAAAATGGTGGGGTCTAAATTAGCTGTTACCACTCAAGAAAGATGGAATCATTGTGGATAGCTCTCCAAAAACGTCCACTCAATGTGCAGCCGCAGTCAATAAAGCTAAAGACTCTGGGAATCATTAGAAAGGGATAGATGAGGGCTGCACAACATGCAGCCCAGGGACCACAAGCAGCCTGCATGGGCTTACTGTGGGGGGTGAGTAGGGGTGGGGCAAGCCAAGCTGTGGGGTGGGGGGAAGCGGATGGGGGCGGGGCGAGGGCAGGGCTTTTTGGCCTGTAGCTGGTTTTTTTTGCAGTAATAGGGCCCTCACTGCTTTCCAAGTTGTGCAGGCCTGGGATAGATAATAAGACAGAAAATATCATAGTGCCTCTATATAAATCCATGGTATGCCCACATCTTGAATATCGTGCTTGCCACATCTCAAAAAAGATATATTGGTATTGGAAAAGGGCAACAAAAATGATTAGGGGTATGGAACAGTTTCCATATGAGGAGAGAATAATAGGATTGGAATTTTTCATCTTAGAAAAGAGATGACTAAGAGGGGATAGGATAGAACCTAGAGGCCTATAAGATCATGATGGGCGTGGAGAAAGTAAATAAGGAAGTGTTATTTACTCCTCCTCATAACACAAGAACTAGGGGTTGTCAAATGAAATTAATAGGCAGCAGGTTTAAAACAAACAAAAGGAAGTATTTCTTCACATAACACACAGTCAGCCTGTGTAACTCCTTCCTAGAGGATGTTTTAAGGCCAAGACTATAACAGGGTTCAAAAAAGAACTAGATAAATTAATGGAGGATAGGTCCATCAATATCTGTTAGCCAGGATGGGTAGGGATGGTGTCCCTAGCTCTTTTTGTCCCTCTAGTATGCCAGAAGCTGGGAATGGGTGACAGGAGATGGATCCGTTGATGATTACATGTTCTGTTCATTCCCTCTGGAGCACTTGGCATTGGCCACTGTAGGAAGACAGGATACTGGGCTAGATGGACCTTTGTTCTGATCCAATATGGCCATTCTTATGTTTTATTACATAAAATAGAAGTGACCATGAACACTTCTAAGTCAGCCTAAGGAGAGACTTTTTTTTTACAAACAAAACAATGTCTTTGACCAAGTATCTCTATCCATCACTATCCATCTAATGCAGATGCAGTATATCACAAGTATTACAACAACTTCAGAAACTTTTCATGTCATAGATTGCAAATGACTAGGAAATACATTGTACACATGTCCTGGCTCCCATCTCTTCTTCAGGTGGAATCAGTAAAGCCTAGTCTGTCTTGGTGAATGCAGTACTAAGACATCTATGACCACTAAGTGTAGAACTGACAACACGAAGGTGCACATCAAGGCTATGTCTGTAGAGTAGGATCTCAGAACCTCATCAGACATGCCAATATTACGTATTTGGGCTGATCAAAATTTTTCCATCACAACATAATTTTTCTCAAAGTGTCTGTTTCCTGCAGAATATTTTGAGTTTTAGTTAAAAAACAAAACTTTTTGGCCAACCCCCCAAACTTTTGGGTTTTTGACGTAAAAATTTTCAATAGAAAAAATACCCTATTTTTCAAACAGGTCTAGTGCGTATACACAGGAGGATGGATAGGGTAGGGCGAGTTTTCTGTCTCATAGTGGATGGGCAAGACACTGTCACTAGGCTTTCTATGCAACATAAGAAGCGAGCAACTGTCATCGCTGTACCATATTAGGAGTGTGGTTTGTCACTGATTTGGGACTTTGGAGAGTAAGATACAAAATGTTGGTATCTCTGGCCTGTAATGGGCAGATGGTCAGGAGAAAGGCTGCTTGTAGCTGGTATGTGATCTGCAGGTCAACAGAGTAAGTGTGGGAGCAGATAGTAGGGGTCTGTAACCCATATTGGAAATGTAGGTGGATTAGCTTAGGTATAGTTAAGGAGGTTTCTGGCCTACAGATGAAGGCTCTTGAATGTTACTGAACACAGAAAGCTGATTGTTTTTCTTTCTGTAATTCATTTTATTGCTTTAGAAATTTGTAAGACTAAGAAATGCAAATGTACTTTTGATGTGCTGATTACTTTGGGGTGCACAAAAACATGAAAAGTAACTGTAATGAAATATCTCCTGGGTGTCTTGGAACATCCAAAGGAAGCACAGGAGGAGTTCCCTAGGAAACAAGAAATGCACTCACAAGCATTTTTAAGCTTGGACAGCTGACAGCTAGTCAATTGAGCTCTGAACATCATTGCTAGAAGGTATGTTATTCAAGTCAAAAGTGTGGTTGGTAGGATTAAATGTGGAGCCCTTCGATTTTTGAGAGAACCTACAAGGGAAGCAGGATGGATAGATTAGTGTCCATAAATCCTTTCTGAAACCACTGAGAGGGATAAAAGGCTGATCACTAGTTTTTCCAAAAAAAGGATTTGGTGGCACCTTAAATAACTCTAAAAAAGATTGTAGGGCACAGTTCTGCCACTTAGGCCCAGACCACACTGGAAGCAGCATAAATCACATCATATGTCCTGGAGCCCTCTAAGACCCCAGGGGAGCGTGTCAATTGCACCACACCCTGGCAAGGTGTAATATGCTCTGATTTCTGTAGCTGGCCAGCTCAAATCCATGTCCTCTTTGGGCTTGTTTAGGAGAGTACAGACAATGAAATTGTGCCTGATGCATCTATGGGGTGCAAAGGAGAAGAAAAAATCTTGCTGGCCAGGAAGTGGGTAAATACAATTTGTCCTCAGTAGTTTTCAAACAGCGATCTGAATGCTGTCAGTGGTCCTTGGAGTCCCTCTTGATGGTTCAAAGTATGAAACATTTTGAGAATCAAGCAGTTGGAGTTTGGGATGTTAGGAGAGGAGGGGAACTAGGAGAGAAGCTCTGTTTTTTACAAAGAATCAGAGAGGTAGCCATGTTAGTCTGAATCTGCAGAAGTAATGCAGTTAGTCTGGATCTTTACAAAGGTGTCATAGAAGTTGGAGAAGTATTGCCCATAAACTCCCACACCTTGTTCTGAGATGGTTCCTGCTTGAAAACAGATTTGGCAGTAAATCAAATACAAGTAATAAATGCATTTAATAGCTAGATCAGTATAATTGCTTGCCTCGTCAGCTAGTGCAAAGAGCACAAACAAGTACCATAACAGTTTTATTACATGTTTGTGCTTGTTTCCTTGAGATGTATGATGGAAGCACACTGTATGATACAGTACACTTCAAACAAGCAGTTAAAAGTAAGAGTTCCCAACAAGCAATTTAAAACAAATGTTGGGAGAATTAGGACTTCAAGAAATTTTTTCCAGGTTAAGCTCCAATTATAGTTTACAGATTTGATGGGGAAAATAAGATGATGGGAAACATGATCCAGGATATTAACATTTAGAAAGACTTCCTTTTAAATATCTTTTTTCTTGTCTCCTTGTAAGATGTGTTTCAAGGAAGTAATATATACTACTATCTATAAAATCATCAGGCATGACTCTGTATGGAAACTTTTTGCACAAGTGATTGGTTGTGAAATATCCCCCCTTTTCTTAGTTCAAGCAACATATAAGAAACGTGCTTCTTATTTCTCAAGTAAAGTATTTTATTTCTTGCAGATAAGAGTCTCAAATTCTTTTTGAAGTGCTTGAATATTAGTAAATTGAGATGTTAAATACATTTCTGACAATCTACTACAATTTTAAAAATACTGCATGGATTATTACAAGGAAATGCATCTTTGATGTTACATTAAGATATATTAGGCTGTTAAATTATGTAAAGTAAACCCTTACATTTTTTTTCTTTTACAGCATGGCATATTGTGCCTGTTATCATAGAATATCAGAGTTGGAAGGGACCTCAGAAGATCATCTAGTCCAACCTACTGCTCAAAGCAGGCCCAATCCCCAATTAAATCATGCAACAGATTTTTGCCCTATATCCCTAAATGGCCCCCTTTAGGATTGAATTTACAACCCTGGCTTTAGCAGGCCAATGCTCAAGCCACTGAGCTATCATGTTGTAGTGTAAGGGAAGTGGACAAGAAGAGTCTGAAATAGTCTGCCAAAGTCTGATTTTTTTTTTACTTAAATTAATGGGTTTTTACTAATATGAGAACAAATGTTGACCTCGAAGATAGATCTTCAAGTGAAATTTCACCATCAAAAGCAATAGAGCAAAGTTTAAAAAAACAAATTCTAAAATGAATACTGTCATAATTCTATGGGCGCAAATACGGCTACGCAGATGGTCATTAACAAGTATATATGAAAATAAGGCCCTCTATTTCTAGCCTCGAGAGATAGATAGATTATATATAATATAATTATACTAGCTTAAAACTGATGTAACAGAATGGAGAATGAAGCACTCAGATCTTGCTGGCTAAAACTAGTCATGGACTTTCTCTGGAATGAAGGCAGAGGAAATGCCTCATGCTACAACTTCCTCAAAGAATTATTTTTTCATTTTGATTCACAGTTGTGTAGTTGTGGGGGAAAAATTTTTAGGGCTCAGTATGACGTCGAAGTAGTGTTAACATCACTTTCAAGACTTCAGTGATGCATGCATTTCAGATATAGAACAGTCATACAGAAAAACAAAGAAATCCACAAATTTATCTTCAAGCTTGACAACCCCTTAAAAAGAATGAATAGCCCAGTTACAAATTGAAACATCCTGTTTCTTTTTTTATATCATAGCTGTAAATGGACAACAAATGCTAGTTGCCAGTGATTGGACAAGAGGATGTTACTGTTTTAAAGTAGAAATGGAATTTAAAGTTCTGTGTTTAATTAATTACTTTTGCCTTTGCCCTTTATTTGGAATTAAAGATGCCTTGCCTGGAGACTTAAAAGATGAAAATTGTAGCTTTCAGTATTATTTCACTTTGTAGAATGCGGGTGTTAAAGAATATACACAAGTTGCTTTAAAGAGTAAAAGATTATTTCAAACATAAACAAATTGTTGTTTTCTTTTAGCTGTTCAAATAAGCAAGTGTTGTATAAGGTTAATCATTTTGCATTGTTTAAATTTTAATCTAATACATGGTGTGTCAGATTTATAAATTAGAAGTCCCTTCAGTTGCATTGCTTCTTTAAAAAAGTATATTTCTTTCCTGCAGTTCTTTCCTTTTCTTTTTTCACTTTACTGGCTGCCTACTCAGAATGTCAAGGTCACAGTCACTACAGTCATTTTTAGAAAATTGAATTTTTCCTTTTCAGCCGGAATTGAGAAAATGTGTATATCTGCTGGCAACTTTGTAAATGAGACTCTTGCAGAGTAGGCCAACTGCATTCTTCTAATATCCCACACACCTAAAGGCACTTCACAGAAAGAGACAGAATGAAAGAAATGAAACTAACTAAAGGGCTAAATTAAGACACAGCCCAGCTTGGGAATGAGGTGGATCTAATTCCCCCAGGGCTTCTAGGGAACACAGGCTACAGCAGAAGCTCTGCTACCCTTTTAAAAAGTGCAGCTAATGCCTCCTTCAATTATTGAAACTGAATACCTTAACTTACTTTCAGCATTTCATTCCATTTGGAGAATGAAACAATTTCACTTTCACTTTCTGGCTCTCATGCACCCGCAGTAGCTAGTCTCAGGACTAGCTCTTTTGTTTACATTTCCAACACTGTAGGGGAATATTTAGCTTTTTTAAAAAAAAAATTGACTACATGTTTGTAAAACAAAGTAAACCTTTCTGTTAGTATTAGTTCTGGTAGTTTTGTAACCTCCCTCTTTTTATAGTTCAAAACCTATCTGTTAGGCCTGTAAATTACCCGATGCTGTCCGTTTATGATAAATATCAGCTATATCATGAAACACTTTTTCCTGTGTAAGGCATGATTACTGTTGCTCCATGACTGTAATTACACACACAGACTCAGTTCCAGCATATCAAGCTTTCTTTCTAAGAAACTGCTCCTTTTAAAATCAATAATATTATGTTGTTTGTTGAGCTGTGAATTACAGGGATTCAGCCGCACATCTTCATACTCCATCTTGTCATATTCCACACTTCACTGTATCTACTTAAGGTTTCTGACAGATCCATAAAAAGAACTGATGCTGTTAAAGCAACAGTGCATGTTGGACAATATCCTGAGGCCACTTCATTAACTAATACATGTTTCCTTATACCTAAAAATAAACAACACTGATAATATTGTAAAAGATTTTTTAATATTTGCCTTAATAGGATATGTTGATCATACTTCATTTACGAAGTGGCACTGTACTGTATATAGGTCATATCTTAGCCAGTAGCACTTATGCCTCAGTAACACACATGGGGATTAAGTGATTTGTCATATGATCAGAATTCTCATTTTCTTTCTTTCCTGCTTATAGGAAAGACATTGAAGTAAGCCTGATTTACAAAAATTTATTGCTATTGTTTGTGCTGGAGCAACCAACACACTATTGCTTCCTGCAGTTTAGTTTAGTCAAAACTATTATTTACTAAATAAATATAAATCAGCTTTGTCTTTGCTATAGTTTTTTAATTGTTATAGTTTTTTAATGGCTCCTGCATTTGCTCCTCAGAACCCTGAGGATTCACCTTCATTTCCTCTACTAATGTTATATTGCCTCCTTCCTTCAAAGTCTGGGCTTTGTTATCTTTCTTCTGGCCATGGAGAACTAGACGGGAAATATTGAGGAGCACATTAAGAATCACTGAATAGCAATGTAATGTCTCCCTGAGAAGCCTCTTCAAACTTTCCAAGAACAGGAGAAGAAAGAGAGTACTCCAGAATCACACTCATGGCAATATATCAGTGTTGGGGAAATTCCATTTCCAGAACTGGGCTCCACATTTTTACTTAGTCTGACTTCTAGGAGAGTTATTGGGAATCCTTCTTAAATTAATTAAACATGGTAAAGTTAGGGATTCTGTAGTTGGTAATTTGCATTTATGATCCAGGGCTGGGCCCCAGTTATTTATCACGTCAAACACTTTAAGGCATGACTGTGGATACTGTTCTATCTTCCCTTAGAAGACCATATGCTGAAATGCCTCAGCCCAAAGGCATAATGACATCATACTTTTGGGGTGAGAGTATTGTTCATTCTTTATGCATCCCATTTGCTGAGGCTACCAACCGAGATGCAGTTCGTACTGTCTTATGCTGGTTTTGGTAACATGAACTCCTGTCTGCTAGCAACTGGACTGAGACTACAGGCTCATTTCACATATATCACTGAATGGCTATCAGAGTTTAATGGCTTTTTGTGGTTACCCATATGCCAAATTCAGACTTGAACTTTGAGGTGAAAGGTGGCCAATTTCCTGAACCATCCAATTTCCACTCCCACTGTGTTACTTCAGATCGTCTGTGTCTTGCAGACTTTCAGTATACATCCAGAAAGAGGTACTGTATTATTCCCTTGGATAGTTCCTGCAGTTCCTGCTGTGCCATTAAAGCTTGACATGTTAAGAATTAGTAGTTCTTGTGACATTTTCAAAGCTACTGTATGGTTGGGTGTTTTTCTTATTATTTGCATACTTTGGTCATTGTTGCTGTGTTTTTCCAAATTAATGCTGTATTTCCTCCTCCCCGAATAAAAGTGTCTTTGTATTATACAGTACTTGTGTGTAGGGAAGTGTTGCCTATTAGAAGAGCCCAGGAGAGATATTTAGTTTTTCCAGGTTTCTGGATGGGGGTTCAAGATGGTTTTGTTTTTCTAGTTTTAAGAACCCCCCAGTTCTTGTCAGCAGCAGCAAGGCCAGGTTCAAGACCTGGCAGAAGGTTTACACCTGCACACACTGTATCAGTGGCAAAGCTGAGAATAGAAGCTAGGGGTGAAAACCTCACCCTGACTCCAACTTCTTTACACCAAGTAAAAGGGAGTGGCATGAAGGTGCCTAAAAACCCTCTAGCTATTTGGGGTAGGATTCTCCTGGCACAGGAACTGTGGAGACAACCTTTTAAGCTACCTCCCAAGGACCTGCTTGCAATCCCTGGCATGGGGGCATGCTGGGTGGGGCAGGGCCCCAATACACAGTGCTGCTATCCACAGGATGGCCAAGGAAGGCCACTGCAATTTAGATTGTGGGACTATCTAAATTATGCTGGGGGCATCTCCAGCCCAGGAGCAGACTAGGATTGGGAAGATACAAAGGTGGCTTATAGATACCATGTCCCCTTCCCTCTCAGCTGCATGTTCTGTGCTGTTCCTCTTAGACATCCAGCACAGAATCTCCCCCAGGTCTTCTGACTCCCACTCCACAGCTCTAACCACTACCACATGCTGCTTCCCTTACTAACAACTTATTGAATGCCTTGACAAAATAAACTGCTAAGGGCTAACTTCATATTTGTTACAGGACCTTTACTGTGAATTTTTCTCCTTTCTTTCTTTTTTCTTAAATTCTTTGTTCAAAATTAAACTTATTGTTTGAATTGGTCTGATTCAGCTCACTATTGGTGAGTAAAACAGCCAGTGTTTAGAAAATTCCTAGAAACTAACCTAAAGTGATCATGTGCTGATCACTTGTATTGTGTTGTCTTGTGACTGGACAATGGGCTATATCTTCTGTATATATGCAACTTTCTATTTGACACAATAAACGATTATAATAAAATAATACTTGGCCAAAAATGTATCATACTATGCACGTGTGGGTGTATGTATATACTATCCAAGATTTTTTAAAAATAACTAATTCTTTTGGTATATCTGTGTTTGGGTTCCCAACCTGAGACAGTTAAAGGGAACTGATTTTCAGAAAATGGATGTGGAGCACTTTCTGAATATCAGGACCATTTAAAAATGTCTCAAGGTGGGAACCCAAAATCACTAACTAAAATCTTGGCTACAAGAGAAGGTTGTAAAGCAATTTCAGATCCTTCAGGATGAAAGGCCCTATATAAATATAAGATTATTCCTACTATAAAACAGTAAGATCTCTCTAAATTCAAATATCTACCATCTTCCTCCAGTAGCACAAACATGGCTTAGCAAAATAAGATCACTATCTGGGCTGACTTGCATGTATACACACATCTAGCAAGCTCTCAGATTCATACATGGGGAAGCAGCTGCCACCTTTCTTAGGTATGACAAAGAGTCCTGTGGCACCTTAAAGATTAACTAATTAGTTAGTCTTTAAGGTGCCACAGGACTCTGTCATTTCTGCAATTCCAGACTAACACGGCTATCCCTCTGATTCTTTCTTAGGTAAATATACTCAGGCTATGTCTTCACTGATATAAAAGTGTGGTTTAATCATGGGATAACAAACACCATTAGATATCCTACTGTAAAAACATAGTCAAGAAAAATACTCTTTCATCTCCCCCCACCCCATCCCACCCCTCTCTCTCTCTCACACACACACACACACAAATTTGTAAGGTAGTTGTTTCATGGGTATGTGCATTTGGCCATGCCACTCACTCACTCATTGCTGGCCCATAGAAAGGATAAGGCCACTATTACCCTAGAAGCTACAAAAGCTCTCCTTTAGGTCAAATGGTTTTTTGATATTGATTTTTGCAAAGGGAGGAGTCTAGTCTCTCTGTGTTGCTGGATTACTACTATGGTCATACACATGTAACCTCTGTAAGAATGCAAGGAAGTGAAATCCAAGAGAAAACAGAACAGGGAATCAAAATATTTATTGGTTAGAAAGGCAAGAGCCACAATCTACAGCAATCTGCTACAGAACAATACTAACAACCATTGGCCTCCAGCTGGTTGTCTCTCTTAGGACCAACTATCAGAGTGAGCATGCTGGGAAATGCCTTTATACGAGTGTGAGCTTAAAATTGAGAGCCCAGTGGTGACCAGGCAGCCAGAGGCAATAGGCCTGGTCACTCTGTTACAACAGATTTATGATATGTAACTCCATGGTATAAAACTGGTGTAACAGCAGTACGGTGACCAGATGTTCTAATATTATTGGGATCATCCTGTTAGAGGCTTTGTCTTATATATGCAACTATACCCTTCCCATCCCTGAGAAAAAAGTATCCCTCAATTTCGCACACTTGGTCACCCTAAACTGCAGAGAATTGGGCCTATTATCTGTAATAAATACTGATGTAAAGGGAGAAAGTCCCAATTCTGCTGAGGATAAGTGACTGGAACATATGATACAGTAAGACTACTATAACCAAAGCCTGTTTTTTACAAATCTGGAGTACAGACACTCCCTGGGTTATGCAAGACCCGTTTTATGCAAATCTGAGTTTACGGAAAAAGTTCCATAAGCTAAAAATAGGAGGTGGGGTGTGTGTTTGGTTTTTTTTTTTGTTGCATAATGGTCAGAGATATGTTTCCAACTTACGCAAAATTTGACTTACACAAGGTGTTCTGGAACAAAACACTTGTGTAAGTCAGGGAATGTCTGTATTTATTTTTTGTGTCCTGTAATTATGTTTATAGTACAATAAAAACAGAGTCCTTTTTGTCATCCTCCATGCTTACAGAATTAGCTTAATAACTCTTTCAGAAAGCTAGTTTAACCACACATTATTGAGTTCAATGCAGGAACTCATGGATGAAATTCAGTGGCCTGTACTATCCAGGTCAGATTAGCTGACCATAATGGTGCCTTCTGGCTTTAAAAAAGAAAAATCCATATATCTACAGTATTTTATTAGCACACCATTCTCTATCAGTTTTGTCAAAACATAAAACAGACAGGAAGCCAAAGTTTCCATCAGATACAAGCTTCTGCCTGGAAGTGGTCTTCACTGTAGTTAGGGTTTTAGCCTATCTCATCCTTTGTCCTGATTGGCCATTTCTAATTGAGAGGTTGGGTGCTATTCAATCTGCCACTATCTCTGCTTTCTCTTAGGATTATGAAGCTTTCCTTTGTTGCTTTCTGATGGAAAGTCTTATAATTTCTAATAGTTTAAACGTGTTTTTATTACTCTCTTGGCTATCTAGGGGCCTGACTGGTCCCACTGATATCAAGGAGAATTTTGTTTCTGTTTTCAATGGAAGAAGAATCGGGCCTTTGGCAGGGCTGGTGCAACCACTAGGCAAACTAGGAAGCCACCTAGGGCGCCAAGTGGTTGGGGGCACCAAAAGTGAGCTCAGGGGGAGTGGTGGAGCAGAGGTCAGCTGGGGCAGGGAGCTGCTGCAGGGCTCCCTGGGCGGAAGGTGGGCAGGGAACTGCTGCAGGGCTCCCCAGGTGGAGGGGAGGGGCAGGGAGCTGCCGCAGGGCTCCCGGGGAGGAGAGGGTGCAAGGTGGAAGTTTTGCCTAGGGTGTGAAATATCCTTGTACAGGCCCTGGCTAGAAAATCTCTCTCAGTTTCTGTCTCTTGTCTATGATATTAGATGCACAATTATTTCTCTCTCAAACATCCTTCATGCCTTCTCCTTACATTCTTTTGCCCACCCTCAACCACATCTCCTCACTCACCCACCCCCAACTGCAACCTAAATCTCTCATCCATCAGTCACCTCGTTCAGCCCCTCATGCAGGGAGTCAAATTGCACTCTGCCAAGCTCTTCTACAAACCATGCTCAATCCATCTGAGATGCTGGTTAGACTTCCCTTTTCCTTTCTCTTTTCTGAATTTATTTAGAGCCAACCCAGCATTACTTCAGGTAGACAGTGCTGCATCACTTTATGCTCCAGTTATAGTTTAAAGGATTTTTTCACTATCTTCATGCCTAGGTGCTTAATATTTTGAAACATCAGATTCCAGAACCCGAGACAGCAGATTCCAGGAAAGAAACACTGATTCAATGAACACCCACGAGCTGGATCCATTTGGCTGCTGTCCTCACCGCCTACCTTCCTTCACCCATCCTGGTCACATTCTCGTCCCCCACCTAGTTCTTCTCACCCATTTCCCCAAACCCTTCCACTCACCTTCTCATCTTACAAACCCTTCCCTCTCAAGTTCTCTCCCTACCCCAAATCCATCCCTCTCTCCAACCCCTCCTCCTCCAACTCACCCCAAACTAGAGTGACCTGATGTCCCGATTTTATAGGGACAGTCCCGATTTTTGGGTCTTTTTCTTATATAGGCTTCTATTACTCCCTACCCCGTCCTCACTGCTGTCTGGTCATCCTACCCCAAACACTCCCCCTTCAACCCCCCCCCACCTCCAAACCTTCCTCCTCCAACCTCCCCCTTCAACCCCCCCACCTCCAAACCTTCCTCCTCCAACCCACCCCACCTTCACACTCACCCCCGCGAGCCTCCCTGCGCCAATCCTTCCCCTCCCCCCTGAGTTCTCCTCCCCCGTCCCGTCCTGTCCCGCCCCAACCCGCGTCGCCCTTAGCCGGGGTGTGACGGCAAGACGGTGGCCCCTCCCTCCGGCGCATGCGCAGCGGCGCCCCTTTCTCTGTGCCGGTTGCCCCTCCCTGGCCCCGCCCCCAGGTCTCGGGAGCCGCCGGCCGTTGTTGTCAGCGCGTCGCGCTCGGAGTCGCCGCAGCGGCAGGAGCCGGGGACAGAAGCTGGCGGGCGACGCAGGGCGCGGGGCACGCAGAGCCGGACGCGGCCACAGGGCGAGCAGCTCCCGCCCGGGCCCCGCTTCTCCCGGGGGCGCCTCCCGCTCCCAGCGCGGGGAGCGGCCGGTGACAGGGGCAGACGCCGCTGCCCATGCGGGGGGCGGCGTCCGGAGGAGCCGCTGCTGCGGAGGGTACGTTACCGGCGCGGCGAGGGGGGGTCGGTGTCCCGGAGCTCTCGGCTCGGCCCGGCGGGGCGGGTGGAAAAGTAGGAGACCGTTCCCCGGGTCCGGCCTTACCCGCCGGGGCCCGGGCTCCCTCCCGGCCGGGCAATGGCGGCCTCGCCCCGGGGAGGCTGCAGGGCCCAGCGGCGGGGCAGTTCCCTGCGCCTGAAGGTCGGTGCTGCCCGGGCTGGGGGAGCCGCATCGCGTGTCTCCTTCTCCCGGCTTAGGCCGGCCGGGTTGCGGGGTGGTGCGGGGCTGGAAGTGCCAGGACAGGCGGGTGTGTGACACAGCGACCCCGTCCCGCCGCGCGCGCGCGTGTGTGTGAGACACGGCGATCCCCCCCCCCGCGCACGCGTGTGTGTGACGTGACGAGCCCTCCCGCGCGTGTGCGTGTCATTTGTGGTCCTATCAATATCCAAACACGGGCGAAGCAGGCTCCGAGAGCAGAGAGTGAGGTGGAGTTCAGGCTCACCCCTTACACCTATCGCGCTTTGCCTCCGCTCTGCTTTGTGTTAAAGGGGCGAAATCTTTCTAGCTAGAGAAATCCTTAAACCCTAGCCACATTTTGGGGGGGTGATACCGCCTCTGTCTCTTTCAGACCAGAGACACAGCCGACGGGTTTGTTCAGAGAGTGAGCTGGCATTCTTTATTTGCCTAGAGGGAGTACCTCTGACAGACAGACACACACACTGTAGGTGTCTCTTATCCTTTGGCAACAGTTGTATAGTCATGCCAATAACATTATTTTATTGAACTAGTGTTTCCAGGTTCCTATAGAAATTAATTTGGCAAGTAGCCCTGTACTGGAGAATGGCTTTTATAGTGGCTAGGTTCTGACACCCAGCAGCCACCCCACTAACTACATCCATGAAATGTGCCTTTTAAAATCTATTTTATTGATTTCAGTTATTCACAAAGTCCTAGGGTAACTATGGTAAAATCCATGGTATCTTGAACATTGTATGCTGTTCTGATTGCCCCATCTCAAAAAGGTGTGTTAGAATTGGAAAATGTTGCCTTTCTCTTGTGGAAAAAATATTATGGGTATGGAACTGTTTCTGGATGAGGAGAGATTAAAAAGACTGGGACTGTTCAGCTTAGAAAAGAGATGACTAAGACCATGTCTACAATTACAAGTGCAGCTGTAAGATCACTCATGCAGTTGTGTTATGACAACAGGAGAGAGCTCTCCTGTCGACATAATAAAACCAGCTCAACAAGTGGCGATAGGTGTGTCTGCTGAAGAGTGTCTTCTGCTGACATAGCACTGTGTGTATGAGCACTTGTGCTGGCAAAACTTGTGTAGCTCAGGGGATTGGTTTTTTCACACATCTGAGCGACATTTGCTGACATAAGTGCTAGTGTAGACATGGCTTAAGGGGGGTGATATGATTGAGGTCTATAAAATCATGGATGGTGTGGAGGAAGTGAATAGGGAAGTGTTGTTATCCCTTCACGTTAAGGGGAAAACTCTGTAGTGACCTGAGGAATGCTGGAGACAAACTTGTCTTATCTCCAACTGGATTTTTTTTTTTTTTTTTTACTGGTACATATGATCAGAGCATCTGTGGAAGGACACTTTCTGCACACACACAGATTATCGAAGGAAGAAAGGTTTAAATTGGGGTAAACCGGTGTTTGCTCATTGCTGGACAATTTTACATCCGTCCTCCCATTCTGTGCATCCTGTGAGAACTCAGATTGTAAACAAGTGACTTCTTCAGTGGTACCAGATCACACTTCTGTTGTTTCAGGAACTGCTCTAAGACTTGTAGCCATTTACTAGAATCAGAGAGGTAGCCGTGTTAGTCTGGAATTGCAGAAGTGAAAAAGAGTGCTGTGGCACCTTAAAGACTAACTAAAGTTTTAGAGCATAAGCTTTCATGGCCTAATACCCACTTCATCAGATGCAAGCATCTGATAAAGTGGGTATTAGCCCACGAAAGCTTATGCTCTAAAACTTCAGTTAGTCTTTAAGGTGCCACAGGACTCTTTGTCACTTCAGCCATTTACTAGTGTGGAAAAAATGCATCCAAATGATTTTATACATTCCCTCTGTGGTGTATCTGCTACTTAGTTATATAGGCTGCTACATTTTTGTTTTTGAGCATTTTTATGGGGAATGCTTGTAGATTTTCAGAGACACTTTTTTTTCTGTGTATTGGGAGGAAGAAAATAAGGATCTTTCTAAAGTGGAATTTAAAGATGTGTGTTGAGACTGATTTATAGACTGTAAAAGGGTTAAGCATGTCGTACAAGAAATGTGCCACCAAGGAATTGATTAGTACTGAAATATTGTTAAAATCAGCTGAGTTTTCGTTTTATGTAATGTGATCCAATTGTCAACTACTGGGACTGAGGAGTCAATAGGCTGTAGTTGAGTAGCAGTGATGGTTAATTCTTGTAGAACTTGAAACAGATCAAACATTAAAATACTACATAGTAACATATGGGTCCATTTGAGTCCTCAGAGCTGCCAACAAAGCCATAGAAGACAGATTTGACATTTCAGATGTATTTAAGTTAATAAAAAGCTGGAAATCTTAAAACAAACAAACAACTCCCACACCCTTCTTGTATTCTTCATATATCGTAAGCAAAAACAAACAAAAACAACAACAACAGAAAAGCCCCACAGACCGAATTTATTCCTTAGTATGGTGGGTGACATAAATTACATTTCAGTCTTAGTGATAATTTCCTATGTTTAAATCCTGTTAGACCTGAAGTGAACTTTTTAAGTGTGCCCAATATAGATGACTTAATGCTTTCTTTCTTGTCTGGTTGTGCAGTAGATCAAGCAGTTTGCTTTCACTTCAGTTACCAGAATTTAATGTGAAGACATATTGGTTTTTTAAATTTTTAAACTGGACATGTGCATTTATTATACTAAAACTTCTAATCTTCATCTTTCTCTCCTTCAGTCTATTTATAACGTTACAAAGAGAATCTTTCTCACAAACTGCACTGCCCACCTCATCCTCTCTTCAAATCTCTCTAACTTTCTGCCTTCTGAATCAGGTTTAAACAGCTCTTCTCCATTCTACATCTTCATTTGAATCTTGCTCCCTTCACTCTGCCAACACCTTCTGTCTGACCACTTCATGTTTATCCTTTTTGCTTCCCTTTCTGTGCTGTTTCTTACTCCTAGCATATCCTTGCTGTTCTAATGTGCAGCAAGCTTCCTCTCTTTCCTCTTTCATATATGTCCTCAAAACACACTTCTTTTGTGACACTTATCAGTAATACCCCCCAACTGTCCCCCACTTCAAGAAATCCCTTGAAGTACTATTCTTGATTTATAAACTTTTTGCTGCATTACTGAGCATCCACTCATCAGGTGGTTTGTGTTGTTTTAGAGGGTAAGTTCCTGGGGGCAGAGACTTGTCCTTCTGTATGTTCTGTACAGAGCTGAATTTACTGTGTGCAGCAAATAAATAAATACTGTTAGGTAAGTTAACAACTTAAGTGGTGGTACATTGGTATGTTACGTTTATAGAACCTTTCTGAATTATTTCTGAAATGTAATTGACATTGAAATGCAACCACATCTGTAGTGCTGTAGTGTAGCTGCTGTTTTAAGAGCACATGATAATAGTACACAGCACCTCAAGGATGTGAGAATTTGTGTATTCAGTTGAAATTTCTGAGAGAATATAGCTAGTCAGTATGTGGACCCACACAGAAGTCTGGCCAGGACAATAGGGTTAAGAACCCTGTTGCAAAAAGAAGGCTGCATGCAATCTTTACTAATCACTAACGAATCAGAGGGGTAGCCGTGTTAGTCTGGAATTGCAGAAGTGACAAAGAGTCCTGTGGCACCTTAAAGACTAACTAAAATTTTTTCAGAGCATAAGCTTTCGTGGGCTAATACCCACTTCGTCGGATGCATGCAGTGGAAGTATCCAGGGGCAGGTATAAATAGGTAGGCAAGAACCAGGTGGGAGATAACAAGGTTAGTCCAATCAGGCTGAACCAGCTTGTTATCTCTAATCAGGGAGGGTGAGGTGTTCCTCTAGCAGTTGAACTGGAGGTGTGAATAGCAAGAGAAGAGAAGCTGCTTTTGTAGTTAGGTAGCCATTCAAAATCTCTATTCAGTCCCAAATTGCTTGTGTCAAATTTGCAAATGAATTGCAGCTCTGCAGTCTCTCTTTGCAGTCTGGACTTGAAGTTTTTTTGCTGCAAAATGCTGACCTTTAAATCTTCTATGGTGTGTCCGGTGAGGTTGAAGTGCTCTCCTACAGGTTTTTGAATATTGCCATTCCTGATATCTGATTTGTGTCCATTTATCCTTTTTCGTAGGGACTGTCCAGTTTGGCCGATGTACATAGCAGAGGGACATTGCTGGCACATAATGGCGTATATTACGTCTTTAAGGTGCCACAGGACTCTTTGTCACTTAATCACTAACGGACTCTCTTTCATCTTAGACTGCATCTCTCAACTGCACAGTGAATGCTACTAACACGATGGGGCACTGGTATTATATGAAGTTGTATGGAAGAGTTTCTATTTATTGATTCACTGACATGACCTCCTGCATCATATTGTGTTTTCTTCAGCAGTCTCACATCCCATCAGTGACCAGGCATAACCCAGCTTATCTTGAGATATAAGATCTCAACTCAGGATTTTATGGCTGCAGTTCATATATATTAAGAAATGATAAGTTTCAGTTTTCTGCCAATTCTTAAGTAACTTAAGATGTTAGTAATGAAGGTGTAGTACAGAAGCTGAGTAACTGGGTGAGAAAGAACCTTGTTACTGAATTTTAAGGAAAAACAGTTTGTGGCCACTGCTCTCAATGGGAAGGTTCCAGTATTATAAAGGCATATGTCCAAGCTAAGTTGGTATTCTGAACATTTATGGTATCAGACATTTAATCCAGTGATACTCTAGGATTTAGTTCACAAGCATACTATGGAAATCTTACTCTGACAGGTGACACTGGCTTACAATAGCTTTTATATGTTGTTGTCTCAGTAGTCAGACGTGACAGCATTTGACACTTCTGCCTCAGACGATGTGAATAAAAAAAATCTTGATTTCTGCTGTTTTGTTAATGTTACCTTTGTCTGAGTGTGCTTACAATAATGGATTAATCTCATTTGATTAAAAAAAAATACAGTAGACTCTCAGTTATCCAGGATTGGGTTAACCAGGTTGTAGATTAACCAGGATGTCAAAAAAAAAAAACCAAAACAAAAAACTGCACGTAACTCGCAGGGCTGGCTCTGGCTTTGTTGCCGCCCAAGTGCGCGCGCGCGCACACATGCATAACCCACCAGGGCACAGGACAGCCAGTGAACCAACACTCCCTCCCCCTGCACAGGGTGGCTGGTGAACCAACTCCCCCTCCCCATATTTCCTGTGGATGGTGATTATCTGGGATTTTATTAACCAGGATTAATTTTTTTCCCTATCCTGGATAATCGAGAGTGTACTGTAGTCCCCATTGAAGTATCAGCTGAACATCTGTTGAAATGTTTTGAAGTACAAGTATTAGTGTTCTTTATTTTTGTATATTCTACAAATATTTACTAGTCTTCCAGTGGAGGGAAATAATTTTTTTTTCAAATCTCCGCTTATCTAGAAGCGAGGGAAAGAAGAAAGCAAAACTGGCATCAGTATTTGATATGGAAACATCGTTAGACATTTGGAAAGGATGAAGGAAGTCTGAGACTTCATGAACGAAGAACAAACCCAAATGATATATCTGAAAGGGGCACTGTCAAGGTTGGTGGAATCCAAATTTGATAAGTCTTTTCCTTCTGTTACAAAATCCTTGCAATTAACTTTCTCAAAATAAATGTTTGTGTTTTCCCTATTTAAAAAATAATCAGCACCACCATTCATGGTCAGACCTACAATAATAAAGGATATGCATGTTGTAAAAGGGTAGACTTTTATCAGAGTAATGCATCATTTCAAGTTTCCAAACAGTTGTTATAAAATGATGGCTGGGGAGGATGAAGAGGGAAGATGCTGAGGGATTTATAATTCCGAAGGTTAGGGAAAAATACATGGATAATGCCAATTAATCTTCAAAACAAATCTTGGTTTGAGAAGATTATATGGCTTTACTTGTGGATTTAGGAAAGACTCACCAAAATGCTTGGTTTCTGTGCTTCTTAGATTTACTTTTTCTCTGTGGATGCTGCCAATTAATTGTTGGTTGGATTATGGGTATCTGAGGTCTACTGTGGGTTTGTTGTGTTAGGGGAGAAGCTGTTTGCTGCTTTAGTGAGTATTATGGCATGCTGCAAAATAATGCTTGAGTATGTGAACTGTCAAAACGGATTGATTTCAGTGTTCTGCAGATTTCTTTCTCACTTTCTTCAAACACATTGACAGCATGGTTTTTTGACTGGTGCTGGTCAGCAATACATTGCTTTAGTTAGGATCTTGGCAAAACATTCTTTCTGAAAAACTCATTTGTGGAATAACTTCAGAAATATTCTATAAAGCCCATGTTGCAATTATTTTTGAATGGTTTACACTGAGGAGCAAGTGAATATATGTAATTTTGTTTCTCTTTCTATGTTTTAGATATATTTGGCAGTGAAAATGGATTACGTATTTGGAACAAATATTCTTCTATGAGAAGATCCCAATTCCAAACCGTATAAACATTATTCCTTCTTCAGGAACAGTATGGCAGGCTTCAAACGAGGGTATGATGGAAAAATTGCTGGACTGTATGATTTGGATAAAACCTTGGGCAGAGGCCACTTTGCTGTGGTCAAACTTGCCCGGCATGTCTTTACAGGTGAAAAAGTAGCAGTGAAAGTAATTGACAAGACCAAACTGGACACTTTAGCTACTGGGCATCTTTTCCAAGAAGTTAGATGCATGAAACTAGTGCAGCATCCTAATATTGTTCGTCTGTATGAAGTGATTGACACCCAGACCAAACTTTATCTTATCTTGGAGCTTGGTGATGGAGGAGATATGTTTGATTACATCATGAAACATGAAGAGGGACTTAATGAGGACCTGGCTAAGAAATACTTTGCTCAGATAGTTCATGCTATATCTTATTGCCATAAACTGCATGTAGTTCACAGAGACTTAAAACCAGAAAATGTTGTCTTCTTTGAAAAACAAGGACTTGTGAAATTGACTGACTTTGGCTTCAGCAACAAATTTCAGCCTGGAAAGAAGCTCACTACCAGTTGTGGATCCCTAGCGTATTCTGCTCCTGAAATTCTACTTGGAGATGAGTATGATGCACCAGCAGTGGGTAAGTCACTCTTCTTAAATTTGACCAGTAATATTAACTTATGTACCTCAGCATTTTGCCAGTTAGATGTTTTCCCTTCCTAAATAATGCCATCCTTAGAAGACAAGAAGTCTTTTATAGTAAAGATCAGATCACTGAGTCAAGGTTACAATAGCTTTATCTGAAGGAGATAATATTTAGCCTATTGAAGAAGAACTTTCAAACTGCTTGTTATGTCTTTTATTTTTATCTTAAAGCTCATAAAAATGGAAACCCATACAATATATGCACTGGATTAAAATAAACTATCAATAGTACAGTGTATGCAGTATGCCTTCTGGTATATAGTGATTCAAACAAAATCCAGCTTTTTTCACAGGGAACAGATGGGTAAAATTAAAAACAAAACAACCCCCACCCCCAATCTAAACACACAAGAATCACTTGCCTCACAAACAGAAGTAAATTTTGAGAACGAGCAGTTCTTCTGAGTGGTTGCTCGTGGATATTTCATTCTTTGCGAGCATTTGTTTAAGTCCTCCCATGTGCCCTGAGGGCCCTTGTGCTCTCATACCAAGGGCATATAAAGGTCAGCATGGGACCTACTGCCACTCAGTTCCTTCTTACCTCCTAACTCATGGTGCACCCAGGGTCCATGATCACTTTCTCTCTTAATAAGGAAAATTTAGATTTAGTGTATATATTAGTACAGTAAATTTGGTTTAGTTAGTTGCCTGTTGGCACCACCTCTTTGAGAGGTTTCACTTAGTTCTGAGAAGTCTTTAATAATTGTACATATTCCCAACTGAGATCTTTCAGTACCAGTGCTTAAAGATGTTGCAGCCAAAGTCTACTGGATTAAATTTTGCTCCCTTTGTGAGGCAGCAGTTCCCATTAGTGATGGGCATACAAGATCTCATTGTTTGGAGGGGTCACATTTCCCCTTAAATGCACCATGTGCAAGTCCTTTTCAAGAGGACTTTGAAGCCTGAGAAGTGAAGCTTAAAATGTTTCCACTTAACCACTCCATGCAGCCTGCCTCAGATCCAGGTCTGTCTGAACCGTTCCTGTCATCAGTCTGTTGTGGCCAAAAGGCTTCAGTTAGCTGCCGGGCTACAGTAAGCAAGCTGCAATTCCAGAGATTTTGGTAGGACTGTTAATGTTCCTGAGTGGTAAAGAGCATTGCTCCTCCTCTAAAATTAGTCAGTTCTCATATCTCTAATGTAAAGAAGAGGTCAAAATGACCTCTTGACTTCCAGTCTAAGGAGTCTCCACAGCTTGAACTGAATACTGCAGGAGATTCAAGGGAACATGGTACTGACTGATTGATACTGCATGCTGCAGGGTACAGTGTTCTTGAGTAGTACCAAGACAATGGCTATTTAGGTTATTTCAGCACTGTGTGTGTCTTTATTGATTGCTACCTCTTCAGCACTGATGAATATATCAGTACCAAGCATGTCAGTACTGATTAAGTGACTCTGGCTACCCCTATGGGCTGCACATTAGATTTGAGATTTGCAGCACCATATATCCTGGTACTGATGAGGTACACATTACTGAAGAACCTCTACATTATGGAGGACCCTGAGTCTCTCTTCCTGTTTCTTAAGCTTAATGTTTCATCTGTACTCATGCACGCTGCTTCAGTGGTACCAACCTTATCTTCGGCATCACCTGCTGCTGGGTTACAGCCTATTACTATTGCCTCAGTAGCCCCACCTTTAGAGATGGAATTTTTGTATTGTTCATGTGACTCACAAAAAATGAGGCTAGTTCTCCACCTCTTTCCCTCTGTGGATCAGAAGGAGAGTCTAGGGTCTCCTACAGTTAGATTTGTAGGAGTTATGAGGGTAGCCTTATACCTTTGTACCTTTCCCTTTTGGCCTATACTCCTTTTCCCTGTACTGTTCCTGCATGGCCATACTGGAACCCATGGGGTCCATACTGGTTTATCTCTTGTGCACCATCTCAGAGAGAGAGAGCTACTTAGAGGCAGAGAGCACTATAACCTCAAATATCCCCTGATCACCCTCTGCCTGCAGAGGAAGAACAGCTCCAAGACAAGATTAGGACATGCAGGCACCAGTGGCTGTCTCCTCTTTGTTTCCAAATGTGTCAGTAATCCTTTCATCTATATGTCTGTAAAGGCTTCTAGTATTTGGTGAGGAGGATAGAAGAATCACTCCATATTCCATTTGAAGAAGTGCAGGAGGCCTCTCATATGTTGTTTAAACATATTGCACACTTCTACACCGTTAACAAAGCCCTGTTGAAATCTCCCAAAAATATCTGGCAGATACCAGCAACTGTTGTCCCAAATTCAGAAAAGCAGGTGAGAGATAGTATATACTGTTGGTAAGAACAGAATATTTTTTTCACATCTGCTACCAGGGTTTTGAGTTGTTGCTGTGAATTGAAAGCATAGTGACTCCATCTGAAGTGGAGATGAAGTGTTTAGCTTTGTTCAATTGTAAGAGTTACTATGGCAAGTCTGAGATGTAGAATTTCAAATTATCAAGCTCTGCTAGCTCTCTGATGTTAATTACAATAAGTTTAGACTGCAGACAAACTGCCACAGAGAGAAGACTTCCAGTCCCTGATTGCTATGGGGTAGTTAGATGCAAGAACATCTCTGCAGCACTAAATGCTGTTGGTACCACTACCTGGTTCATGGTATCACCTATAGTGACAAGGCACTTTTCTTGGACTCCAGAATTCTGGGATCTCAAGAGAAGTACAGTCTACAGTGGAGGGTGTTCTGTTTATGGGCTCCAGTTTGTTCAGCGGAAAGATGGATGATGCCCTTCACATTTCAAAGGATTCCTGTGCCATACTTCGTTTTTTAGGAATTTGTATGCTGCAATGAAGAGAAAATAGTAGATCCCATTCTTATTCTAGTCAAAAAAACAGCACCAAGCACTCTCCAAGGTCCTCAGAACTTCCTTGGAAGTGCCAGTGACTTCAGAAGAGAAAATCTTTTATATCAACTATTGCTGCTTCCCAGCTGGCTTCATCAAGTAAGCAATCCTTTTGAAGGGCCTGTGGAGAGATGCAAATTAATCACTTTTCATTTTCTTTCTTTGCTTCCCTTTTGGAAACTACTACTACTTCAGGGGGAGAGGGAGAAAAGGTGTTATAAAACTTGGTAATAATGGATAGTTGGGTTAAACAGAGTGTTTAAACAGGCTATTCCATACAGTTCTATTTACATCTATTTCCTCATCCCTATTCAGGGCCTCTTCTCATAGGAAACTTACCTTGAGAAGTGGAGTCACTAGAGAGGTTCCTCTATGCTACAGGAGAAGTGTTTCTCCTATAATTCCTCGTACCCAAACAATGTGATCAAAGCCATTTATGGATTTGAGTGTGCCCAAATCTACATCTGCCAGAAAAAGTTTAGAAAAAGTCACCAGAGCCTCCACAATGCCAGCTCTAGATCCAGAAAATTGTTTTGCGGCTCTTGCCCTCTACAGTGCTTGCTTTCATATCGCCATACATCTTGCACGCAAGAAATACTTAAGATTCCTGGTAGGTCACAACCGTGTCCAGTACAGAATTCTACCCTTTTGCCTCTCTGTAGCACGTAGGTATTTAACAGTCTGGTGGTAGGAGCTGAACACAATGGGGTGTGTCTATACTTTGATTGAAAATCTGCCGCTGGCCCGTGCCTGCTTACTCGGGCTTATGAAGCTTGGGCAAAGGGGCTGTTTAATTGTGGTGTGGACATTTGGGCTTTGGCTGGAGCCTGGGGTCTAGGACTCTGAGATGCGAGGGTCCCAGAACTTGGGTTGCAGCTTGGGACCAAACGTCTACAATGCAATTAAACAGCCCCTTAGCCTGAGCCCTGCGAGCCTGAGTCAGCTGGCACCGGCCAGCAGTTGGTGTCTAATTTCAGGGTAGACCTAAGCTATTGTCCCCTAGCTCCTTAAGCGACAAATAGTCCTGTAGCACCTTACAGACTAACAGATGTTTAAGAGCATAAGCTTTCGTGGGCGAAGACCCACTTCATCAGATTTCCGCAACATTCATCTGATGAAGTGGGTCTTCGCCCACGAAAGCTTATGCTCTTAAACATCTGTTAGTCTGTAAGGTGCTCTTTGTTGCTTTTGCAGATCCAGACTAACACAGCTACCCCTCTGATACTAGCTCCTTAAGGGTATCCACAAGGGAGGTCTCAGCATCATGAGCAGAACTCCATCCAGGGAGTTCTTCAGCTCTTCATGTCCTTCAGCGGAAAAGTCCATTTTAACACTAATGCAACAGATTTTATAGGGATCATTTTGACTTCAAGACAGCAAGAGCTTATTTACTCCAGGATAGGTTTGAAACTGTGCATGCACATCACAACTTCAGACAGATTGATTTGTCTGAGCCTGCTGGGATCAACGGCGGCCTGCACTTTTGCCTCTCAGCATGCCAGGCTAACATGTATTCTACATGCAGGCCTTACTAAATCAGTTTACATTCTGAGCAGGCCCAACTTGGACATGCCTCAGACATTCAGTAAGAGGTTTTCTTCTTGTTGAGCTGTTGGAAGGATCCTAGCAAGGAGCGTGGAAGAATTCACTTCTTTTCACTCTTCCAGCCAAAACTGTAGTGGCAGATTGTTTTGGTGCACAGAAGTGATGCAATTATTTATCTGTCCTCTAAAACTAATTCCAGACCTGCTGTCTCAGAATGAAGACCTATCCACCCTACATCTCACAGCATGGTTTCTGGATGCATCTCAGAAATAGAGGTTATGATCAACTGATGTACAGAATATTGGAACAAATAATAGGAAAGACTCCATCAGACAAACTTACCAAGTGGAGAAGATTATTGGCTTGGTGTGAACATAATCAGTTATGGCCTCTTGAGTTATATGTTCCTGCAATGTTAGTTTATCTGCTCTCTCTAAAGAACTCTGGGCTTTCACTTAGCTCTGCCAGGGTGCATCTTTCAGCTATTAACACTTACCATTCATCTACAGGAATATTCTGTTTTTCCCCCATCCTACAATGTTCAGATTCCTCAGGGGGTTAACAGTTTTTCTAGTTATAAGGGAAGGCAATCCCCACATGAATCCTTAATGTAGCACTGTGGGGGTCTCATGGGACCCTGTTTGAGCCAATGGCAAATTCTCTTCTATACCTATACATGAAAACCGTCCTACTAGTAATCACATCAGTTAAGAGGACTGGGGAGAGAGGAGTGCTCAAGGCATACTTTAGCTATCCTGTTTTCCATTCTGAACTGGTGTTTCTTAGACCACTCTCTAATTTCTTACTGACAATATTGTCAGACTTCTGTTTTAAATCAGATTGTCCATCTACCTACATTTTCCCCAGACCTCAGTCTAATCACAGGGACTCTAAATGACGTACCCTTAATGATCATAGGGCTGTAGCATTTTACTTACAGAAAACAAAACCCTGCGGGGCCTCCCTAAGCCAATTGTCCTTTGCAGAGAGGATGAAAGACCATAATGTTTGGAAGTAAACAGTATCTAAATAGGTTATTGGATTCTGCTGTGAACTAACAACATTAGATTCTCCAGTTAATATTATAAGTCATTCTGCTAGAACACAAGCAGCTTCTGCTGCTTCCTTGATAAGTAGTCCCATAATGGACATTTATAAAGCATCCAACTGGGGTTCCATACATACCTTTATTAAAAACTGTTCTTTAATGGAAGCTTTCAGAGCAGATGCTGTTTTTGGCAGGGCCAGTTAGAGTCTAGATAAGACTTTAAGCCCTCACCACCTTAGTTTTTACCTGCACAGTAACTAGAATTCTTTGAGATGTGCAATTTTATAATATATATATATATATATATATATATATATATATGGGCAACAAAACCTGTCCACCTTTCCCTTTGATGAGGGGGTCCTAGTGTAAACTGGATTCTGGGATTGGCCCTGCACTGCCTTTTGTGACCTTGGGATGGAAATGCAAAGGGCATTTCTTGAGTGTGTTAGGCATATGTGCACCAGTAGTAGAAAAATATATATATATATATATATAGACCAGGTTTCTCAGCACATGGGTGGCAATTCAAAAGTGGGTCGCAAGAATATACAAAGGGTTGTGAACAAGTTTAAAAATAGATCATATTTTGCGTACAACTTTAAAAAATATAGATGCTGCTTGTGCTTCACTGCAGACCAATGATCTAGCATTACTTCTAAGCTGCTACTGGTGGCAGTGCTACCTTTAGAGCTGGGCTGACAGAAAGTGGCAGCTGCAGTCCATGCGCCCAGCTTGGAAGGCGGTGCAGCCACCAGCAGCAGCGCACAAGGAAGGGTGGGTGGCAAGGCATGATATTGCCACCCTTACCTCTGCACTTCAGTTGCTGTGGCTTTAACTTATGATTATTGTTTGCGGTGGTTGTTTAATTATTACATGTAGTGGGTAATAAGCATTGTGGTGCCAAAATACTTGTTTGTTTTCTACTTAAGCTATTTACCAGTTTGGAACTGGCCATTGATATTTACAAATGGGTCCTGGTCCAAAAAAGTTTGAGAACAACTGGTCTAGACAACACATGTTAAGCTCCAGTTACTGTGTACACAAACACTGTGTAATTTGTTTTTCACATTGTGACTATTGTGATTTGTCTTGGAGCATAATGTAATAAAATATCATTCTGTGGTCAAGTTAGACATAGAAAGTTAAGGGAGGAGTCATTGGATTCACACTAATGTATCATAATTTCCGTGGTGTCGCCCTCTGTGGCATGGCAGAGTGGACTCGCTTGCAGCTCTAGGTTGTCTCATTGGCAGAAATTTTGGTAATGCAATGTCTTTAGAAATGGGTTGAGTTGGGTATCATTCAACCCCTTTTCCTGCGATCACAGGGGTACCAAACATGACAAACCTAGAATAGTTACATAGATATATGTTGGAGAAAATGTTTAAAAATTTAATTTTTTAAAAATTATACTTTGCTTACATTAAAAGGATATTGATCTTGCCTAATCCTAGGGAAGTTGTCCTTGACATGTAGCACTGAAAACATTTATTCATTAGTCATCAGTGACATCTGTCTGGGGCACCACTTTTAGACATGTTGTCACACTAATCGTTGTCCAGGCTGCACATGCACATCTCCATATAAAACAGGGTGCCAGCCAAACATTTGCAAGGTAGTGAGCATCTGGTTTTTGTACATGAGTGTTTGATTTGCTGAAAAATTGATTCAAGAGTGCATAGTATTTCACACAGAGCTGGTGTGATTAGTCCGTCCTCCAAGACCTATCCTTATATCCTTATGCAGAGTGTAGTTTTGCGTGTGCTTGATCGTCCTAGAGCCATTCTGTTGCTTGATGTATTTCCCTCTTATTAGCAGGTATAAATGCACCCTTGTCCATAGTAATTTTTCTCCTTTTGTCTGCTTCTTGGAAAACATCCACCAACTGTGCCAGGGTTGTAATGTTGGTTTTTAAATGGTAAACTTGTTATATGAATGCTTCCAGTGCACTTATGGCCTCATCAGTGACTGTCTCAGCCATTCCAAGCAGCCTCAGAGTGAGGAGTGAGTCTTTGGAGGCAGAATCGAATGCCTTTCAGTAAGATAATTTTGGTCTTTCCAGTAGTGTCACATGCTGAAAAGACTTGGAAACCTGGCTTTTAACAGTTTGAGTGATAGGAATACATCTTTGAGGGATATACAGGAATTCTGTTCCTCAGCAGTAGGCACAAAAACAGAATCTTGCAGAAGTCTTGGGTAGCCTGTCAGAGAGAGCACTGGAACATCTGTCGTGTGCAAAAAATCTGGAGTGTAGTTGCACTTTTCTCTGTGGCACTGATAGCATGTGAGAATTTCAACATGAGCCTCCTAATGGGAACTATGAGGAAACTCCACTGACCACTGCGAGGCAGCAGCTTTATTATGCCAAATGATGATAAAATTCTTTGAATAATGCTTTGCATGCTGGAGCATTTTTCCTGCATGATGGATAGTTAACTCATCCTCTGAGGGTACATGAGTCACTAACCTCTTTATTGTGAGATTGGAGAAGTTTGTGGAGTCAGTGATTTCTGTATTGGACAGGTGCAATGCCATGGAGTCACTACTTTCTGGTAATATTTTAATTGAATCCTCTGTATATATGTCAGTCTATGAGGTAGACTTTGTTGTAGACCCAGTGTTTTCTCTGTAGCCTCGGAATGAAATGTTCAGCCAAATCTCAGCAGGTATTAACAGTTTCTCATGTGTTGAGAGCTTGTATCTCAGCTATACCATTGATGATTGCTAAGGTGAAAGTCCTCTGCTAGCACAAGGTACTGGTCACATTGTCAGTAAGTGCTGGCTTAAGAAGACCATGTAAGATGTGCATTAGTTTGCTTTTTGCCTGGCACATATGCATTGTTTTGTCACATTCAAACATAAATCCTGGTGTGATAGATCACTCAAAGTTTTCCAGAGTCTCATGTTAGTAGGCATCATGCTGAGAACTGGGTGCGACCAGATGATGAGCCAGCTATGACCTGTCTTTGGTCAGCCCTATAGTGGTCCCTGCCACCTTCACTCTGATATTCTTTGTATTCAAGCACAGCTTTTGTCTGTTCTTTTTAAGTGGAGCCCATAGAATGATGGAAACTTTAGTTAATTCTTTGGATTTTGAAGGCTTCATACAAATCATAGCCCAAAGTATTCATTTGACTGACATCTTTAGCTATCTCATCACTGAAGACTGCTTTCATCATGATATTAATAAGCTCCAGTTTGTCCCACTGGCAACTCATTTGCGTATAAGTAAGCTCATCCTGTATCTTTAAAATTACCCCCTCCCCCAGCATTTAACACCACTTAATGCAGCTAGATGGTGCTTGGTTACTTGTGAGGAGGTCATATAAACTACATCCATATCCCAGAGTTTATCTTCAATAAGTGCTTTAAGTGCCTTTCTGCTAAGCATTTGTTCCTATTCAATCCCGATCAAAGCACATATTTCTCTGTATTTAGCCTCTGCCAGTCATTGCCACGCTTTTAGAGCCTCTGCGAGAATTTGAGAAATCCAGCTGAGTCACAGTTTGCAGTCGTAAAGTCAGTGTTTGGTTCTTTTATGTCTACCTTTTGATGCATCACATTACATATGTTCATGATGTAGCACTCAAAATGATATGCCAGGTGGTATGTGTGGATGTCTTTTGGATCAGTTGCTCTCATTCTACTTTCCATGCAATGCCTTGCTAAGAGTGACTGCTTCATACAGTTTGGCACCTGTCTCACATGTTGAAATCCTGTTTAATGAATACTGTTGGGTTTCTGGGTTACTGCAGAAAGGTAGGGTTCTTCTCAAAAATGCATGCCATAGGACCTACTATAAGGCGGGTCTCACCACAGTCGGCACTTGTCCTAGCACTTTCAGCTCTTTCCTGATGCTCAATGTACTTCCTCTCCAACCTTGCCAACGCAGTTTAGGGGTGTATTTCTTATATTGCATAAGGCGCCACCGAGTGTTGTGTTTAACCAAGTCTCCATGATGACATTCTCCAAAGATTCAGCAACTAGTTGGTACTGCTCATCTCCCCACTGATGCCAGTCAGTGGAGCCCAGTCACAGCCTCCTTCAGCTGGGCAGCTCTGCACTTGCAGAATGAGGGGGGGCACTGGCATGTTAGCCTTTGAGCCCCCCCTCATGTCTTTGCCTCGTTTGGAGGGGCAAATTCTCCCCAAGAACTATGCACATGGTCACCCCCCGCAAATTCTCCCTCCCCCTCCCCGCAGATTCCCTTTTCTTCCCTGCCGTTTTCTGCAGGGAAAGGAAGGAAATCTGCGGGGCCACAGTCACGCAGAATCCCCTCAGGAGTAGATACTAAGGGCTGGTCTTCACTAGGGTGGGGGATCGACTGCAGATACGCAACTTCAGCTATCTGCAGCTGACTTACCTCCTGTCTTCACGGCGACGGCAGTTGGCGGTGCGCTCCCCCGTCGACTCTGGCTTACTCCTCCGGGGGAGCTGGAGTTCCGGAGTCGACGGGGCCTGCGCTAGCGGTCGATTTCTCGCGTCCTCACAAGAGGTGAGAAATCGATCGCTAAAACATCGACCTCTGCCTGCGGTAGTGAGGATGTACCCTTAATGTGCTGAACTTGCTTGCCTTATTTGGGAGTAAGTAACTTCTATAGCTGTATAACACCATGGAAGAACAGATCCACTGTAGTTCACTGAGGTCAGATATAGGCTATCCATGTCCACCAGACGAGACAGGAACACTGGTTGCTCTTTTTCTCTTTTCTTTTCTCTTTTCTCTTTTCTTTTCTTTTCTTTTTCTCTTTTCTCTTCTTCTTTTCTCTTTTCTCTTCTTTTCTTTTCTTGACTTGTTACTCTGAAATTGAGAATATCTGAAAAAGATGATTTGGCATATTTTGGGTATTTTTGAAACATATTTAATCATAGTTAAATACCTCCTGATATGTTACTTTACTTTTTTTCATAGCAGACTGTAGAACTCCGTACATAAGCGTAATCAAAGTTACCTTTTTCGGGGGTGAATTTGTAATGTTTATAAGCAACAAGTTGAAGACTGCTTCACTGCTAGCTTTCAAAAATGTTTTGATTTTTTTCTGATAAGTAAAACCTGCCTATTATCCTAGGTAAAGGAGCAGTTGCTGTATCGTGGTGGAGACATTAATGAAGAGTAATGTTATAGGTCTTAGGACTGATTTTATTGATTATTTAGCATATTTCTATTCACACTGCAGGCTAGTGTAGTTATTGATTTCAATCCTAGAGCTGGGACCCAGTTATTCAAGTTAGAAATCCTGTTTGCAGTTTTGGTAGTTACACCTAAGAAATGATGACCAATTAAGTCCTTTGTTGCATAAGTCACCACTTTAATTATCTGAATTTCTTGAAATACAGGTTGCAAGTAAGTGGTCAGAGTAGACTGTGACAACAGAGGAAAAACTTATCTGTTGTGTAACGTCCATTGCAGGACAGCTGATCTGAATCTAGTTTTTTTTTTTTTCTTATATGGAATGGAGAGAACAGAAGCCAGCCTGCAGATGATTGAGCAGATAGTTATAAGAAGAGAAAACTGAGGCCCTGGTAATGCAGCCTGTTCAAGGTTTTGGAGATAAAATGGAGGGAAAAAATGGCATGAGAGACGTGAGGAGGATTTAGAAATGATAACTTGCTTAAATCCAGAGGGAATGGAAAAAAGTTGTTGAGACAGTGGGGAAGAGTAAAAGGGAAAAGGTAAGGGATGGAGGACAAAAAGTTAGGAGGGGGCAAGTGTGACATCAACATGAAGAGTTTGGGGTGCTTGACAATCTGAATAGAACAAAGCCCTAAGAGAATAGAATCAAAAGATGGATGCATAGTCATATTTTTACATGGCCACTTTTCTGACCATATTGGTAGTTTTTTAGATGCTACGTTGCTTTCATGTTTCATTACCATCAGTGCTCATTTTTAGGCCCAATTGCATTTTTACAGTGCACTGGAAGAGAAGTGATGACCAGCATTGAACAAACAATTTGCAGTGTAGTTCACTGTGGTTTGTAATGAGTGGCTTAAAGGTCACTTTACAGGAGAAAGTGACTAGATCAATATCATGGAATAAGTAGGGGATCAGGCTGGGTTTAAATTTATGGGCATTGCCCTTTTAGAAGCAGATACTATAAATTGAGTATATTTACATTCTCTGCTCAAAACCTTATGCAGACAGGCAGGCTAGACTCTCTGTTAGGTAGTCCATCCAATTATCTCCAAGTTGATTGTCAGAGAAGAAAATATGTTCCGCTGTTGTTTTGCAGGAGACTTTTTTTCACGTCTCAGAAGTACAATGCGGAACTTTTAAAATACAGGGTTTTATTTTAATTCTTATGTTGATGGTCTGATCTGACCACTTAAAAATGTTAGGTACATTGAATAACCACCTGCAGATGAAAATAGACTCACACCTTATATCTTGTAAATGCCACTTTACCTGTTAAGTCCTATATTTGTACATTGTAGAGAAGTGCCTATATAACTAGCTATGAACACTATTCCTAAAGGGTGGTATGATATGCAACTGGTTGAGCTGATCCAGAGCAGGTATCCAACACAATAATGAGCAGGACATGCAGAAGATGTGGCCAGAAGAAAGCGAAATCTATAGAAAAACTTGAGCAGGAAACTAGTTCTCATTTTTTAGCCTCAGGTTAATATTCCAGCCAGTCTGTGACCCAAGACTTTTAAATGCAGGTCAACAGGTAGTTTGGCAGACAACAAGTAATTAACTTTAAATTGTCTGGGCTGCTGGACAATAGGATTTTTCCTAACCTTGCAGAAGGATTACTAATTTTATATTTTAAAAAAACTGTTCATGTCCCAGTTTCCATCACTTTTTTAAAAAATTGTATAGTGCCTTACAATGAAGAGTGCTTTCATCAATCTTTCCTGTATGGCAAATGAGTCTAGGTTGCTTGGAGGAGATGTAGATTTTACCATACTGATTTCTGGATTGTATAGAACAATATTTTGCCTATATCACTGGCCATTAACTTCAAAGGAAGATGTAAACCCTCAAAATATAACTGGCTAATTGTGAGATGCTGTAAGTGTGTGTGTGTGTGTGTGTGAGTGAGAGAGAAGGAGAAAATGGGGAGAACTTTCTTGATCTTTGAAGGTGATAAACTTTCATGAGGCCAGGGTCCTGTGTATTGTGACCATAGAATTGGTAAAGATTATTTTTATAAAAAACAAAAACGTATAGTCTTTATAGGTGTAAAGAGAACATCCAAATGTGAACTGAATGTAAACTAATGCAGTGTTATCGTCCTGAGTCTGCACATAGCCTGAAACAATAGCAGAGCAGTGTGAACTGCTCCCATACAATGGCAATCAATATCCAATTATTTCACTGTTAATCAGTGTAGCAGACAGTTCAAATGTTGGATACAGTGGTGACTAAGAGCAGTGGAGTACTAATAGTTCAGCCTTCTCCCTCGATTTCAAGTCGTCTCTGCCCTTGTCCATGATGGGGTTGCAAGATGAGCTGCACTCCACTACCCCATTGCCAAAAACCTAAACTGTTTCCTTGGTGCTGAAAATCCAAACCATGTTTTTTTCCTTCCTGGATGGCAACAGTTTGAACTGTTGCCTACTTAGCTGCCAAAATTTTCAATTCCCTCCACCCCTTCAATTTATAAATGAATGTAAAGTTAATAAAATAGAAGAGAAAATGAAATAGGGGTACTATTTGTCTTCATACTTCATCAGTATAAATCCTTCCTCTTTGAATTTACCTGAAGTTGCTGTCAAATTTAGCAATAATTTATGTAGACTTTGATGCACAATATATAAGGACTTGACTGTATGTTATAAGCAATGTTGGGACTAATTGGTAAATAAAAGACAAAATGATATACTTAGTGCAATTTCCCACTGCTAAGAACAAACTATTTTTCTTGAGAGTAGAAAGAGGTTTTCCTTGTATGTAAAATAAGCTGTGATTTACATAAAATGTTTGTTTTGTATTTAATAGTGCAAAAGTAATTTTGGCTTGCATAAGTAAACTGAATTAACTAACCCAGTGGAGAATAATCTCCAGATCACCACTTTATAATAACTTAACAATTGAAACACTCAGTTTAAGGAATAGCTTTTTTCCTTTCTATTAAAGCACATACACTGATCCCTAGAGATATCAACACCTTTTCAAGTAAAGGTTGTTAAGGTATTGATTCTGTGAATCCAATAACATTCCCTTTGGTGTCTGAGGTTGCAAATAGAAGAATAGTAAGCACTCATCACTCCTTCTGTAGGGCTACATCAGGATTTATACTTGCTCATAACTTTCTGAAAACTTCTCTTAGGCTAAAACTTTTCATATTTTCCATGTTTGCAAAATCTGTGCAGCTGTTGAGTCATGGAAAAGTGACCAAAAGTTCTTTGCTGATGTATATGACGTTCAAGACCATTTCTCACACAATGCAAATGCTAGAAATGTAGTTAAAAAATGTCAAGTTTTTCTTCCACTTCAGGCATGTTTGAAGCTAGAGATTTTTCCCACAGTGGTACCTGTTGCGGCAAATCACGTGCTCACTGCAAGCTCACGCTGTTAGCTGGTGGTATAAAGGGGTGGAATCATCTGGTCCTTCCTCAGTTCCTTCTCACCTCTTGTGTTGGTAGTTGGAGCACATATGCTTCCTTCACAAATCTTCCTGTTTTTCTCTGAATGAAATCCATAAAACTTTATAAATAGTTAAATTAATTGTTCAGTGTTAGTTTAGACAGTGGTACTTGTTAGTTTTATTTTTGTTTGATTTTGGACTTGCACTTAGGCATGCCTCAGTACCAGGCATTAACAACACTAATTTCCTCGGCTTTGAACAAGCCAGTGCCAGTCATGACCCTTACTTTTGTTGTCTGAAGTGTTTGGGTAAGGGCCACATGCTATTTCCCAAGTATCAAGAGATGATGCCAGATTTGGGTGAGTTGTGTTGCATTCCTTGTTCAGGTAGACTCTGAAACCCTTCTTGTCAGTCACCTGACATGGATTGGACACATGCAATCACTTGAAGAAAAAATTGTTGTTAATCTGTTCTGTAACTATTACTCTTCAAGATGTGTTGCATATGTCCGTTCCGTGACCCTCCCTCCTTCCACACCATATTAGAGTCTAACTTATTGGTCTCTGGTAAGATAGCAGGAGCATGCAGAAGGTGCATGTGCCATCCCAATGGGCACTGCTATGGGGAAGAAGGTCTCTGGCTTCAGAGCAGTGGGCATGGACACACTTTAAGTGGAATGGATGTCCAGCATATCTGAACAGGTTAGTAACCATTTTTTAAGTAGTTCTTATTGATGGCTAAGTTCTGTTTTTTAAGCAAAGTTAAAAATATTAGATTGCTAAGCACTGCATGTATTATAGTAACTTGTGATGACCATGGGAACTATGATTCTAATTTGCATTGTTGCTACAGTATATCTGTATACAAATTTGGCTTTATAAGTGCTGTCCTATAAAGTTTTCAACACAGAAACCTGTCTTATCTACCTGTTCTCTCATCTGAAACTCAGATGGCTAGCTATCTGCAGGGATTGTCTTTCTGTTATGTCTTTACAGTTCCTAGCCTAATGGAATACTGGCCTCTAGGTGCTACTGCAATACAGATAAATAACAGAAACATTTTTGTAAACATCACTGCAGAAAGGGATTTTGTTGCAATCTCCCTTCATAGCCACCAAGGGAATGGCCCCAACTGGACTTCATAAAGTCAACATAGCCAAGCAGAAGCTTTATGAGCTTCTCTAGTCTAATAGCTCAGGATTTCTTTGGGTTTTTTTAAAAGAAGGAATTTAAAATACATAATAATTTTTGATGTTAAATGTATGCATTTAAATGCAGGAAATGTAAAAGGTAAGGTTGAAAGTTTAGTGATAAATATAGTACATTAATGGATACATACTGTATTTTAACAATAACTCTTGTATGTGTCTGTTATAGGCCCCAAAGTCTGAATGTCAGGTACCGTTAACAGTCGCTTGTCAAGATGTATCCATTACTAATTTACATGGCAATTATTCTTCTAGTTATAAAGACCTTTTGTTAAAATTCAGTTTTAAAATATGTACTCATAGAATATTGGTAAACTTTGCTGTGTTGAATACTTGACACCCAGCATTTTTATTTTAACGTACTCAAAATGACATTAAAACGATACCTTGCTAAAATAAAAGCTATCATGGATAATATTCTTTGCTGTGAAAATTAGACAGTTATGTCTTTAAAATCCAGGTCTAATTTTTTTCTCTCTCTAAAAACTCCTTTATTGCTATACATTTGGAGACTTACACTGATCAGTCAGACTCTCTTTATAAAAGTAAGGTAAATTTCAGTGCTTGACTAAAACTGATGGGTAATAATAGTAACAGATGATCAGCTGAAAAATAAGAATATAATTTGAATATTTTGAATATTTTCATGATTGTTTGAAAAAGTGGCTATTCACTTTTTAAACATTCTTTGATTTTTGTCTCAATTTTGAAATAATTTACATGTAGTATATTAAAAAAAAATCATATCCAGTATTGGTATAGAATTGTTTTTTTTAAAGTCAAGATGTAACCAGTTTCAGTACATATAGAAGTAATGGAATTGTTGGTCTGAGTGAAAGAGGAAACCTAAATTTCATCTTAATATAGAAAACTCTCCTCTTTCGTGTTGCCATGCTGCCTTATCTGAACCTTCTTTATTAATCTAACAATGCTCTTTATACTGTCTTGAACAGATTGAACCATTAAGTCAAGCGTCTTGGATGTATACAGTATCTTTTACTCAACTTAAATCACTAAAAAATGTACATAGAAATCAGTCCATGCACCTTAAATTCAGCCATCCTCTCCAGGGGAAGTGGAGAATAACTTATTCAAGTGAAATGCCAGAGGAAACTCTTCAGAGCCATGTTTAATTACTAAAGTTAAATTTAGCCAGTACATCAAGGCAGTCCATTCCTCTTGCTTATCTTGTACTAAAAAGGAGTTCTTCCAAGAGCACAATACATCCTCTTGCTATTGTGGAGCTGTGATTCCTTACTGAGAATACCAGATGAAGTTGTCTTTTGCAAACATACATTCTTCTTATTTATGTTAGACTGCATGTGTAGGTCTGATAGTAGTCTTATAGTGCTTATAATTCGAATACTCATATTTAGAAATCTTAAATGTCTCTTAGTTTAATCCTTCAACGTGTTTAAAGTTGTGCTATTGAGAATCACAAAAATTAACATTCAAGGATTATTGTTTCATATGCTAAGTTTTTAGAAAAGAGTACTTTTCATATTTGTCATAAAGTCAAACACATTTTCAAGTTGCCTTATGATTGCTGTAATCAAGCTTATCTGCATCTTTCAAATAAATTAACATCTGCTATATATGTTTATTTTTAAGAAAAAAGGTCAAATGAAATGTTTGCTCAAAGCTTTTCATGTAACATGACATCTTTTGTTAGGTCAGGTCAGTGTGCTTGGGAATCTACTCTCAAGGAAAAACTGCTCCCACATTTAATTGAAAAATTAATATTCATAGAAAAATTAATTAGTGTAAAGGAATAATGAATAGCTGAACAGTCATAGAAGGTGAAAATTTGTACTCTTCCTATTTAATTATTAATAAACTCAGCATTGTGTTTCTGGGCAATAGAAATCTATGAAAACAGTGTAGCTTCAACTGCAGAACTACATCATGAATAGAAATAAACAAATAACTCCACCTTAGTCTTGCAATGCAAACAGCTTGGGAATTAAATGAGTTTTTTAAAAAAGGCAGGCAAATTCCTTGCGTGTGTACTTTTTGTTGATAGTCTTTTGTAAACATGCATCTTATGGAATGTGAGCTGTAGATGTCCTTGGATTATGAGTCAAAAATGCTTGAGTAAAAACATGAACTGTATTTCCATCTCTCTTTAAGCTAGTAGCTTGATATAGGCTCTTTGATGGGTATTTTAATGTTTGCTTTTTTCACCAAAGACAAGTAATGTTTGTCATTTTGTACTGAAAGCAGGAGCTGTTATAAAGGTGGAATTAATCACCTGGATTTTCAGTCATGTGCTTCAAGAAGTAAAAAGTATTTTTGGTAGGGTGCAGAGAAGCTAATCACCAAAAATAATTAATCTGGTGAGCTTCACTGCTTTTTTTTCAAAGGGGACTGCCTTTGAGTTCTCTTGGCTACTAATCCAACTAATAGCGATTGTTTTAATTGTAGCTTTTTAAAAAAGAAAACCCTGCAACTTTTTGAAAGTGTGTTAAAGTGGAAAACATGCCTAACTCTTTCGATCTGCTGGACAAAAACATTTAAACCCCTTCTTACAGGGACTAAAATAAACAGCCGAGTTAAACATGAGACTCTTTCTGAATTATATTGATGTTTTGGTGTGTGCACTTTGAAGCATTTTTAAACAAAGAAAATTCCAGCCATCTAAAGCTTCGTGTATTTGTAAAAACAGCAATATTAGAAGTTGTTTCAATGGTGATGTTAAACAAGATGACATTTGAACTAATTTGGTTGTCTTCCCAAAGTTCATAAGTTAGCACATGTGAAGTCTGAGTATTCAGAGATCCTAACTGTGTGTGTATATGTTATAGCAGAAGAAGCATTTCCAATGCATACACTGGCTGTTATTACTGTTACTATTAACAAAAGGGTTACTGTATGCTATCTTGATGTTCAAAAGTCCAACAGATACTTCCTACCAGGAATACAACTTATTTTAAAGGAATGTGTTTTGAACAACTTTGAACACAGAATGATGCAAATGTGCTTTCATTTTACTTTGAAGAATAAGTTTACTTACAAAAAGCATATGTCAAGCAGTATTTGTATTATTTCAGTTCTCAAAATTAATCATTATTTGTCCACATATTAGATTTTCTGTATTTTTTTTAATGTTCTGTTCAGTTAGAAAATTCTCACTTTCTACTGATGGGGATGCTAGGGTCTAATCCTGCCCCTTTTAAAGAAAAAAAAGCTCATGAAATTTTGGTTGACACCTCACGGGCAGTTGAACATGCACCAAATTCTGTCCTTTCTTCTCATTCTCATTTGCAACCCTCTCTGTGAAAAAGATTTGCCACTTCTTATAAATATGGTTAGCCATGCCCCCACATGTGCTCATAAGTTTTCAACAGCTGCTCTAAGGTGTGCACCTGTGTGACTGTGCACTATGCCACCAAGGGCCATGCACTTAACTCCCCCAGCCCTGGAGCTGCTGAGGTGGGGAGAGGTGTCTCCCCCCCAGGCCCAGCCCCAGAGCTGCTGAAGTGGGGAGAGGGCTGTGGGGAGTCCTCTCTCCCTGGCCCTACCCCAGAGTCTGCACTCCAGCTGGAGCCTTCAAATCCTGTACTCCAATCCTCTGCCCCAGCCCTGAGCCCCTCAGCCCCACCCACACCACACATCTCCTCCACATTGGGGCACATAGCAAAATTCATTCTGCACATGGATGGGAAAAATTAGAGGAAACGTTGTTGCGAACCTCTGTGTCCAATTCTGGCTGATCTTTCTAGGACTAACTTCTTGGTTATTTTTATTGGCCAAGGCCTGTTATAGTAACTGATTTAGATTTATATAAGGAATAAAAACTTTCAGCTGAAACTATAAAGTCTAAATTGCTTAGAACAGCAGTTTCCAAACTATAGTGGTTCATGTACCACCTTATTAAAAAAAAAACCTGATGTTTGAAGTACCATATGCAAATTTCTTTGTGCACATTTATTTTATGCCTTAATACCCTTATGTATTTACAGACTTATAGTAAAACAAGCATTTGAATTTGGCTGGTGGAAATGTACTTGGGAGAAATTAGATGGGATGGGAGTTTGGTTGGGGGAGTCCAGGTATAAGGGCTAGAGGATGTGAGGTTTAAAGCTGGTCAGGTATCTTTTTATAAAACACATTTTTGTTGGAAAATTCTGACTTACCTAAACTCATATTTTGCAGAAACCTACTGGCTTTGATGAAACTTTCATCAGGAAAGTTTTTCTTCTCAGGTGGAGGATGAAATTTTTGGTCAGAGTAGAGAGACTAATGTCAGAAAAGTCTGGTGGTTAGGGCACTCACCTGGAATATGGGTAGACCCAAATTCAAGGCCTTGATGTTCCTTATTTGCCGAGTGTCTTGACAACCAAACTAGTGGCGAATGTGGGGTGGGTGGATCTCTCTCATTCTGTTGCTGTTTTGTTGTGAAAAACTTCAAAAGGTCTCGGTTGCATCCTGATGCAGAGTGGGAATTCCTGAAATTATGAGAAGTTTCACAAGACAGGAAAAGAGCTTCCTGCCCAGCTCTAAGAAGCTTAAATGGAGGATAGGGTCAGGGATTGTGGCTGAGGTGGAGGGAGGGCTAGAGAGGTGGGAGCGCCTTGTCTGGAAGTGGGGAGTTTTACCTGGACATTGAACAGTTTCTGCTCCAGTTCAGCCTGGTTCCCAGTTCTATTCTTGTTTCATCTGAACCATGGAGCTGTGTGCAGTTGCTCTGCAGTCTCTGGCCTGTCTGGAAAGTCTTTCCCACATCTTATTCTGTCATGGTCTCACAACTCCTTCCTGTTGGCTAAGGGATTCTACATGACTCTTTCCTGGAGCTGTGCTGTGAATCAAGCCTTCCCCCGCTCATTAGTATCCAGATTCCAGTCCTCCATGGAGCATCTCTTGGTCCTTGGAATCTCTTATTTTGTCCTCTTGATTCTGGGGCCCTACATCCTTTCTTCCTTCCTTGGGTTAGGCTGTGATTCAGGCAGCCTTTCCCAGCACACCAGTCTCCCTTCTGATTTCCATACCCTGGTGGGTGTCTCCTGGCTTAATGCTTCCCTGCAATTCTGCCCTCCAGGTTGCCTGCCTTCTCCCTTTCTAATCTTCCTGGAAGTCACCTAACAGCTGGGTTTTATCTTAAGGGGGTACCTTCCTCAGCTAGTGTGCTGTTCCCCCAAATTCCTTGTTCTTTAAAGGGGCCATATAATGGAACAGGATTGAATGGCCTCAGGTCCTATTATTTGTTAAAAGGGACAGACTACCTATTACAGCGGGGTTTCTCAAACTGGGGGTTGCGACCTCCCTGGGGGTCGCCAAGCGCTCCCAGAGGGGTCGCGAGGTCCTCACGCCACTTAAAAGCCGCCGAATGAATTACTTCCACATTCGGCGGCTTTTCGGTGGACATACAAGGGTCCATCGTGGCAGCCAAGAAAGGAAAAAAGGGTCGTGGTTCTCAAAAGTTTGAGAACTGCAGTATTACAGCATACCACTTCCAGTAAGCTCCTATACCAAAAGTGATACAAGTACTGCAGTTTCAGAATCTTAAGCACCATAGGAATATATTCACATATAGAATATGTATAGAATATAGAAAATGTGAATATATTTGCTCCCATTTTTTACACTATTTCTAAGTGCAATAGCAAAATATGTAAAGTAATATAGTGGAAGTATAATATACAACACATAGATATGCAGTGTACTTGACCACTATGTTGAAGAATTACATTTTATTGCTGAAGCCTATCTTTTCTCTTCCCACTTCCTTTCAAAATGTTAGGTTGTTTTGTTTCTATTGCCTGCCTTCATTTTTTCAGTCAATGGTGCTCTTTCAGTTAGCAAGAGATGCTTGCTGGAGTGATTCATGTCGTATCTTCTCTTCCTCTGGCCTTTTCCTCTCTGCCTTGAAGGTAGAAAGTGCTTTCTGTACAGTGATTCTTGTCCCTCTGAACTTGGAAGGAAGGGATTGAAGTTAGTTGATTTGAACTATCTGTACAGTTCTACTTCCTATTATCTCAACAGCGTGCATTCATGTCCTCATACTTTTTTGCTCTTTCTCCATTTTCCTGTCTCTTCTGTGTGTCTTAACCCCTCCTTCTACCTTTCTGAGTCTCTCCTATGCTAGTACCATTACTGCTGTAACAGTGGTGAAGTGATGCAGTCTGTCCTAACCAGTTTGCTGGGAAAGCACTGCACAGGAATAGTACTGGCATAAAAGCAGCCCTCCATTGCTGCAGGCGTACTGCAAGAGAAAGGTGGGATTGAAGGGGAAAAGATGGTCTTTTATCCACATTCCAAGAGAAGAAAAGTGGGGAAAATAGTACTTATGCCATTGCTGCTGTTGCAGATAGCTTGTCTAGGTGAAGCAGTAGGTGAAACTGACTGACCTTATTCAGCAAAAACAACAAGGAGTACTTGTGGCACCTTAGACTAACAAGTTTATTTGGGCATAAGCTTTTATGGGCTAAGACCCACTTCATCAGATGCACGGAGTGGAAAATACAGTAGGAAGATATATATGTGTATATACACACACACACGCACAGTACATGAGAAGATGGGAGTTGTCTTACCAATTCTAATGAGACAATTCAATTAGAGTGGGCTATTATCAGCAGGAATAGTTTCACCTTGCTCTTGCAGTACTGCTGCTGTGTGAAGAAGCAGAAACACAGCTTTGATTCTTGTCTGTGGAAAGGGTTCTGGAATATGAGATTTCTATGATCTCTGTGCCAAGTTAAACACTTGATATCTTACATCACTTCTGTAAACTCAAGTTCTGGTCTGCCTTTTCCCACATGAGCTGAATTAAGTAAAATGAATAGGGTTTTTTTGTTTTTGTTTTTAATGAAGAATAGCTATTAATAAAACTGGTATGTATTTGCTTGCTTAAAATTAATTTGAATGTTTACTGTCATAATGAGAACTTTATTTATAGACTCTGTTGACAGCTACTCCCAAGTGTTTCTGAGTAGTATACATTGGCCTTTGTTTTACCCAACTGAAAGATTGCTTCTATCAACTATAGATCTAAGGTGTTGAAAGAGTATTGCCTGTTCCAACAAGAGTCTGGAATAAATTGCTTTAATAAACAGACTCAAGATTCACTCATTACACGTAGTTCAATGGGAATAATATGACTGCTTTGGCTAATCTACCCCCAGTTTGGCAGACCTGCAGTCATAAATGTACCAATATTATGTGATGGTCTATAACTTTTGAAATGTGGCAGAAATTCTAGCAGATAAGCTCTTGATACAGAACTTACAGACAGCTCTTGTAAATCATAAATTGTCACTTTCTGAGAGTCACAGCGAGGACTACATCATGCCCTCAGAATGGAATAAATGTTTGTTAACTTTAATCAGATCCTGGAGTTCTGTTGTTAAGCAATATGAAAATGGATAACCTTTATGTATTCTATGCACTTAAATACAACAGATGTGCTCAACTTCTCTCTGGTGCTCATTTGATCTGAGGCAGCCAGTGACATAGCTTGGTTTCCATGGCAATGACTTCGTGTTATGTAAGGAAGTTGAATGTACACTGCCCTGGTTGTTATGGTTCTGAGAATCTTTCTTGGACAATCCTTTCCCGATGAACCTTTTAAAAGAGCATTAAAAGTATGTGAAGTGTTTCAGGTTCTGTTGGTTGGTTAGTAATTAAAATTCCTCACTTCTATATTTATGTTAGTAATTACAGCTGTGAATATGTAGGTCAGTGGTCCATGGTTTTAAAGGTCAAATCTGACCATGAAATATGCACTGTAGTTTTCACTAAAAAATCTTGATGACTCTGTATACACCTCACAAGAATTAATATAGATTTAGCTTCAGTCTGTCTTTCTGAAATCAGTGTATATTTCCAGCTCCTGTGTTAGTGCTGTAAGCATCAAAAGGTTGCACCGTAAATTTCACAGTTTACTCCCCCTACTTTCCCCATCCCCACCAAAGTCGTCTTCTCTTACATCCATTTCTGAGGAGGGCACATTAGCATTAATTTTGAAATGAAAAATTTATTCATCCTATATCCTTCTTTTGGCTGGTCACTATGATGATTATTTTTGTATATAGCAGATATTTTTGAATGCTCATATTTTAAATGTAGAATTTTATTAATTACATTACATCACAAGCTCTTAAGATGAGGGTTGGGACTCCTAGGTGAATTGTGCCCTCAGAGCGAGGGCATATAGGGAAGAGTGGACTCACTAGTTCACTTCCTTCTCAACTGCCTGCAGCTCAAGATGAAGCAATTATGTGTCTGTTGCTTCTTAGTAGCTATTACCAGTTTTGTTTTGATTTTACTTTTTTGACCATTTATTCTCCCACCCTTATCTGCAAAAATCTCTGGGTTTTGGGGGGGTAGTTCTCCCTTCTTGCCCATCCATTTCCTGGTATGCGACTAATTCCTTGGCCTTTCAACTGGTCTTACTGTGGGGTGTGCCAAAAGCAACAGGATTCAAAGCCTGCCAAACTGCAATAGACTTTTTCTCCTAGAATGGCAAGCATTCTGTTTCTGGTGTCTCAAAGACTCCTACATCCTGCTGAAGTGCAAAGCTTGCATGGAGTTTAAGAGCAGATATCCCAAGGAAAAGATAGTAGGAGTAAAGCTTCTCTTTAAGGAATTCATTCTAAAGTCTGCAGTGTCCAAGTCATGTCCCCTCAGTACTTCAGTGACTGCTTCAGAGGTGAAGCACGCTAGGAAACAAAAGCATCCTTCTCCTGGTAGAACAGCAGTTCTCAGACTCTGGGTCAGACCACAGAGTGGGTCCCGACCCCATTTTAATGGGGTCACCAGGGCTATCTTATATTTGCTGGGGCCTGGAGCTGAAGCCCAAACACCATTGCCTGGGGCCAAAGCTGAAACCCGAGGGCTTCAGCCTGGCATGGCAGAGTCAGGTTACAGACCCTTTGCCTGGGCCTGAAGCCCTTGGGCTTCTGCGTTGTTCCCCCTGCCCAGGGCAGTAAGGCTCAGGCTTTGGTTCCCCGCTCCCGCAGTGGTGGAGCACAGGCGGGCTCAGTTTTGGTCCCCCCCACCTGGGGTTGTGTAGTAATGTTGTCAGAGGGGGTCACGGTGGAATGAAGTTTGAGACCCCTTGTAGAACCTCCAGGAAAAGAGGTAGATTACCACTAAGAACTGAACCTGGGGAGACCTCATGCCCTGGAATGGGTACTTCCGAGGCTTCAACAGACAATTGGCATTGAGGCTTTGGTACTGACTAAATTGGTAATTCAGGATAAGCCTGCTGATATGAGAGTCGTCATCTCTGGTGCCATCTAGGCATCGAGGTCCTTCTAAATCTAAAGATTCAAGGAAACCCAAGGCATTGGTACTGTCTTCCTCTCTGGTGTCATTGTGAGAATCTTATCACTTGAAGTGTAGAAACTCCACCTTGACAATCACTTTGGCACATCCTCAATGGCATCTCATTTGCCATTTCCATTACCATGAACCCATGGTATTCTCAAGGTTCCTGTCCTGTTTATATAAGAGGATCTGGAGTCTCCCCTCTTGTGGGTTACTGAGAGTCTGGGGTATCTTTTAGACTCCATTGAGAGAACACCCTCAGGTGTACATTTATCAGGGTACACCTCCTGAGATGTCAAATAGTAAGTTGAGGAAAAGCCCGATACCAAGATTGCAGAGTCAGAGGTGTCATCCCCAGAGTCCAAAAGAAGGGATCTAGGCATTGGTAGTGCCAGAGATGGTACTGGAGGAGCTGATAGATGGGCAAGTATAAAGACCAAATGTTGCTTGAATGCGACTGTAGTGGGGTGGCTGCCCCACAGCTGGGTAAACAGGGCTGTGGCTGAGGGCAAGTAGCTCCCAGGCTGATTAAGGAAGTAGCCGCAGCTGTGGCCAAGGCAATTAGGGCTCAGCTGGTCCTTATAAGAGGCCAGAAGCTAAGACGATCTCCTCTAGCTGTGGAGGAAGACAGGCATGGTTGCTGGGGAGCTCAGCAGGGTACCTGGAGTGGAGCAGGGCTGGGGGGAAAGGCCAGAGGAGCTCCAGGCTGGCAACTCCCCAGGCTGCAGGGCCTAGTCTGTGGCCAAGAAGGGGTACTGGAGTTGCAGGGGAGCAGCTCACGGGTAGGCAGAGGCAGCAGGCCAACCGTCCTTGTCTATGACGACTGGCTTGTACAGACTGCAGTCGGCCCTAGTGAACGGGGGCTTGATGGTGACTGGCAGTAGCCCATAGGCTGAGGCAAGGTACCGAGGGAAGCAGCTTCATGTGGCAAAAGGTCTTGGTATTTTTGAAATCCTCTGTACCAAAGGGAAGTACGAACCAGGCATCATGAAATTGTTCAGAGATGAAGGGCCTCCTATTTTAGGGCTTTTAGACCATGGTGGGATGGCTCTGGAGGCTCTGCATAGAGAAGGTCCGCTAGTGCCTGGGCTTGTGGCAAATTGATGTTCACCACCACAGACTTGGCTAGCAGTCACACCTTTAAGCGAGAGAAAGAGAGGGACCTTCATGACTGAGGAGAATCCCATGGATTTCGTGGAGGCCACTGGCATGGATAAGGCATTGATGGCCAGTAGGCACCAGGCCAAGAGCCTCTATCCTGACCATGAGACACATGCCAGTCCTTGTATCATAATGGTCCAATGGTCACCAATGTGGTCAGGTGATGGAGAGTGAGAGGATGGTGACTCAAGTCAGATGCTGAGGAATTTTGGGATCCTGGAGATAAGGGCAGAGCGAGACCAGAGGGAGTGAGAATCCTGTCAGACTTGTCCATCACCTAGAATGAGGGAGGCGGTGCTGCCGCCAATGGAAACAGTACTGTTGGTACCAAGCATGCCGTTGTCAATCCCAAAGTCAGCTGCATCATTGGAGTGCCTGTCGGTACCAACATTGAGGGTGGCAAAAGCCATCAAAGTAACATTTGCTGTGCAAACTGCAGTGGTGCCAAAGAGATTTCTAGTACTGAGGTTCCCCATGCCACTTCCAGTACTAGCCTTGCTTCCACAACCTGTGGAAGGGAAACACTGAGGTGCGATGTTAACAGACCCTGGGATTTAGCATCATATTCAGTAGATGGGGCTATAGATGACACAAAGTCCTGAATCAAAGGAGGTTGGGACTGAAAGGCCGAGGAGGTCTCTAGCTACCTGGTAAGCTGAAGATGTAAAAACAATCGATACCAGCATCTCCCACATCAGTACCAACTCAACAGATGTCTGGGGGCTGGAACCAGATTCAGTGGTACAGGGTTTCTGACCTCCCTACTCCATATCAGGGAAGTGTTAGAGACACGCACACCATTCTGTGTGCTGGTACCAACTCCATGCCTGTCCGTTCTTTTCCTAGCTGAGGTGGACAGCTCCTGAGACCTGTAGTGGTCTCTATTGGTCTTTTCCTTGGTGCAGTGGATGCGGTGAAACAGTTCCTCCATTCTTCAGAGAGGCATCCGCTCCAGAATGCGAAGAGGCGGCACTCTTGGAGTCCAAGGGCAGCCTCTGATGTCATGTCCTTGGTGTCAAACCAGACCCAATGGCCTGTTCAAGCTGGTGCTGTTTCAGGTAAAGGTCTCAAGCCAGTTGAATCTGTCTTGAACATCTGCAGATTGCACAATGCTCCTTAACATGAGCCTTTCTGAGACACAGCAAGCACACCCTCACATCTAGGACAATGTTTAAACCCCAATGAAGGCATCACAGAGGAAAACTTAAACTATTGCAACTAAAACTAATCTACCTAATACTAAGAGTATTACTAACTATATACAACAAGGGAAGACTAAACTAGTTGAATGGTTGTGAGGCTAAGACCACACAAAGCTCTGACTCTAGCTATGGGTGGTAAGAAGGAACTGAGGAAGGCTTGGGGTGGCTCAGCCTCATGTAGCCAGGGGAGTGGCTATGGCCACAAGGCAAGAGCGCCACCACTCTATTGACTAAGCTTCACAATTTACCGATGTGCATAAAGTTGACTAAGAGTTTAAAAATCTAAAGCTCATCTGTAGGTTCTGGGGAAGAAAAAGATGGACCATTTATTCACTGATATAATTATTTATTTTTTTTTAAATCTAGCCTTGAGCCAAGTCATTCCTAAAAGTACTCATTACTTTGGAGGAGGGAAAGAAACATTTCCTTCTGTGGAAACCTGTAACCTGTTGCTGAAACACACAATGCTTTTTCTGTAACCCTATCATTGTGCTGTAGAACAACAGTATAATAGGAACTGTCACTCTTGAGGATAATAGAAACAAATGTATAAAGAAATGACAAGATTATGTCATAAACTAATATGCTATATGGAATGGTAGACATCCAAAATGTGTAGTAGTGCATTTTGTCTGTAGCACAGAAAAGATTGTTAATTTGATACTACTGTCAAGCTGTGCGCTTATAAATATCTTGGGTTGTGAGTTCTAGTAAGAAAGTCTGTTTTTAGCTCTTTTGGGGAAAGGTGTTTAATGGTGTGTCCTATTTCAAGCTATAGATGGCTAAAAAACAGGAAAGAAAAAACAAAACAAAAACCAAGCAGACCTAAAATCTCTAGATGTTGAGAGACCAGCAGTGAGTTTTACTCTATTAACTACACTTGATCTTAGCTGAGAACAGTCGAGAAGTGCTAATTTGTCCAACATTTCTTACAATATTGAAAAAAATGTAGACATCTTTCTAAGTTGGGTGAGTGAAAAGATACCATTTTAACCAGAGAATCTTATTTGATGTTGGGGTCATTCATTGCTCTTTGACTGGTTGTGGTAGTTTGAAATTAACCTAGCTCTATGCAACAGGCTCTTCCATTATCTATTTTAAAGTGTCTTTGTCTATGAAGTTACCCTGAAGAGTTGTTAAACATTTCCTGTTTTTCTTCAGTTTTTTACCACTTCCTTTTGTATTCTGCTAATCGTCTTTTACAAAGGGTTTGATATGGGCAGTAAATATAACATTTTATTTAACTGTTTTCTATAACACATGGTTTTAGCCTGATTTGAATGGAATCTTCAAACTTTATAGGCTCATATTATCTAACTTTTATTTTCTGCTGTGCTCTCACACCATTTCCCTTTTCCAAATAAACACTCCTGATGAAGTCCCATATACTATACTGGGGGCAAGAGAAGAAGTTGTTCAGTGAGGTCTCTTGCTGTTGAATAATCTAGAAGAGTAGTGCAAATCTAAATGTTATTTTAACCCTAAACTAAAAGCACTCAATAATATACTGTATGCAATAGTCTTTCCCTTTTGGGGATAAGTAAGGTAATTCAACTGGTGTTTTTCATCTGTGTAACTGTCCCAATGATCTTATTTTTAATGATTAAATTATTCCTTTAATGGAAAGTGCAAATGAATCTGAAGACAGCACTTTCAATAAATTACTGATGGATGGTATGCGTTAACAATTTTAGATTAACGTCTGAAGCTTAGTCTTTTGTGGTCAGCCACCAGAAGCCCTAGTGGAATTATGGTATGACGAATAAGAATTATTCTCCCTTAATTTCTTTATTTGTAAAATTAAATCTGCATCATTGGACAAGACATTCACTCTGAGTTTTAAAAGGGCGTTTTGCCTACTTGATACCAATCCTGAGTTCTTAAGTCAGTTGCTTGCGTAATGGAAGCAGCAGGCAGAAGCACTAATCAAGTTGTGCCAAAGACTTTTGCACAAGGCATTAAGTTTTGGCTTCTTTCAAGTGTCACTCTGCCTTTCTTGGAGTTGGTCATAGCAGCATGCTCCTGCTCCATTGTGTCTTACATTTTCTTTCAAGATGAATCACAATCCAGAAAAAAATTAAAAATGGGGCAGGGAGGGGAGAAAAGACTCTCAGGGTATTTTTTCAATCTCTTAAACAGTTAAGTGAAGATAGTTTGAAACACTCTTGTTAATATGTTTACTTCAAGAAGCAGCTTAGAAAAGCTGTTACAAGCAGCACAGAATTCTCTAATAATATATAGGAGTCTCTCCTCTCTTCTCAAGTTGTCTCTGTATGATAGACCATGAACACTCTTCTATGACAAACGTTTTTATAATCACAGTGGCTTTTGGGAGCAAGTGCTCAATCAGGCCCTCCTGCACAGTTTCTCCTACCTAAAATAAGTAAGCTGGCTACAGCTTCTACGGCCCCAGCCCATTTTTGTTCAGCCTGCCCATGTCACCATCTTTAGGTCTGTTAGACTGAAAACAACAGATTGGTAGACAAAACACAGTGGAACCTCAGACTTACGAACTGACTAGTTAATCGTACACCTCATTTGGAACCAGAAGTACATAATCAGGCACAGCAGAGACCTCCCCCCATGTAAATACAGTACAATACTGTGTTAAATGTAAACTACTTTAAAAAAAAAAAAAAAAAGGAAATCCACAATTTTTCTTCTGCATGGTACAGTTTCAAAGCTATACTAAGTCAATGTTCAGTTTTAAACTTTTGAAAGAATAACCATAACATTTTGGTCAGAGTTATGAACAACCTCCATTCCCAAGGTGTTCATAACTCTGAGGTTCTATTGTACAAGGCTCTTCTTGTCACTGGGAAAGGCACCTACAATGTTCAGTGAGAGACTGTGTCTTTGTAACTAAGGCTTTGGTTACACTGGAACTTCATCAGCAAAACTTTTGTCATTCCGGGGTGTCATAAGAACATAAGAGAGGCCATACTGGGTCAGACCAAAGGTTCATCCAGCTCAGTATCCTGTCTACCGACAGTGGCCAATACTAGGTGCCCCGGAGTGAGTGAACCTAACAGCTAATGATCCAGTGATCTCTCTCTCCTGCCATCTCTATCCTTCTCTCATTTTTCTTGGTAGGCAAAAATTTTACTGCTAAAGTCTACTATTTGGTATCTTTTTCTTGAAAAGTATGTAACTCTAAGACTCCTGGAAAAGAAAACAGATGGAGCACTGAAAAGGTCTTCTGGATTTGTTGCTCAGCTTGCCCTTTCTTTCATTCTCTCAGTGGTATGGTCACTAGCTGAGTGCTTAGGAGAGATTTAGCCCTCTTACGGGGGAAGCATTGAAGTCCATTTTGCCAGATGTCTATACTTCTTGACAATTTCTTGCTACATCCCTCCATGTAGCCCACAAGTCATTCAGTGACTATTATCTTACCAAAGAGAGATTTCTAGTAATTTTCTTGTTGAAAGTTCCCCTTCCATGCCTCATGGCTTTTGGAGTGGGAAGGATGCTCTTCAGGGTGTTTTTATTTTTAATTTTTTTTGTAACAACTCAATTCTTCCAACTCCTCTTGTCCTTGGAGTAGGCCAGTAAGAATTTTAGGCATTCTTCTAAAGCCATAATTCTGTAAAGGTCTTCTCCCTTAATAGATGCATTGCTTTCTCTACAAAAGGCTTTGGACAAAAGATCTTGCTTGGCAGTAAACTGAGTTCAGGACTCAGTTCTCTATATGCCATTGAAGGAGGGGAGTGTGCCAAGTCTTCCAGTGGTCTCATATCTTCTCTAATTGTCTGTTTCCTTTTAGGAGTTAGGTTTAGGCTTCCTTTCAGTTGTATTATTTCCACTTAGATACTGTTGCTAGTTCTCAGAAAACTCTTAGAGTTCCATTCAAGCAAGTAATTTGTGTCCCTGAGACTCCTCGCTAAGTCATTTTGCCTGTAGCTTCTGATGTGAAGAGCAATGAGCTTAAAGTTCTGTTTCTTCAACCGCAGTTTCTGTAGAGAAGGGGTGGGAGTGAAAACTGCACGCTTGTTTCTACCCACAGTGATTTCCTGGTTGTATTAGAACATAACACATTACTAAACTCAGAGTATAAAAAAAGTACAAATTGTTATGAGAAAATAAAATCACGTTTGCCCGGAATATTTCAAAATACAACACTGTTAATTAAGTTTGGAATAATTTATAGTTCTGAACTTTGACAGCACAGAATTATTGCAGCTACCATGTTCAGAGAAAGTGTTAAAGAAGCTAGGCAATGCAAAAAAGTCTTCCTGTTTTCGGATCTTCGTTAAACCTGTTCTTTGTTTTGTACATATGTGAAAGTGGTGGCTTCATTAGTAATATAAAAGTATGTAATGCTAAAAATATTATGCAGGCAGTTCAGTGGAAGTTTGATTATGATCAAGAGTTTGTCTTGTTGTTTTTTTCATGTGGTGGTGATATTAAAAACCAACCATTTCCAACTTAATTACTAGCAGCTTTTACTAGGGCTGTTGATTAATGGCAGTAAACTCATGCGATTAGCTCAAATTACAATTAAAAAATTAATTGTGATTAATCGCACTCTTAAACAATAGAATACCAATTGAAATTTATTAAATATTTTGGATGTTTTTCTACATTTTCAAATATATTGATTTCAGTTACAACACAGAATACAAAGTGTATGGTGCTCAATCTGCATGATTTTTTATTACAAATATTTGAACTGTAAAAATTAGTTTTTTTCAGTTCACCTCATACAAGTACTATAGTGCAATCTCTTTGTCATGAAAGTGCAACTTACAAATGTAGGGTTTTTTTGTTACATAACTGCACCCGAACAAAGCAATGTAAAAACTTTAGCACCTACAAGTCAACTCAGTTCTCCTTTTTGATCAGCCAATTGCTAAGACAAACAAGTTTGTTTATATTATGGGAGATAATGCTGCCCACTTCTTAATTACAACGTCACCTGAAAGTGAGAACAGGCATTCACATGGCACTGTTGTAGTTGGGCAAGATATTTACATGCCAGATGTGCTAAAGATTCATATGCCTCTTCTTGTTTTGGCCATTGTTCCAGATGAAATGCTTCCATGCTGATGATGCTCATTAAAAATATAATGCATTAATGAAATTTGTGACTGAACTCTTTGGGGGAGAATTATATGTCTCCTGCCCTGTTTTACCTGCATTCTGCCATATAGTTCATGTTGTATCGGTCTCTGATGATGACCCAGCACATGTTGTTTGTTTTAAGAACGCTTTCACTGTAAATTTGACAAAATGCAAAGAAGTTACCAATGTGAAATTTCTAAAGATAGCTATGGCACTTGACCCAAGATTTAAGAATTTGCCTCCCAAAATCTGAAAGGGAAGAGATGTGAAGCATGCTTTCAGAAGTCTTTAAAGAGCATCAGGCAGATGCGGAAACTACAGAACCCAAGCCACCAAAAAAGAAAATCAACCTTCTGCTGGTGGCATTTGCTGAGATGATGAAAATAAACATGCATCAGTCCACAGTGCTTTGGTCATCAGCATGAACGCATGTCCTCTGGAATGGTGGTTGAAGCATCAAGAGACACACAAATCTTTAGAGCATCTGGCATATATCTTATGATATTTGTGGGTAAAAACACTCGAAAGATATATTTCCTCAAAAGAGACTTGTGGCTTCTTAAATCTAGTTAATGAATATGACTTTATTATTCCAAATATAAATTTGTAATACTTGTCTGACCAATTATGGATAATATGTGAAATCTAATTTAAAGTTAAACATTTGCAATGTAAAGTATTTTATTTGTGTGGGAAGGGATGAGTGGGGAAGAGGGAGATGCATGATTTGCTTAGCTCTCTTAAAATGCCAATTAGAATATAGAAATACAGAAAAATGATTGTGTTTAAACAAGATTTTTGAGCAAAGTAGGTTAATTAAAATATATTTCAGTAGTACATTGAAGTCTCATGAAAATGATGCAGTTGTCTGTTAATGAAACACATGAACTGAACATATTCTATGCATGAAGAGAAATAGGCTCTTACAATCTGTATAGATGTGTGTGTGGGAAGAATACTCCATGACATCCTCTTCAAATGTCTTGCAACTCATTTTTATGGTGAAAGAGAATCATTTATTCAGACTTACACTAGGAAAGCATTCACTACAAATTATCTTCCATCCTATAGAACTTTTAGAGAAGTTAATATTGTAGGAGTTGATTCTGTAAAATACTTACACTCTGTACCACTCTGGCAAATTATTGAAGCACATACTTAAGATTAAGTGTGTAAATAGACCCACTGAATTTACATATATTGCTGTAGTGAGGCCACAGTGCTCAGTGTCTGCAGCACAGAGCTCACAAGCCATCATTAGCAGAAATCAAATGATTCTCTGGGTTAATATTTATTATAAATTAGAATTCTAAAGAAAATTAGGCTGAATTGCTCCTAGTTATTTTTCAGCTAAACTATATAAAAATGAATAGTTTATAATTAGCAACATGAGTTAATTGTTCTAAAAATGAATAAATGCATATGATTTACACACGGTTAAGTGAAATGTAGTTGTCTCTTTGAGTACGTTAACTATTCTGACATCTATACTGCAACCCCTCCCCCTTCCCATGACCTTCCATGATAGGGAGTTTCAGAGCCTGGGTCAACTGACTTGGGGTCATGCTATGAAGCAAGAAATAGTAGAATAGATGTTCTTGCTGGGCAGGAGCCCGGGCTCTGAAATCCAGTGAGGCGGAGGGTCTCCGAGCCTGGGCTCCAGCCTGACTGGGAATGTCTTCACTGCTGTCTTTAGCCCCATTGTACGAGCCTGTGTCAGTTGATCCGGGCTATGAGATTCACCGCTACAGTGTGGGTTTGTTTGGTTTGTTTGCAGGATAGTTGTACCCTGATTTAAGCCACAGAAAATGGAGCATTTAAAAAAATATCTTATAACATTGCCTTCACTCCTATATACAATGTTAGCCAGTATTATACATATCTCCTATTATCTCTGACGCTTCAGATCTCTTTGCTGTCATGTGTCTTGTGAAGTTCCTTAGTAGTGTTTCCTTCTGAGAGTTAACTTTTTAAAATTTACTCAATAGACTGAAGTATTTGCATGTTGTAGAAAAAAGTGACATACTGCTCAGATGTACTACTATGATTACTTGAATCTTTTGGTGTACGTCACCTTATTAGGAAATAAAATTAATACTTCATTTTTCTACAAGATATAACTGGAAGAAATCCATGTATTAATTGCATTAAATGTTTGACTGTTCCTAAATAATTTAGAAAAATTTAAACCTAACTGCTTAAAGGGGAAGATAATACCAATTACAAGCAATGAACTGGATTAAAATCAATAGTAAAATGTAATTTGGGATTTACCAGTAAAATAAAAAATCGAATTCATCAGTATCCCCAAAATCTTAAAAATGAAGGTTGTTCCAGTACTTCATCCAGTAACATGTAAATATTGAGAATTGTTTATTCTAGTCCTTCAGAACGAGCAGGTACAGTAGCTAAAAAACAGGTTTTCAGTAATATGTAACCAGTTATAAGGTACTCTATAAATTCTCTAGTTTTGAATGGGCAAAATATCATCTGACTTTGAATAAACATTTGCCACAAAATGAAATGGGATTCTGTTAACAAATTCAGAAGTTTTATTCACAATTAAATTGTAATCATGAGCAATTGTAAAGTATTAACAATCTAAAAAAATCAACTTTTTTTGAAATTCAGTATTAAAAGCAGCAAAAACTGAGGTGTCAGGAAATAGATATGTATTTAAGATTGTAATACACGCCAATATTTTTCAGTATAGCTTTAAATCATTAGTTTTGGTCCTTTCATCCAAAATCATAAAGCTGTCAATAAAAGATAGAACCTACTATATTTTGTTCTTTATTACAAAGGAATTGTAAATTCCACAGTTAATGCCCATAAAGATAGTCTGATGGAAATGCTTAAATTAGTTAGAAACCTTAATAGAATTTAGCAAACACTTTATATTGGCAGTATATCTTCTGTCTCTTTAGCAATAAGTTTACAACATGTATTACGATTTACAGATATATGGAGCCTGGGTGTTATCCTATTCATGTTGGTATGTGGACAACCACCATTCCAAGAAGCAAATGACAGTGAAACACTGACTATGATCATGGACTGCAAATACACAGTGCCATCGCATGTGTCCAAAGAATGTAAAGAGTAAGTAAAACATTATGTAATTTGTTAGCATTAATAGAAATGTATATTACAAAAAATAATCTAGAATCTAGTTTCTCAAGTGTCAGGAAGTTTTTATTTATATTGTTTTTACAGAGCGTTTAATGCTAAAATTCCCTGCTATGTTACCGGCAGTTTCCTTAACTTGTTAATTCTTCTGTTAGCACCAATCAAGTAGCTTCTTGCACAGTGTAACTACAGCATGTTTAATCTCTTTGCCTCTTTGTCTTTATCAAAGTTGACTGAATTTGTTCCTTTTAAATGTTTTGAGCCTGATACTCTCCACACATTTGTATTAAGCAAAGTTGTCGCAGATTTTTGGGTTGGGGCGGTGGTAAGTAAACCATTATTTGTCTGAATAGTTGTTAAAGGATATTGTCACTAGTTGTTATGTTCAGGTATACAGCATCAGGCTTTTGCTTCTCTCCTACTAAAATTGCAATCCCAAAATCAACATACTGGGTGTCAAGGAAAAAACATCTATGCAAATAGCACATGCCACTTAGGAATCGTGACTCATTTTGAGATGTTTATTCTGAAATGTTCACGGCAGCTCTTTGATTTTGAATTGTTCTGTACTCCCCATATGCTGAAGTCAGGTTGATGCATGGAGGCTTCATCCCCTAAATGTAGATCTCCAAGATGTGAGATTTCCTCTTTCTGAATTAGAATCTTTCTTCAAGCATAGTTAGAGTCCTCAGTAAATTAAAGAATATTTTACCACTCCATATGCCTTGAATATCCTGGTGCAGAGGTGCCCCAATTTTTGCTTTAGTGTCTCCTCTTACCAGTAATGTAATGTGTTCGCACCTCTCCAGGACAGGGGCAGGGAAGGGACCTGGGGTTTGGGCAGAGCAAGGCTGGGTGAGGCTCCCTCCTGACCTCTGTGGGGGCTGGGCTGGGCCCTGCTGCATCTCCCAATTTGGGGACCATTGTCCTAGTGCCTGTATAAGATTTCAGAAAATTTCCTCCTATGCCAAACCCTGGAGTTCAAGCAGAGCCTGATCTTTTGCATGGACCAGGACCAGATGAATGTCTTCCACATTCTGGTGCTCGCTGTAATAGCCATACCTGTGTTCGTATATGACCTGTGTAGTCTAGTGCATTTTTTAGTGCTGCATTCAGTGTCATAGGTGAGCTGTAGTTATTTTTTTTGTGTGCCCTAGCTCTCAGTACTGAATTTGGCTCTGCTGATTCCATGGACTTAGCATAATCAACAGTGCAGAAAAGATGTTCTTGTCACACCTTTTAGAAGTATCAATAATTAACAATCCAGGAGGAGGTACACAAGAAAGAATTAATTAACAGAGCATTACTAGAAGAAATCCCTTGAGACCCCATAAATCAATAACTATTTTTCCATCTTTCCAATGAATGTAGTGAATGAAATTGTCACCGCCAAAACCAGAATTGGTAGGTCTGATCATTCTGTGCACCAGCCTCTCCCTCTCCCTTACTCCCTCCTCTTTTTCTCACCCCCGCCCAAGATAGAATTTGGTATGCCACATTTACTAGCTTCTGGTCAATAATCTGTATCAGGAAATACCAAGTCCTGCGTGGGTGGGTTTCAGTTCTAAATGTGCAGTAAAGATTGTGATTTTTTCCCACCACTTCTGCCCATTTCTCCTGGGGAAGAGACTTTAAGAATCTCAGTAAGTAAGATATAGAGATGGTCCTGCTTTGGGTGAAAGCATCTTTGGATGTCTGTGATGCATCAGAAAGCATAGCAAAGTTGATGGATAAGCTCTGCACCCCTTTGTACTTGCAGTACAAGGTAGAGTGAAAACTTTGGAAGCCTACTATTTATACATAATGCATCTTTTTGAGATGGAGACCATATTGGCAAAGGACAAGAAAGCTGTCCTTTATTTTCCTGTATCCCATCCAGCCATCCTCTTTGAAATTTAAAAATGATAGCCTAATGATATATGTCCCTCCTTTTTCATGGCAGTTTTTAGGAGTCAACAGTGCAGGCAATATAGGACCTTCTCTTGCCTTTGTAACTCCTTTCTCTATGCATATCATGATTCCCATATTTTAAAAAAAAAAAATTTATGGAATACATTGCATTATAATATGTAGTTAGATTGGTGTTCTGCCTTGCATGCTTGGTACATGAGTTCAAGCATTCCTTCATAGCTGCACCTCTTAGCTTTTCTGCTACATTTTGAAATGCTAAAGTTCCAATGGAGCATCAACACTAAACTTCCTCCACCACCAGCCTCCATGTCCTATGCAAAGCAGGTAATTTGGGGGAAATGCTGTCATTTGCCATGGCATAAACTGAAGTTCTGCATACGTTAGGCAAGTAGAAATGTGCTAGTCATACAATATCCATTCTCTATACATTCTGTGACAGTTTGTGCTTGGGTTACACTTCTGCCTGCCAGCAGTTGGAGATATATCACTTAATTTAGCATCTACGCAGACAAAGACTCTGTCATTGCAGAGTCCTCAGCTCTTTCTCTCAACAGCTCCCCTTCTTCTTACTGATACTTATGAACCTAGGCCCAGTTTTAAAATAAAACACACACTTTTCTTTGTTTGCAATTTTATTGTAGCTGTGTTGATCCCAGGATATTAGAGACATCATGGTGGGTGAGGTAATATCTTTTATTGGACCAAACTTCTGTTGGTGAAAAGGGCAGGTTCATTTGAGAGCATAGTTATTGTCTTGTTTCATCCACACAGTTGTTATTGCAGAATTTAGTGCACTCGATGAGGTGCACCACATGGTGTGATAAGCACATATAGGACCCAGGAATCTCGAAAGGTTTGTTGTGGGGGTATTGATCATTTTAGCAGTGGCGATACATCTGCAAGTTTTGCATCTATTGTTATGAGGGACTGGTGCCGCTTAGAATTGGTATGTCCTAGTCTCTGGGTGACATGAGAGAGTCACTATGCTCTCAAGTGAACTTACACATAAAAAAAATAAAAACACCCAATTATTTGTGGGTGAACACTTTTCTTCACAAAACAGTCTCTCTATATCTAACTTCTGAGTCATTGTCCTCAAAGGAAACCAGCTCAACACCTTCATAAGACAAGTCTGGGAAACTAAATTAATAACTTTGTTACACACCAAAAATCATGGACTCAGTGAAGACACTGGATTTATGGCTCATTATAACAATCTGTAACCACTAATCCTCCTTTGTCCTATGATTGTAGAAATATCATCTGCCCATTTCACCTTGAAAGGTCTCTTGCAACATGTGTTAACTCTTTTTCTCTTCCACCCTTGTATTTAGTTGTGACACTGAGTACCTTTCCCAGATCTGAAGAAGACCTCTGTGTAAGCTCAAAAGCTTGTCTCTTTCACCAAGAGAAGTTCGCCCAATACAAGATATTGCCTTTTCCACCTTGTCTTTCTTACATTCTTTGTCATTCATTACGCTGGATGACAATAGCAAAAATGTATTAATAATATTAAACAATATTTATGTTGGAGTAGCACCTACAGGCCACCAAGTTTGGGGCATGACTTTGAAAAGTACTGTGCCAACCAATAGAAAATGAAAGTCAGAAGAGTGTAGAGGTGAAAGAGCTCAAGTAAATCAAATGGAAAAGGTTGAGTTTGCTATGTCCACAGTTGCTTTATTCATTTCAAGGTACAGCTACACTACCTGCCGGATTGGCAGGTAGCACTCGATGTATCGGGGATCGATTTATCATGTCTCATCTAGCAATGATAAATCAATCCCCAAATCGACTCCTGTACTCCACCTCAGCAAGAGGAGTAAGCGGAGTCGCGGGGGAGCGGCCGGGTTGACTCACTGCTGTGGGGATGGCCGGGTAAGTTAACCTAAGATACTGCGACTTCAGCTACGCTATTCACGTAGCTGAAGTTGCATATCTTAGGTCGATGCCCCCCCTCGCCCCGTAGTGTAGCCCAGCCCTCAGTTTTCCATTGTCATTTAGAATATTTTTGTGACTACAGATTCAGGTTTCAGTCAGTGTACTTGCATTATTTTTACTGGAAGGTCTGAAAAGAGGCTAATATGAGCTGATAGTAACAATCAGTCCTCTTCCTAGTGTTGCTGTTGTACTGGCTACTTTCTGAATATATTACTATGTTTTGTTTATAGATTTATTTTTTGTTTCCAGTCTAATCACACAGATGTTACAGAGAGACCCAAAGCGAAGAGCATCTTTGGAAGAGATTGAAAATCATCCATGGCTCCAAGGAGTTGACCCATCGCCTGCAACAAAGTACAATATCCCTCTAGTTTCATACAAAAATCTTTCTGAGGAAGAACACAACAGTATAATACAACGCATGGTCCTTGGTGATATAGCAGACCGAGATACAATAGTAGAGTAAGTTACCAATTTTCTACATGCAATTTGACACTTAACATTTTTAACTCTAGAATTACTACAAAATTGAATGAGATCACAGAAAAATGACTTTCTGCTTCTTCCTAAATGCTGAGACAAAGCCTTGCAGGAGACATGGAGCCTGTGATAGAGTTCTTTACTTGAAGTCCTGTAGATTTAATCTGATTAATTAGTTTTAAGTGCAGTTCTATTCTGAAAAATAATTCTGCAAAGACAGTATTGCATGATTCTGTTTTTAATGTCTCACTCTTTATCAAATCCATTCAGTTTACAAATAAAAAGTGTCAAATTCACCATGAGCACCAGTTAAATTGGGTGGTTCTTCAAGTGCTTGCTCATGTCGATTCCAGATAGATGTGTGTGCAGCATGTGCACAGTTGTCAGAAGATTTTTGCCCATTGGGTCAGTGCTGGAGCCCCCTGGAGTTGCATCTTCATGGCAATGTATATAGGTCCCTGCTGACCCGCCACCTTTTCAGTTCCTTCTTAATCATCAGTGACAATTGTTGGAGCAGCTCTTCTCTTGCTATGGCAAGTGATCCCATAGTGGACTGTTTCTGTGATTCTGTATAGTTAAAAGGTTAGTATTAGTTAGGGTGAGACTTTGGGCATGGAGTGTGTGCGGGGGAAATTTAGGCAGACTCAGGGCCTTTGGTCCCAAGCAGGACTTTCATTGCTAATCAGCATCAGGGAGATAAGAGTGATCTGCCTTGCTTGCCAGAGGTTCCAGGCCCATCTGCAGGGGAGATGTATGTCAGTCAATACCGATACACACCACATCATCAGCGACATTCTGTATAAACAGACGTGGTGGTCCTCGCTCCTCTCCTGTGTGCTGGGAAGTCCTCAAGCCGTGGGGTTTCTGCCTCGCCCATTTGATACATCTAGAGGCATCATACCATCCAGGTTCCCCAGAATGAGCTGGCCGATCATCTCACAGGCTTTTTCACAGTCACAAGTGATCTCTCTGCCCAGATGTTATCAACATCTTCCAATGGTGGGGATTTCCCAAAATAGATTTGCTTTGTAAGGACGTACGACAGGAAATGTCACCAGTTTTGCTCCTTTCTGAATCACAGCCCGGGCTCACTTGCAGATGCTTTTTCTTCCATTGAAGGTACCACCTACTATACGCTTCCTCCCCTTCCCACTTGTACACAAGGTATTGCTGAAAATCAGAAGGGAGGGAGCATCAATGATCTTAATAGCACCAGCATGGCGCTGCCAACTGTGGTTTACCATGCTTCTAGACCCGTTGGTGGACACGCCAATAATTCTGTTCCTGGTTCTGGATTTGATCATCCAGGATCACAGCTACCTCCAGCATCTATAATCTATAGTCGTTCCATTTCATGGCATGGAAACTCCATGGCTGAACCCTTTGGAGCTTACATGCTCAGACCCTGTCAGCAGGAAACCATCCATGAGGGCCACCGATCTGGCAAAGTGGAAAAGATTCTCCATTTGGGCATTACAAAAGCACACTCCACCCTTACAGGCATCAATTCCCTTTATCCTAGACTTTTTGCTGTGTCTAAAACAGCAAGTTCTGTTAATATCATCAATAAAAGTGCACCTGGCTGCTATTTCAACTTTCCACTCCAGGGCAGCCAGTTGGTTGGTTTTCACGAACCCCATTTCTCAAGGGATTAGAGAGAGTGTACCCTCAAGTAACACAGCTAGTTCCTCCATGGGATCTCAACCTTGTGTTCTCTAAACTGATGGGACCTCCTTTCGAGCCCTTGGCAACATCTTCCTCTTTTACCTCTCCTGGAGAGTAGCATTCTTGGTAGCTATAATATCAGCCAGAAGGGTGTCTGAGTTTAAGGCCTTAACTTGGAGCTCCCATACATGGTTTTCTATAAAAACTACATGCAGCTGTGACTGGCCTTCCTCCCAAAGGGAGTTTCACAGTTCCATGCAAACCAGGACATTTTTCTTTCTGTGTTCTTTCCTAAGCCCCACGTTAGCAATAGGGAATGAATGCTCCACTCTTTGGATGTCAGATGAGCATTAACCTTCTACATTGAAAGAACAAAGGCATTTCGAAAATCAGTGCAACTCTTCTCTTGCATTGTGGAGTGTATGAAGGAGTTTCCAGTCTTGTTCCAAGGGATCTCTTCTTGGATCACATCCTATGTCTGGACATGCTATGACTTGGCAAAGATACCTGCCCCCACTCTTGACAGAAGACTCCACAAGGTCGCGGGCATCCTCAGTGGTGTTCTTGGCTCAAGTTTCTATCCAAGACATCTGCAGGACAGCAATGATCCACAGCTTTACATCACACTGCGCCATTACACAGCAGGACAGAGATGATACAGCTTTCAGCAGAGCGGTGCTTAATCAGTGATCCCATAAACTCCGACCCAGTCTCCTAGATAAAGCTTGGGAGTCACCTGCTTGGAATTGACATGAGCAAACACTTGAAGAAAAAATATTTACCTACCTCTCGTAAATGTTGTTTGAGATGTGTTGCTCGTCCATTCCAATACCCACCCACCTCCCCTCTGTCGGAGTATCTGGCAAGAAGGAACTGAAGAAGTGGCAGGTTGGTAGGGACCTATATACGCTGCCATGAAGGCGTGACTCAATGGGGCTCACAGCAACATGATGGGTATGGCTAGGGGAAAAACCTTCTGACAACTGTACACGTGGCATGCACACACATACTTGGAATGGACATGAACAACACATCGCAAAGAACAATAGTTATGAGAGGTAGGTAATCATTTTTTTCTTTCCCTCTCACACTTTGCCAGTAAAATATTTTGGAGGCAAAAGGATGTCCCCTTACATTTCTGAGACCCCAGTGAAGACTGATGGCATACAGGGTAACTAAAAGGGTTCATTTAAAGCCTGATCCAATGCCCACTGAAGTCAATGGAAAAGACTGTCTCCAAGTTAATGGAAAGACAAGACTCCTGTTAAATTCACTAAGGCCTTTGAAGATGACACGGATTGCACAAAGGTTAACTGAAGGGAAAATTTGGCCTATGGAATGTTCTGATGATGTGTGAGAAAGGAAGAACACAACTTTACTGCTAAAGCACACAGTAAATTTTCAGGGCTGGTAATTAAATAAATACAATTGTTAAAATTGCTTGCCATCTGAGAAGATCTGATAAGCATTGATGAGCCATTGGGTCACTTTTTGAGTATAACCACAATTTAACTGATGGGAGTCTGGTGCATTGACCATCTGTTCTGCTTCCATTTTTCAGCCAAACAGAGACAAGTTTTAAAATTATACTATATTATGAACCAGTTCTAACAAGTGAAATTTATGCATGTAACTGATCAATAGAGTAAACTTGATAGAAATATCTACTAAAAAGTGTCTAATATTGTATTACAGTTTTAGGGCATCTTTCACATTTAAAGCTATGTGATGGATGGTGCTATAAAACTTTTATAGATAATTTTAAATCCTACGTAAAAAGTCGAATTTATGATTTAAAATTTTGATCACAAAAATGAAATAAAATATAACTTAGTTACCCCATAGGAATTATATACTGGATCTCTACAGAAATGCTTCTATCTAAATCCTAATATTTTTATCAAAATGGCAGTCTTGCCTCGTAAGACTTTTTTGTTGTAATTAATCTCTGGAGTTCACCCTGCAAATAATCTGTTTTGAGGATTTTTAACTCTCTGGTTGTAAAACTAATAAAATTAGTTTTTATCTTAGTGTCTAATTGTAAAACAGTTTAGTTTGTTTGCTGGCATTTTGGATAATTAGCAATATTAAATGTAGAATGTGCTCACCATTTCAGTGTTGGATGGATGAAAAGATTCCATTCCTCTTTTACTCCCCATTCTCATATCCTGGCATATTTTGTTGAGGAAAAATAACAATTAGAAATTTCTCAGTGTTCAAACTGAGTCAGTAGTTACGTTGGTGCTAAGAGTCATGGGAGTGCTAATACAGGCAAGCGATCAGCATTTTAAACACTATCTCATCTAGATCTGAGTAGTGTTCAATCACATGGTGTGCTGATGACTGCCTAGAGTCCTGTCTATGCTAACACTCCCATGAGTATTATTACTGGGTCAGGGTGGATAAAAGTCAATGATTTTTTTTAAAAAAATCAAAAAAATCAGATTTTTTTGATAAAAATGCTTTTTGAGGGAAAAACCTATCTAAAGATAGTTTTAATTAAGATATATTATAGCTCAAAGATATCTCATTATGGAATAGGAATTATAAATTCTAATTCTATAGCATGATACACTATCTTCATGTAATATTTAAGAAAAGTTTTATAAATGAGTTCAAATAGTTCATGGATTTGGGACCCAATTTTATGGGGTTCCACAGACTTCTCTATAGTTTATTTAGGTTAATCTTTCTATCTACCCAATGGGACTGAGTGCTCAGACTAGAATATACCATCAGAGATGCTTAGTTTTGCAAGTGTCAAACTGTGGCCTTGTGTCTCCAGAGGTAACATGCTTGTTAACAAGAAGAATGTTTTAAAATAAATAATATAGAGGTGAGGAAAACAGACCTCAACTCTGTTGTCCCTCTGCAAATTTGTGTACACAGAGTCAATCCCTTACCTCTCTCTAAAAGTGCAAAGTTTCAAAAAGTTCAGTGAATAGAAGATTGTTGGGGGCAGAATAGATCTGGACAAGGAGAAGAAGTCTGGAGATATATGTAAGATGTGAGGGACATTTGCTTGTTTTGTTAAAATATTATACGTTTGCTGTTGAAGAAAAAAATCCAGATACTTAATGTTATCATTTTAGTTAAATAAAACAATTTAAATGTCTTTCTGGTGATGTTCTTCTCCTAATACAGCATGGCACGAAAATCCTCCAAATATTAATGATTAACCTGTTGGAGATTGTTCACCTCCCAATGACTTTATAAATATCTGCTTCAATTACCTTTGGTAAATGAAATACCAAACAATCATTCATTTTCTGATATAGTTGTCAAACTAATCTGAAAAGTTTTCAAAATAAATCACTGTTTAAAAATGTATAGTGTGTGCCTTCAGAGATGTAGGTTTCTTTTTTTAGAGTTGTGAAGAATATGTATTAAGGGTATAACAACCAATAAGAATGCACTTTTATGTAGAAAACCATGTTTAAATTGAGTTTTCCTAACTAGTGATTTAAATCAGATCCACCCTGTTACTGATGGAGCTTAACCAGTAGTTACAATTATGGGAAATTTCCCTCGTGTCTGGCTGATGGGTCTTACCCATGTGCTCAGGGTCTAACTGATCACCATATTGGGGTCAGGAAGGAATTTTCCTTCAGGTCAGATTGAAAACTCTGCAGTATGGGGCATAGGTCACTTACAGGTTTAAACTAGTGTATATGGTGAATTCTCTGTAACCTGAAGTCTTTTTAGACTATGATTTGAGGATTTCAGTAACTTAGCCAGAGGGTAGGGGTCTGTTAGAGGAGGAGTGGGTAGGTGGGTGACGTTCTGTGGCTTGCAATGTGCAGGAAGGCAAACTATTTGATCATGATGGTCTCTTCTGACCTTCAAGTCAATGAGTCTGAGTCATAAAATTTTATTCATAAAAACAAAATGTCTTTAGGACTTTCTGGGTATTAAAAAAAAAAAACAGATTTAGATGCTTTAAATGTTTTATTTCTAAAAATATTTTAAATGTATGCAATAGCTTCAGAAAAGCCTCTTAAACTTTCAAAGGCCATGACAAACCTCATTACATCCATTGTTTTAGATCGGGTTGGGCAAACTTTTTGGCCTGAGGGCCACATTGAGGTTCAAAATCGTGCGGAGGGCCTGGTAGGGAAGGCTGTGCCACCTCAAACAGCCTGCCCCGCCCCTTATCTGACCCCAATCCACTTTGTGCCCTGATTGCACCCCCCTCAGAACCCCCGACCCATCCAAACCCCTCCCCCCACCACTCCTTGTCTCTTGATCGCCTCCTCCAGAGATCCTCCCCACTCTAACTGACCCCCCAGGAACCCACCCTCTATCTAGCCCCCCCACTCTTTCTCCCTAGCTGCCCCCTCCGGAGACCCCCCCCCCACCCTAACCTCAACCCCTGGGACCCCACCCTCTATCTAAGCCCCCATGCTCTTTGTTCCCTGACTGCCCCCTCCCGAGACCCTCTCAGCCTAACCACCACCTCCCCGAACCCCATCAATTAGCCCTCCCTTACTTACTGTGTCCAGCCGGGTGCTCCAGCCTGAGCGCGGGCCCCGCGGCTCACTGCGCTCTACACCCCCGACCCCGGTGGCCCGGCCCTGGAGCATGGGCCCCGTGGCTCCCAGCTGCGCTCTGCCCTCCCAGCGCCTGGGGACCCCACAGCTCCCATCCGCTCTCCGCCCGCCAGCGGCCCGGCCCGGGATCGCAGGGCCCCACTGCTGGGGGCTGTGCTCCGCACACCCGGTGGCCCTGGGCCCAGCAGCTGCTGGCCGTGCTCCGCCTGCCAGCGGCCCAACCCGGGAGCGCAGGCCCTGTAGCTGGTGGCCACGCTCCACCTGCCCGGTGGCTGGTGGCTCCTGACCACATTCCACCCACCAGCAGTCCGGCCCAGGAGTGCGGGGGCCCACGGCTCATGGCCACGCTCCGCCCACCCGGTGGCCCAGGGACCCGCGGCTCCCGCTTCACAAGTGGCCCCGCTTGGGAGCGCAGGGCCCTGTAGCTGGCAGCTGCGCTCCGCCCGCTTGGTGACCCAGCCTGGGAGCGCAGGACTCCCACGGCGCCATGCTTGCCCGCCCCGGGGAGAGCGGCACCCAATACTGGGCCGGAAGCTGAGCTTGCAGGCTGGATAAAAATGGCCGGCGGGCCGCAGTTTGCGCACCTCTGTTTTAGATCTTCTGGTAGATTACAGCATCTAGCAAACTCCTTTAGTAACCTTAAAAGCTCAATTTTGTTGCAACTTTGCTATGACAACACTGAGGGAATGTGAGATTTTGCTCCAACTCCTTCAAAACTAAATGTTTCCACTTCACCTCAGAATTTATCTGTCAATGAGAGAGGCCATTATCAGAACACAAATTCCTTTTCGATTACTGTTGTTGCTTAAATATGTGTAACAAAGGAAAACTTATTTAGCCTTTGGATGCTTTCCGAACTATATCCAAATCTAAGTATTGAACTTGCCATATTTGGTTGCCTGGTTTCTAATAAGCCAAAAGCCGTGTTTCTAGATGTCAAAAATACAAATTTCTATTTTCAGGAACTTTACTTTCTGTGTGAAGCACTCTAAGTTCTGTCAGCTCTGTGTCCAGTTTTAGAAAATCATTGGTGTGTGATGTTCCATTTTTCTTTGTTTCCTTCAGGGCCCTGGAAACTAACAAATACAATCACATCACTGCTACTTACTTCTTACTAGCTGAGAGGATTCTGAGAGAGAAACAGGAGAAAGAAATTCAAACCAGATCTGCAAGCCCTAGCAACATCAAAGCTCAGTTCAGGTGAGAATTTAGATGCTTCAGTGATTTAGTCAATTTAATCAGAATGTTTTGAAATTCCAAGATAATGTTGTTAAAAAACAGAAATATTCTTTCATTGCTTGTTTCAAATGCCTTGGGGGAGGTGCAGCTGAAATATAAACAAGCTTCAGAATAGATTTTCATATCTGCCATGGGAAGGTCATGTTCAAAGTTTCATACCTATATTATGTCTGCTAGAGAAATGATTTGATATGATTTCCTTCTCTGGTGGTGGTTACACTTCATTAAATTTCACTTTGTAAAAACTATTCTGATAGTGTAATTCCTTAATTGCATGCCAGTGCTGATGGGGATCTGTCATAAAGGAAAAGCCTAACTGAAGTTTACATAAGGATTTAGTTGCCAGGTTGTGTTCTGGGCTTCAGTAAATGTAGGTTAATTCAAATAATTCTCAGGATGAAGCCCTTAAAAAGGACATAAGTTTTGAGACGTAAGTTTTCCTGCAGCCCCCATTAGACCGGGACGGCGAACCGCGGCCAGTGGGAGCCGCGGTTGGCGAACTGGCAAATAAACAAACCGACGGGGCCTGCTAAGCGTGCTTACCCTGTGGTCTCGTGTGCCAAGGTTGCCGATCCCTGATGTATTTTATCGATTAAGGAAATGTTGAAATGGCTGTCTTCACTCTGTTTGATTTATTTCTTAGCTAAATTGATTTTTAGTAATAAAAATGTTTTCAGCGTAGATCAGTAAGTTTATAAATATGTCTTCGAAATGGCAGATGTTTTAAAAGATTAAGTTTTATAGCATGGACTTTCAGACCTCCCAACAGTCCTGGTTTTTGAAGGACTGTCCTGCAAAACCCGTTCCAGTTGAAGCGGCTCTTGTCCTCTGGGGCTGGTGGGGTTTGGTTCCCTGCTTCATGTGTTGAAACCAGGCCATGGCACGTGAGGTTACAGCATGACTCACTCAGATCTGCCCTGGCCATATTCCTCTTACTTCCCCTGCCCTCCTGCCACATCAGTGGGGCCAGGCCAACCACCGGCGAGGGGAATTTAGCCCAGCCAGCCCCATGGAACAGGACAGCTGTGGGGTGAGCGCAGGATAGGCTTGCAATACAACCCCTCCTCCCCTTCTGTGGCTGCCACTCAATTTGCCACCCATCAGAGGCAGGACCCATCGTGCTTTACCAACTTGAAATGTTGGAAGGTATGCAGCTCTGGAATTCGGAGTGGAAATATTTTTTTGGTCCACATTAATATTTCATTGTACTTGGTAGTGTCTGCTTAGATAGGTTATTTTATATCTAGACCGAGGTGAATTGATAGAAATGAATGGAGTAGTTTGCTTAATGCCTGCCCTGCAAATATTCCTTTGCTCCATGTGACAAGCAGAGCTACGTACTTTTATGGATAGTTGGCTCTTACAGTTCCAGGTACTTTTGGGAGTGTTACTTGTTGTGTAGATATTGTCCTTGATCCAAAAGATCTAAAATAAAGGCCTTGTAGGGAAGACAGACTGTTGCATAACTTTTTGATTTTACAGTTAAAAATAAGTTTCAAATAAGTCTTTTCTGACTCACAGGTTGGAGCTTTTCTGTCATCTCAAACCTATTGGAAATCACAGAAAACAAGAAAATTGTTGTCGAAATTATACAGAAGCTATTTCCCTGTTGTAATTCACGAGAATAAAATGTTGCCTAGTTATAATGGTTATGATTTTACTGTCAAGATCCCACTGTTCTTCTTTTTATCTTTATCGCTGACACCATACCATGTCTCAAAACTTATATTTAATTGACACCACAGTCCATTCTTTAAATCACTGTATGTTTTTGCAAATTTTACAGCTATTCGTTTTCTAAGCCAAGTATTGTGTCTCTAGTTTATTTCTTAAGCTCTATTTTGTGAACTGGTGCTGTTTTGTAGAATAGCAGCTTAAAAAGCATGCAACATATCAGAACTCTAGCTTGCTCTTACTTTAATTAAGAGTTGCTAACAATGAATGCTGTGTTACTGGCTAGAGAAAGACACATACTAATATTACAAATATTATTGAGGGCCAGATCCCCAGCCAGCTCCAATAGTCCTCTGTTGAGGGAAACTTCCCAAATAGCGTGAAGCCAACATAGGGGTCAGGAAGAGGTAAGGCTATAGTATGCTCCCCAGTGTGCTATTACAACCTAGCACAACTTAGAGGGGCTTTTTGACTGCTGTACCCAGGCTCAGAGTCAACCATTACAATGTAATGGGCCTGTCATACTTCCACCTTGTTCTTGAAAACATCACTGATGTGTAGTGACATTTTCCTAAGTTTGCAGAGCCTGAAACAACACCTCTGAGAGGTCTCAACTGTCCCATTCATCTCACTGGGTGCTAATTCAGTTGCCAATCGTACATTAAATGTCAAAGTCACCAAAACACATCAGAAAGGAGAAGATTCTATTATGAACATTTCTACAGGGGCACTCCCAGTGAGTGGCTTTGGAAGAGCTCACCACTTTTTCTGCCCCCAAATCAAGGGGGAGTCTAGTAGAGCTCATTGGAGCGTCTTAGCCCTTCCTAAGGGGAAGCCAAGCTCAAGAAGGCCCAGTGGAACAGTCGAGCTTCCCAGAGGGAAGCTGAGCCCAGCATAGCCCATGGATGCATCTGGACCCCACTATGCAGAGCTGAGCGCAGAGAGCATGCATACATGATCATAGGTTGAACATTCTGCATAATCAGGTGAACCAAGCACTGCTCTGATGCACTGAGAATCCTACTGGGTCAGACCAGTAGTCCATCCAGCCCAGTATCCTGTCTTTCACCTGTGCCTGATGCCAGATGCTTCAGAGGGATTGAACAGAACAGTGCACTTTGAGTGATCTACCTCTGGTCATGCAGTACCAGTTTCTAGCAGTCAGAGTTTAGGGGACACTCAGTGCATGTGGTTCCATCCCTGACCATCTTGGCTAATAGCCATTGATGGACCTGTCCTCCATGAATTTATCTAATTCTCTTTTGAATCCAGTTATACTTTTGGCCTTCACAACACCCTTGGCAATGAATTCCACAGGAATTCATTGAAGAAGTACTTCCTTATCTTTATTTTAAATCTGCTTATGAATTTCTTTGGGTGACTCCTGGTTTTTGTGTGAGGAGGTAAATAACACTTTCTCTGCACCATTCATGATTTTATAGACCTCTATTATATCTCCCCCCAGTTTTCTCTTTTCCAAGCTGAAAAATCCCCAATCTTTTTAATCTTTCCTCATGTGGTAATTCTTCTATGTCCCTAATCATTTTTGTTGCCCTTCTTTGTACTTTTTCTGATTCTGATGTATCTTTTTTTGAGACGAGATGACCAGAACTTCATGTATTATTAAAGATGTGGGTATTTAATGGATTTATAGAATGGCATTATGATATTTTCTGACTTAATATCTTTCCCTTTCCTATTTTTGAATTGCCACTGAACACTGAGAACTATGTATGACGACTCCAAGATCTTTCTTGAGTAGTAACAGCTAATTAAGACCCCATCATTTTGTATGTATAGTTGGGATTATTTTTTCCAATGTGCATTGCAACACTGAATTTCATCTGTCATCTTGTTGCCGAGTCCCCCCAGTTTGGAGAATTCACTTTGTAACACTTCGCAGTCTGATTTGTACCTAAATATTTGAGTGATTTAATATCGTCTGCAAACTTTGCCACCTCGCTGTTTACCATTTTTTCTAGATCATCTGAATATGCAGAATAGCACAAGTCCCACTACAGATCCTTGGGGGGAGGAGGAGTTGCTATTTATCTCTCTTCACTGTGAAAACTGATCTTTTATTCCTACCCTTTGTTTTCTTGTCTTTTAATCTGTTAATGATCCATGAGAAGACCTCCCCTCTTATTCCATGACTCCTTTCTTTGTTTAAGAACCTTTGGTGAGGGACCTTGTCAAAGGCTTTTTGAAAGTCCATGTTTACTATATCACCCTTGTCAACATGCTTGTTGACCACCTTAGAGAATTCTAATAGATGAGGCATGATTTCCTTTTACAAAACCCTTGTTGACCCTGTCCTGACATGTTGTGTTTATCTATGTTTGTTAATTCTGTTCTTGACAAGAATTTCAACCAATATGTCTGGTACTGAAGTTAAGATTAATTGCCTGTAATTGCCAGGATCACGTCTGGAGTCTTTTTAAATTATCAGTGTCACATTAGCTATGCACCAGTCATCTGGTACAGAGGCTGATTTAAGCAATGGGTTACAACCACAGTTAGTAGTTCTGCAGTTTCGTATTTGAATTCCTTCAAAACTCTTTGATGAACACCATCTGGACCTGGTGACTTAGTACTGTTTAATTTATCAGTTTGTTCCAAAATCTCCTTTATTGATATCACAATCTGAGACATTTCCTCAGCTTTGTAACCTAAAATGAATGGCTCAGGTGTGGGAATCTCCCTCAGATCCTCTTCAGTGAGTACCAATGCAGAGAATTCGTTTAGCTTCTCCGCAATGACCTTTTCTTCCTTGACTGTTCAGTGGTTCCAGTGATTGTTTGGGAGACTTCCTGTTTCTTGTGTACTTAAAAAAAACCCTTCTGTTAGTTTTTGTCTCTTCTTATAGTTGTGCTTCATATTCTTTTTTGGTCAGCCTAATTATACTTTTACACTTTTTGACTTGCCAGAATTTATGCTCCGTTGTACTTTCCTCAGCAGGATTTGACTTCCAATTTTTACAAGATGTCTTTTTGTCTCAAACCACGTCTTTTTGTCTCAGACCGCCTCTTTTACTCTTGTTTAGCATGGTGACATTTTTTCGATGGTCTTACTGTTATTTTTTTTTTATTTGGGGTATACATTTAGTTTGAGCCTCTTTTTAAAGTTTCTGTGCAGTTTTCAGGTATTTCACTCTTGTGACTCTTCTACGGTATTGTTTGATTATTCTCTTTCAGATATAGTGCCACTCCCTCACCAACGTAACCTACTCTGCCATTCCTATATATTTTGTACTCTGGTATTACTATGTCTCATTGATTATCTTTGTTCCACCACGGTTCTGTGATGTCAGTTATGTCAATATGCTAATTTAACACCACACACTCAAGTTCACCCATCTTAGTATTTATCTGCCTTCAGGGGATGTAATTGAATGGGACTTTTTTTTTTTTTGATGACTTTCTATTCATTTCCTACCTGTACTTTATCAACTTCTGTCCTCTCTTCTTTAGCGTGATTTGGAGTAACCTCTTTATTAAATACTCCTCTAAGGGATGTGTCTGTTCTGACTATGAGCTCCTCTGCACCTGTTGGCTTCCTGCAACCTTTAGTTGAAAAACTCTTCTGCAACCTTTTAAAGTGTCACTTTTTTCATAACTGCTTTGATTTGAGGTTTATGCTGAATATACAAAGTTCCATTCATTTACAGATAAAATGTCTTTGAAAGTGTCATTTTTTTGGTGCCTGGTCTCATACGACTTGTTGGTTAAATATTGAAATGACTAGTGGAAATTGATTTAGTCAATGGCAGTTCATCAACTGCGTTACAGTTTAAATTCTAAGGTAAAAACATTCTGTCCACGGTATTCATATACTTTAAGCAAAGGCAATTTTGTAAAATCAAACTTAAACCATATGTTCAGAAAAGAAGACACTGACATTTGAAAGTGTCATTTTTTCCCCCAAATTAATGGTTTAAAAAATATGTGACTGAGAAGACAAAAACTAGCACTGTGTGCGGGGCAAATACAAAGCCATTGAACTGATGATTTTTATATTGTTGATTGAAAACTGGGAAGAATAATAAAGCTCCAGATTAACCTTGTCTATAATACCATCCTCCTTAGGCTGTATGTGAAAAGCTCCAGGAACAGGATCCTCTCTAACAAGTGCCTGCTGATTCTAGACCTCCCACAAAAATTTGATTTAGTGTTTTCTGGGACTTTGGAGGAAGTTTTTTCTATTTGTTTTCTGAGAGCTGTCCTGGATTTTTCAGATCTCTACATTGGTAGCAACCAACTAAAATTATATTTATTACTTTTCTTAAATTGTCTTTAAAATTGCCATTTATAAATAGTACTGGCTTGCCAAGTAGGATAATTGTTGTGGCCTTTATAATCGCTATGTACCATGAAGATTTTATATTGTGTATTCGTAAACTGTCAATCAAATCTAATTTTACTCCTCTTTTTTTCCCTTCACAATCTCTTACCTAGGCAATCATGGCCAACAAAAATCGATGTACCCCAGGACCTGGAGGATGACCTTACAGCTTCTCCTCTCTCCCATGCAACTGTTCCTCAGTCTCCAGCTCGCACTGCTGAAAATGTTCTGAATGGTCACAGAAGTAAGGCACTTGGCGATTCAGCAAAGAAAGAGGATATCCCTGAATTAGCTGGGCCAGCACTTTCAGTGGTTCCTTCAGCGACTTTAAAACCCACCACTAGTGGCCGGAAGTGCTTGTTTAGAGTAGAAGAAGATGAAGAGGATGATGAAGAAGATAAGAAACCCATTTCTCTTTCAGCTCAAGTTGTTTTGCGCCGCAAGCCTTCGGTTACAAATCGTCTCACTTCCAGGAAGAGTGCACCAGTCCTCAATCAAATATTTGAGGAAGGGGAGTCAGACGATGAGTTTGACATGGATGAGAACTTACCCCCAAAGCTTAGCAGGTTAAAAATGAATATTGCTTCACCTAGCACAGTACATAAGCGCTACCACAGAAGGAAAAGCCAGGGTCGGGGGTCTAGTTGCAGTAGTTCTGAAACTAGTGATGATGACTCAGAAAGTAGGAGACGGCTAGATAAAGATAGTGGGTTTACATACTCCTGGCATAGACGGGATAGTAGCGAAGGGCCACCTGGAAACCAAGGAGATGGTGGTGGACAGAGCAAACCAAGCAATGGAAATGGAGGCATAGACAAAACAAGCCCTAGTGATAACAACAAAAGTGGAGGAAGTCCCTCCACGGGCTCCAGTGGTAGCACTAATAACACTTCAGGTTCTACTCGTAGATGTGCTGGATCTGGAAACTCAATGCAGTTATCTTCTAGAAGTGCAGGGGACCTGGTTGAAAGCCTAAAATTGATGAGCCTTTGCTTAGGTTCCCAGATTCATGGCAGCACTAAATACATTATTGATCCTCAAAACAATCTGTCATTTTCCAGTGTGAAAGTGCAAGAGAAATCAATGTGGAAAATGTGCATAAGTTCTACTGGGAGTGCAAACCCAGTTTCATCTTTGGGCAGCATAAAATTCTTTTCTGACCATATGTCAGACACAGCAAATGAGTTGGAACGGATAAAGAGTAAGAACTTGAAAAATAACGTGCTACAACTACCTCTCTGTGAAAAGACTATATCTGTGAATATTCAGCGGAACCCCAAGGAGGGACTGCTGTGTACCTCCAGTCAAACTAGTTGTTGTCAGGTCATTTGACAATGATCTGACTTAATAGCTCGATCTACTTGACAACACCATTCTTCCTATTCAGAGCTGTGAACACCTTATTTCAATGAATCCCTTATTTTGTCTTAATATTTTAAAGTGGACTTTATGAGCAGTTATTTATTACATTTTAATTTTGTGTTTGCTTGATGGTATGACAATGCATGGTCTTTGTGCATGCTGCTAGCCAATACATCTTTCTTTCCCAACATAATAGATTATTTTATTGTGTAATTTTTACACGTATAATTTTACTATGGAAGATCTGGATTAAATTAAAATGTATATCTGGATCCTAGTGTAAATGTAGCACTTGGAAGTTTCATATTCTGCACTTAAACTAGAGAGAGAGAGAAGCTTTTGTTTGCTTGTGAAATGTTAATTCTTGTTCTGACCTTCTGTGATATCTAAAATATGTGATATGTGGCATACTTCTGTGTGTCTGAAACAGAACCAAAGCAATAATGTTTTGATGCTGAAAACTCCTCACGGAGCTTTCAGATATTCCAAGGCTTGTACAAAGCAAAGATGCACTGAAAATTAGTGATCTTAAACTATGATTTTAAACCCACACCTATTTGTCTTAAGCTATATGATTAAAGTTGTGGCTCAAAATCAAACTGAAAAGATCTTGTTTTCCTATAGGCAAGATTTTTTAAGAAGCAACTAGATTGTAAGGCAGCTTTCTCCCATAGAAATATGTTAATATTACAAGCAGACAATCTTCTTTTTTTAATATAACAAAGGTAAATTATAGTATCTACTTCTGAGTTTTTACATTCTAACTGAAAATAGTTTGTATACATTACTTCCGTTACTAGTAGTATATCATGACAATTACCTTAAATATTTTAGCTTTTCATATTCTAAGTGTGACCCTTAGATCTCAAAATGCAATAAAGAATGGAAAATGTTTAAATAATTGGAAGCAAATTTAAATTAATCAGTATTATTGTCTGATAAAATTTTTCCTCTTCATTAGACTTTTTAGCTCTTGTCAGGACTTAATATGTTGTATTGTCTCCTGTATTTGTTCTGTTAATTTCCTTCAGTACTCTTGTTTTCTATTAAAATCATGTCCAATATTTGCAAAAACTAAAAATTGGCACATAAGAAAATATCCTTCCGCATTCTTTAAGCTAAAGCTTTTTCCATATTCTGTCTATTGAAATAATGGCAAATTTGTGCTTTAGAATATTTCTGTACAAAGGTTACTTTTGACCAGATGAACTAACTTTTGTGGAATTTTATCTAGAATAACATATATTGCAGATTCCTAATTTTGGGAAGGGCAAGAATGTTTTATTTTTTCATGCTGTGCACTGGGTCTTCAAAGCAATGCTAGTAAAAATCGGTGGTAGTATGTAGCTGCACCCCAGCCAGACATCGAATGTCTGAGAGGAGCTTACACTGTTTAGCATATTGTAACATTTTACAAAATGGTCAAATACAATGCATTTCATGTACACCGTAGATAGAGTAGAGCACCAAAGAACTGCATTACATTTGGTCATAATTTCTGTAGTTCACACTGGCTTTTCTTAATTAGTATGATATGTTTTATTAGGACAATCTACATTGCACAGGATACTTTTACTGTCTAGACTAGCTAGGGATTATACGCTCTGCTCCCTAAACAAAACAAGTGATAAACATTTTACTTTATGGAACTTTTCAGTTTTAAGCTACAGTTGCAGTTCAGTCAGTGTGATATTTATAAACTGAAAGCTACAAGAAGAGATGTGTGGGTGAAGCCATAGAACACATTTGCTTGATATCTTTGAGCAGGGATCTTAAAAAGGGCCAGAAATAAGATGTGTGGTTCACAGACAGTGAGCATAACATCTTTATTAAAAGTAAGAGAAAAGTTTATAAAGGGCATTGGCAATAAACTATTGCAGCTTTTTTTTCCAAGTATTGTAAATACTTTCCTGATATTATGTACAGCCTTGGAATGGCACCTTTTAACTAACCCCAGGTGTATTTTGTTTCCAATGTTTTTATATACAGATGTATATATGGTGCTCACTTTAGAACAGCAGTGTTGACCATTTATGCTGCAGAGCTGTATTATAGCCTTATTAGTTGTGTATGGTTGGTTGAACTTCTGGGTGTACAAAAGGTAGTCTGAGTGTTGTCCTTTTATCCATTTGTTCATAGGTGAATGATTGTGCATGTGTTGTATGTTATATTATGTTGTCATGTAAAAGGAAGGGAGAGAATAACCACTACATTAAAATAATATTGGACCAAACTATTTAGAGCAAGTAAACAGTTTCTTGTACCCCTTAACCTGTCTTTAAAAGTTACATATAGTTCTGGTAGCATATAAATTAAATATTGTGGAAAAACAATTAGTCTTGTATTTTTATCTGTGTGTATATATAAATGTACCTTTAGCAACTTTATCTGTATTTAAGATGTGACAATCTTGACACAGAATTTTAAGAGTAGCAGTAAAAATAAAATAGAACAGAATTAAATAACTTCTCACCAAGAAAGAATGTGTGTGTTAAGAGGGTACAGAAATATCAGCTGATCTTGTCAGTTGCTTCCAGCAATGTTTGGCTTTATTCATTGTATAAACATTCATGGTGTGTGACAGAAATGGAAAATCCAGTTAATAAAATGACATCTTGATTGGTGCATAAACTTTGTTTTCCATGTCAACTTTATACAATTTGCTAATCAGACTATTCGTTCTACACTATGGGGGAGAAATAAAATCTCTTCTGCTCTAGTATCACTTATCAGAATATATGAAATGGTGGTGGGGGTTGGTTGCAACACATGGGAAGGTCTTTGCAACATGAGGCTTGATTCACAAAAGTGCCTAAAGTAGTAGTTTAGTTAGGAACTACTGCCATTTACAAAACTGTCATTCACCTGTCGCCTATAGCTCTAGGTGCCTAAATTTCTGCTGGTTGGGTATGTGCAATGTCATTTAGCTGCTCAGCAGTGAAGCTCAAACTTAAGCCCTGATAGGGCTTAAGCAGGGCCTGTTCCAGGAGATGTGGTCAGTGCATGCTTAACCTGCACAAGACAGCAGGCTACAAGCACACTGGGAAATTTTGGGGTCTGGCTGGTGGCTAGGGTACTTGGGATGAGGGGAAGTCCTAATTTATAGCATGAAGTTGAACCTCTCTTCCCATAGCCAAAGTGAATCGCCTAACCACTGGACTATCAATCTCTCATTCTTTTTCTGGCTGACTAAACATTTATTTTCACAAAGTGGAACAGCTTCAGAAGAGACTGTAATCCAGAGCAGCCAATAGCCAGGTGGTTGGGGCACTCTCCTGGGATGTGGGAGACCTGGGTTCAAGTCCCTGCTTCAAATCAGGCAGGGCAGGCATTTAAAAACAGGCCTTCCATGTTGCAGGAGAGTACCCTAACCACTGGATTATAAAGGGAATAGGCTTTCCTTCTCTGCTCCCTTCACCCCCTGTGCAGCTGAGCTGTCTTGGGTGCCTAATTCCAGCTGAGGATTCATGTCCAAATTCTGAGCAAGTGAGAGGGCATCTCCCTCTAATTTGGAGTTAGGCCCTGTCCCTTGGCATTTCTTACTGGCTAGTTTAGGTGTTCACAAGCTGAGGGGGGAGCTGCCTATCTTCTCTATCTCTCCCCACACACTGCATAGTGCGGCAGGGTGCTTATCTTGGACCTATGAATTCCAGTGGGTAGCAGGGCACTTAATGAGTTGCACATTGCACTTGTGTATACTTAATATGGAACACCATCGTTAAGGCTATGGAAGAGGTTCGTTATAAGTCCCTTGTGTCCACCCACACTTGTGTACACAAGACCACAACCATTTTTTGTGCTTAAAAGGTCGATGGCTGGCAACAACTGAAAGGTAACTTTAGCAGTTTGAGAGTGAAGCCAAGCCCTCCAGGAGTAATGTGTCATCTCACTCTTAAACATCTGAACTTTAAGAACATAGCATATAAATGTTGGTCTCAGATATTCTCCAACATGAGCAAGTTTGACAAAAACTGGATAAATTATTGATACATTGGAGAAATGGTCTGAAACCAACAAGCAACAGAACAACAAGCTGAACATTAGGCCTTGTTTTGCTTGCCAGTTGCAGAAATGCAGGGCTGGAAAGGACCTCAGTAGATCTAGTCCAGTCACACCTACACTGAGGCAGGAGCAAGAATACTAAGACCATCCCTGATAGTTTTTTCCGAAGTGCTCCAATGGTGGAGTCCATAACCTCCCATGGAGCCTAGCTCAGTACATAATCATGCAGACAATCAAAAAGTGATTCCTAATTATCTAATTAAAATCTCCCTTGCTGCAGATTTAGCCATTTCATTTTTCTGCCTCCAGTGAACTTGGAAGACAATTGGTCCCTGTGCCCTGTTCTCTTTGTAACAGCCTATAACATATTTGAAGATTGTATGAGCGTCTGTCCTCAGTCTTCTTTTCTTAAGAGTAAACATATCCAGGACTACTACTATTTTTTTTTAATCTTCCATTATGTCAAGTTTTCTAAAGGTTTTATCATTTTTGTTTTTCTCCTCTGGTCACCTTTGTGTTTCTTCATATCTTTAAGGTATGGCACCCAAAACTGGACACAATACTCCAGCTAAGGCCTTACTACTACCAAATTACTGCCAATATCTTACATATAACACTCCTGTTAAAATAGCTGAGACTATTTAGCCTTTTCTGCAACTGAACATTGTTGGCCCATCTTCAGTTTGTGATCCATCTTAAGTCTCAGCTCCTTTTCAGCAGAACTACCATCTAGCCCGTTGTTAGCCTCCATTTTGTATTTGTGCATTTGATTTTTCCTTCATAAGTATAATTCTTGTCAGTCACTTGTCTTTACTGATTTCATCTAATTGATTTCAGACCAATTCTTCAATTTGTCAAGGTCATTTTGAATTCTAATCCTGTCCTCTCCAAAGAGCTTGCACAATTCCTCCCACCTTGGTGTCATCCACAGATTTTATACTCCATTATCTAAGTCAGTAATGAAAATATTGACTAGTACTGGACCCAGGACAGACAGCTGTAGGACCCCACTAGGTTTTTTCAACCAGTTGTGTACCCATCACATAGAAATTTCATTTAGACCACATTTCCCTAGTTTTCTTATGAGAATGTAATCTGAGACTGTCTCAAAAACCTTACTAAACTCAAGATACATCATGTCAACTGCTTCCTCCCATTCACAAGGTCAGTAACCCTCTCAAAGAAGGAAATTAGGTTGGTGTAGCGTGATTTGTTCTTGACAAGTTCATGGTGGCTATTACTTATCAGCTTATTATCCTCTAGATGCTTATACATCGATTGTGGAATAATTTGTTCCAGTATCCTTCCAAGTATCAAAGTTAGGCTGACGGGTCTATGATTACACAGATCCTCCTTCCCCTCGTTAAAGAAAGGTACTGTTTGCCCTTCTTCAGTCCTCCGGGACCACGTGCATCTCCCTCTCCCACTCCCCCCCAAAAATAGCTTATGGTTCCCAGGATTGTTTCAGCTAGTTCCTTAAGTACCCTAGGATGAATTTCATCAGGTCCTGCCAAAATGAATACTTCTAACTTGTTTAAATACTCTTTTATGTACTGTTTTTCAGCTTATGTTCCTTCCCCTTATTGTTAATATGTTAAGCATCTGATCACACTTAACCAGTTAGTCCATGTCTACACTTAAGCTTGCAGTGGCACAGCTGTGCTGCCGTAAGATCACTTGTTTGGCCATGTTATGTGAACATGAGTTCTCCCATTGACCTCATAAAATCAGCTCAATGAGCGGCAGCATTTATGTTGGTGGGAGAGCGTCTCCTGCTGACATAGCACTGTGCTCACAAGTGCTTATACCACCAAAACTTATGTCGGTCAGGGATGTGTTTCTTTTTCCACATCCCTAGCAACAAAAGTTTTGCCGATATAAGTGCCAGTGTAGATATGGCTTTAAATGAAGCCTGAAGCAAAACAGTCATTAACCAGCAAAGCTGCATTGACGTCTTCCATTATTAGCTCTCTCTCCCCGTTAAGTAGGGGCCCTATACTTTCCTTAGTCATCCTCTTGCTCCAGGTATTTATGGCATCTTTTATGTCCCTTGCTAAATGTAATTCATTTGGTGCCTTAGCCTTTCTGATCTTGTCCTTATGTGCTTGTCCTATCCCATAACAATCTGTTCGTTTTCACTTTTTGTAGAATTCCTTTTTGATTTTCAAATAGAGTTCCTGATGCAGCCACTTTGACGTCTTACTAGACTAGTTTGCACTTGTACCTTACTGCTAGCACTCTTTTTTCCCTTACATATTCTTCCCATGGGATCATACCTATCAGTCCTAAGTTGGCAAAATCTCCTTTTTGAAGCCCATTGTCCTTATTCTGCTGCTCTTCTTCCATTCCTTAGAATAATGAAATTCACCATTCCATGATCACTTTCATCCAAACTGCCTTTGCACTTTCACAGTTGCAATACATTCCTCCCTATTAGTCAGAATCAAAACTGGCTGGCCCACTGGTTGGTTCCTCCTACTTGTACACTTAGAATTAACTGAGAGGAAGCAGTTGGTAAGAGCAGAACAGAGCTCTGAAATAATACTAGCCAAAATTAAAATGTATCTACAAATAAATACAGAATACAGATTCTATCTAAGATGGAGAAAAGAGGGACCAAATGTGGAAGGAATCAGACAATTTTTCCACCCTTCAAGAGATTTTAAACATAGCATTTCACCGTAAAATTAGCCCACCAGTACTGTCAATGCTAATGAACAATTTCAAGAGACGCAGGCAATTATCTAAGAATAAATCAGTAATTTAGATTGACAGACCTGTGTCTCAATATGTTTGAAGCCTAAATCTTGGATTTACTTTTCTAATTTAAGTTTAACAAGTGGCTGAGGCTTGAAACTGTTCCTATATTCAGTCACACATCTTTTGTTTAGTAGACTGAAGTTTGAATCTCTTCCCATTAAATGTTTTTTGTTAAATATTGTTATGAGAAAGTTTCAAATTTAGAGCACATATTAAATGTGCTTTACTTCATCACTGATTTAATCTTTTATCTACTGAGCATTATAGTTTGATTTCCCCTATTAAGCTAACATAAGGATGCAAGGGGCCTTTGACGAACAAGGTAAATCTTTGTAAGTTTAATTGATTCAATTTACTACTGGAACCTCTTCACAGTGCAGCATGTAATCCCCAAAGCCGGGTCCCAAACTGCAGTGTGTAGTGTCCCTGACATATGGGAGAATAACTCTTCAGGAACAGTTGATCTAGAATACAGGAAACAAGCACTGAACCATGAGGATGACTGAAAAACTTAAATACTCAAGATCAAATACCATGTTGGTTTACATGCATTGTTGTGATTTACCAACTCATTTACTTACCGGATATCTGCTTTAGGTTTAAAATGGCTGTTTCAAGTGTATTTGCGACTCTTGTTAAATGACACCAAGTCACATTTATTCCTACTGTATCATCACACTGAATTATATCAGGCAGGAATTTGTCCTAATAACTCTTCAAGTGTGCAGCACAGAATGAAACTCTGACTTCGTTCACCTTAGAAATCAATCTGTTTATAGTGTTTCTGGCAGGAAGGATATAAATATATAACTTTTTTTAAAAAGTGACTTCCAGTTTTGACTAGAGCCTCAAGCATAAATTGACTCTTCCATTGGTGCATCAATGAGCTTCTGAAATAAACAGAAGTACTGTAAATCAAACAAAAGCTTGTTTACTGCATTCAGACTTTCTGCTACATCTGCCTCTGTTTGTTTAGTTGTATACATTTTACCAATATTTTCCTTTCCCAACTAAGGAATGGGTATATTCACTTGTTTAAAAAAGCATCTTTCCACTACCATCTAATCAATATGGGTATATTGTAATATACATTAAGTAGTGTGGAACTTAGTCACTGTATTGACAAGCTTTTGGGATAACCTAGCTCATGGTTCAAAAGCTGACACTTCCGGCCTCTAAGCATGGTGCTAAGGGGATGCCGTGCTGGCAGAGAGCAGGCATCTTGCTGAAAAGATATAACAGAGGTCCTGATCATTTTTCTGATGAGATTGATTTAACCCCATTTTCAAGACTATATCCCTAGGAAGGCATCTACACTGAGCCATCCTAAATGTTCCTTGTAGTTCCATCTAAATCAGTTTTTTCCTCAGGTAACCCTCAGCCATGCACACAACAATTTTGTAGGAGGGCTAGCACAGAATATCTACCACATTCTCTTCCAAAGACATCTGTGCATCAGGGTAGGTGAAATGACTCTTCTCTTTACATACTGCCTAGGGTGTTTTGGCATCGTTCTGGATAAATTGTATAAAGTGAGGCAATATGGGAGATTTTGTTCAACCTCAAAACTTTTGCAAACATTAACAGAAAGGGTTTGTGGACCAAGCACTGGCCCATACCAAGTTGCTTTTTCATAAAAATAGAAACACCTCTTGCAGTTTGCTACATGTGAATATTTTTTTAAAATGAAATACCCCTCTCCTGCCTCAATATCAGTTCTACCTAGTGTAGGGATTTTTCAAGGCAGCTTCTGCAGAGTACTGGTGATGTTCTTTATGTCCTGGGGTGGGTGGGATTTTCCTGTAGCTCACAGAACAGTTGTATATTTGGAGGAAGTTGGTCAAAGATGGTATTATCACACCATTGTTCCAACCAAATATTTGGAATTGGACCTACTGGCATAAATTAGTGATTATTTGGCTGTGCTACATTTTTCAATTCATTTCAAATTACATTTTTATGTAAAGAGCCAACACACATAGCACTTTAGCAAAAGGACCCTGTCAACAGTGCCTTAACCAAATTAAATTAAAACAAAACAAAAAACCAAGTAGAATAGAAGGGATCAAATCCCCACCATATCTATCCTTAGGCTCCTAAAAGAAACTTTTCACATGTTACCTTTAGCTCCTTAAGCTGTATTCTTTTCCATGAGCACTAGACATCATTCAGACAGAATCCATCTGACATCTGATGGGACGAGGTCCCTTAGCTCAGGTTCTGTTAGTCAGGATTGCCCAACGCAGTAGGTTCCCTCTTCCCTGTAAGGGTCTCCGTGAAATTCCTGAAGTTTATGCCTCCCAAGTAGTATCTTTAAACAAGATTTAATTAAAAAAATAACAGACTGAAGCAAAATAAATGGTGTGAATCACACTGTTTTTACTCACTATGTGACTAGTTAAGCCTGATATATTCACAATGTGTTTAACCGAAGTCAAGTTACAGCTTTACCTTTCTATAGGGCATGTTTTCCTTTTCTGCGTTTGGCTTTCCAGTGGCACCTCCTTTTTGGTTTTGGATGTCTTGGTCTCCCTCCCTTCATCTTGGAGCCCAGACTATCACTATTTTTGATGTTCTGAGCTTATTACCATCAGAAAACAATTTAAAAATAGGAGAGAGACATTTTCGTGATATGCAAGAGTCAAATATCTCAGTACACGGGTGAAAGTATCAGACATACAACCAGGGAGTGTTCATTTTAATAGCTCTGTTACTATCATTTCAGTTAACAAACAGATCCATTAATACAGGACGACTGTTCTGAAGAACAACCAAATGGTAATCAGAGTTAATGCTGAATGAAAAGAATACACAACTACCATTCATCTTCATAAACTACTAATCAGCAATTCCTGTTTCATGCCAAATGCTTTCTTACCAGCTTCTGAAAATAATTTAACTGAGATTCTTTATAAAATGAACATATTATCATCTCATTTTATAGTATACATTTCCAAATAACTAGCTTTGTGATTGGTCCTATGGAAAACGTCAGACATCACACTATTTAATAAACAAAATTTAAATTAATTTTCTAGTAAATGCTGTGAACAGTGTATAATAAGCTGTCTTTGAAAAAAAGATATGCCTTTGGAAATGATTAACTATTCTACTACAAGGACAAAAATGGTTAACAAGTATAAGGAATGATACACTAAGAATTAAGTATTAATACACCAGGCACACCTTCTCTAGAAAAGCTGCAAATCAAGACTGCATTTAGCATCAGGATACTTACTCTTAAAGATCTGTTTCATATAATTTTGATATAATATACAGTTGGTTATGACATATTTCAACCAGCTCTACCATAAACTGGAGTGATGCTCTATATTCTGTCTCACCAGACAACCGTTGAATATTTCATATGAAATGAAGAGGAAAAGGAAAGGGGAAACAATTTTTCATTGTGTCAAGCAATCAGTGTTGATGACCAAGTACAGATAATAGATATTATCTATTGAGTAATACATTGTAGAGTGCAAATACAGTAAGATTTTAAATACTTTAAAAGTATGTTTACATGCTAATGCTCAATTCATCTTCTTTTCTCCATGTGTCTCCTCCTTCAGTGACTCGGCTGCAAGTTTCATTTGCTGTGAGGAAAAAAAATGGTGTCACACACTTGTTGCAGTACAGTTTAAATGAGGCCAACAAAACAACGGAATCCGAAGGTAGAACTGAAAAAAGTGTCACTTTGAATCTCATCAAATAATGTTTAAAATTACAAGAATTTTTTTTAAATTAATTCAAACGTTCCTTTGTAAAAGTAGTGAAAATTCACTGCACTTACAGCATGACTGAATTTTACTAGTGAGAGCCAGGAACAGTAATTATACAAGTCTATGGACATAAGCAAACTCCTCCTGACATTATAATCAAAGAGGCTGATAAAGGAGGTGCTGTTGTCATCATGGACAGGTCGGACTACCAAAAGGAGGCTACCAAACAACTCTCCAATACCAATTTCTACAGGCCACTTCCCTCAGATCCCATTGAGGAATATACTAAGAAACTGCACCATCTGCTCAGGACACTTCCTTCACTAACACAGGAACAAATTAACATATCCTTAGAGCCCCGACGGGGGCTATTCTATCTACTATCCAAGATCCACAAACCTGGAAATCCTGGACGCCCCATCATTGGCACTCTCACTGAAGGACTGTCTGGGTATGTGGACTCTCTACTCAGATCCTACACCACCAGCACTCCCAGCTATCTCCATGACACCACTGACTTCCTGAGAAAACTACAATGCATTGGTGACCTTCCAGAAAACACCATCCTAGCCACCATGGATGTAGAGGCTCTCTACACAAACATCCCACACAGAGATGGAATACAAGCTGTCAAGAACAGTATCCCTGATGATGCCACAGCACAAGTGGTTGCTGAGCTCTGTGATTTTATTCTCACACACAATTATTTCAAATTTGGTGACAATATACACCTCCAGACCAGTGGCACCGCTATGGGCACTCGCATGGCCCCACAGTATGCCAACATCTTTATGGCTGACCTGGAACAACGCTTCCTCAACTCTCATTCACTCACGCCCCTTCTCTGTCTACGCTACATTGATGACATCTTCATCATCTGGACCCATGGGAAAGAAACTCTGGAAGAATTCCACCATGATTTCAACAGCTTCCACCCCACCATCCACCTCAGCCTGGACCAGTCTACACGGGAGGTCCACTTCCTAGACACCATGGTGCAAATTAATGACAGCCACATTAACACCACTCTATACCGAAAACCTACTGACAGCTATGGCTACCTTCATGCCTTCACCTTCCATCCCGGACACACCACACGATCCATTGTCTACAGTCAAGCACTGAGGTACAATCGTATTTGCTCCAACCCCTCAGACAGAGACCAACACCTACAAGATCTTCACCAAGCATTCTCAAAACTACAGTACTCACACGAGGAAATAAGGAAACAGATTAACAGAGCCAGACATGTACCCAGAAGCCTCCTGCTGCAAGACAAGCCCAAGAAAGAAAACAACAGAACACCCACTAGCCATCACCTACAGTTCTCAGTTAAAACCTCTCCAACACATCATCAGTGATTTACAACCCACCCTGGACAATGATCCCTCACTTTCACAGGCCTTGGGAGGCAGGCCAGTCCTCGCCCACAGACAACCCACCAACCTCAAGCATATTCTCACCAGCAATAGCACACTGCGCCATAACAACTCTAACTCAGGAACCAATCCATGCAACAAACCTCAATTCCAACTCTGCCCACATATCTACACCAGCAACACCATCACAGGACCAAACCAGATCAGCCACACCATCATTGGTTCATTCACCTGAACATCTACCAACATAATATATGCCATTATGTGCCAGCACTGTCCCACTGCTATGTATATCAGCCAAACTGGACAGTCCCTACAAAAAAGGATAAATGGACACAAATCAGACATCAGGAATGGCAATATACAAAAACCTGTAGGAGAACACTTCAACCTCGCTTGACACACTATAACAGATTTAAAGGTCACCATTTTGCAGCAAAAAAACTTCAAGACGAGACAGTAGAGAGAAACTGCAGAGCTGCAATTCATTTGCAAATCTGATACCATCAAGGATTGAACAAAGACTATGAGTGGCTAGCTAATTACAAAAGCAGCTTCTCTTCTCTCAGTGTTCATACCTCCAGACCAGCTGCTAGAGGAGGACCTCATCCTCCCTGATTAGAGATAACAAGCTGGTTCAGCCTGATTGAACTAATCTTGTTATCTCTAACCTGGCCCTTGCCTCTTATATATTCCTGCCCCTGGATACTTCCACTGCTTGCATCCAACAAAATGGGTATTAGCCCATGAAAGCTTATGCTATAATACTTTAGTTAGTCTTTAAGGTGCCACAGGACTCTTTGTCACTTCAAATGGAGTCACTGAGACCTAGAGGCACCGCATGTAAAAGATTAGCAAAGCTGTGAGTTGCAACACTGGAAGAGTATATCAAATTAAACCTATTCTTTTAATATCCAGCCATGTTTTCAAAAGGACTGTGTGAGGAGATAAATACAATTCTAATATTTAGCAGCCATTTATAACTTCTCTGATGTTTTGAACCAGCACTGCAGATTGATTAACTTCTCTTTGCTATAAAGTCTATGAAAAATATTTTGTGGATATATTGATAAATCACACTTCTATAAAACTCTTTTTTTAATTTTAGAGGTTTTTATTCTTGGAGAATGCATTATCCTTTTAGCGTGTCATTTTGTGGCTTTTCTTTGAAAAATTAAAACAGGCAGCGAAGCTTTCTAATAGAACCTCTTGCTAATTAAACTAATTAAAAAAAAGCTGTCTCTCAACTGCACCTAACTTTTTTGGAAAGGAGGTCTTAGACATACTGTGGCCCTATATTTCAGAACAAGGTTTCAACCTGCTTACGTATGTATAATAAACACAGTTAAAATCTTGTTATGTACCACCCCACAAAATTTACTTCACCCATTGTATTTCTGGCATTCTGTATCGTTAAAATGAGGTAAAAATACACAGTAACTAAGCACTGCAAGTATACCTACATTTCAGCGTTTGTTGCCCATTGTATAACTCATCCGTGTTCTGTTTTCCATAGTCGGGTAAAGAGATTGTGTTGCTTGAAAGCTTGTCGGTTTAATTTATTAAAGTCACTATTTTCATGGAATTGCCAGGCTAAAACCTCTGCCAGCTGACAGCTCAGAACTCTGGGAACATGCACACTAAGCTGCCAGCAGGGCTGTTGCTAACAAGACCTAACTGTGCTCCTAGTTCTCCTCCTCCCATGAACAAGTCTGGCCCTTGCATCCTGACTCTATGCTGGCTTTGATTGCCTATTTGTTCACTTCTCCAACAAATACCTTTCTTCTTTCTCCCATGTAACCTCTACCACATGGAACTTTCCTCCATGAACTAATCTGTAAAACCATCCTCATTCCTCCTTTGAACTCCTTGTCAATACCATGTCTACCTGACAACAGGGACTTTCAACTAATAATGGCTAGGCAGAGGGCCAATAGAGATTACAGATATTTCATTTATATTAATATTTTAATGGCATGACCAGATACAATCTAAATGTGCACACAACCAACCTGTGTAACCTGACATTCCAATCACTGTTATCAGACGTCCCTTAGTTCTACCTCTACTTCTGCCTGCATGCATTATAGCTGATTACTGTATTGTTTGTGTTTACGCAGCTATCATATCCTATGAACAGAGGCCAGAGAGCATCAGGGTTGTAACCAGGGGGTAGCTTTGGACCTACATAATTCATGAAGAAATCTCTCACATTAGGCACCCAAACCTGCAATCTTGGTATCATAGGGTCAAAAACTTATTTATTTTCCTTTTGCTTTGATAGTTATGTGATGCTTCTTCCTGGGCCATATTTTCAGGTACATAAAATGGGGACCATGAAGATCAATTGTAACAAGTAATCTTAGATAGGGTGGAAAAATTAAATTATTGGAACATATTCATATTCTTTGTCATTATATGTTCCATTTCAAAAATGTGAATGGAATTTGCCTGTGGACTGAGCACCAGACTCCTGACCAGGTAGTCTGAAGATGTTAAAGAGGAAATAGCAAGCCCTACTGAATATAAAATTTACTGTACTGAAGTGTCCTGAATATTGTGCTGTATGTTTTTCTTGTAAACTTATTGAAGTTAATTTTTTAAAAATTTTATTTCTAGTGTCAGGCTTTTGAGAGAACCTACTGCTCAATGCATCACTATCATTGGGGAGCTCTCAAAGTCCCTTGGAAGAGAGAGTTATACTTCATTTTATTCAGTTCCTTTTCTTTGCCAGGCACTCTGCTGCTAAAATAGATGAATTTTCTCCCTGGTAAAAATAAAATCTGGAAAGAGGGCAGTGGTGGTGATTTGTGTTATTTCTGAAGCTACAGTTAAGGTTTTGTCTCCATTACCAGAGAGGGCTCAACATGAAGCAAGGATGCCAGGCATCAAAAATATCTGCTGAGGGAAGTTGAAGTTGTTATGTGCATCTTCTCAGTAACAAAACTGTATGATCATTCAAGAGTTTGTGGAATCAGAAAGAAACTGGATGAAGCTGAGCCAAAGGAACTATTTACATACCACCTGCAATTAACAGGTAAAGGTCTCACAATATTATAAAAAATAGAATTTGTGCACGTATACTAAGGCAGGGAACACTGAGAATAAACTCCATAAAGATACATTGAAACAAGTAAGAAATAACTAGCTATTCTTTTGAGAGAAAGGGGATTGAAAGATATAGTCAAAACAAAGAGAGCAGATTGCTATGGACCTGAACATGAGGGAGGGAGGGAAGGGGAGAAGGTAGTTGCATTGAGTAGCATTTTTAGAATTCAAGAGTTCACAGTCTTGAACATAGCATAACTTAATTCTACAGACAGGGAAAGAGAAAGAGATCTGAATGTTAAAATATGGAAAGCAATCTCATGAGAAAGTAACTTTTACACAAAAAGAACAGGAGTACTTGTGGCACCTTAGAGACTAACAAATTTATTTCAGCATAAGCTTT
>ML677349.1:56858030-56885246 GCA_007922305.1 Dermatemys mawii | reverse complement strand
ATATATATATATATATATATATATAAATAAATTTGTTAGTTTCTAAGGTGCCACAAGTACTCCTTTTCTTTTCTCTGTTCTTTTTACAGATATAGACTAACATGGCTGCTACTCTGAAACCTGTAACTTTTACACAATCTCTAAAAGATTACCTAGCCATGCATTTGCCTAATTGTTCAATGAGTGTTTGAAAATGCCACTGTCCTAAAGTTTAACCTGTTTTCCTATTCTTTTTTAAGGTTTCATTTTACCAAATATGTACAGAGTGGCATAAAGACAGGTGAACATATAAGTAAGCATATAACAGTACTGTCACAAAAACTGGAAATGAATAAACTGCATGTGTTTATAAAAAGCTTAATGAAAAAATTTCTGCTCAAAAAGGTGGGCTCATCAGTTGAAAATGAAAGAGAGGAGAGACCTCGGTGTGTTAGTTGATAACAAGATGACTGTGAGCAACCAACATGATTATGGCTGTGAAAAAGGAAATGCAATCCTACGATGCAGATGGCAAGATATTTCCAGTAGAGAGAGGGAAATGCTAGTGCCATAGTACACGGCACTGATAAGACCTAATCTGGAAAATTATGTACAGTTCTGGTTATCTATGTTCAGCAAAGAGGAATTAAAACTGAAACAGGTGCAGGATGATCAGGGGAATGGAGAGCCTGATTACAAGCGGAGAGTTAAACAACTTGGTTTGTTTAACCTAGCAAAACAAAGGCTGAGAAGAGATAGGATTGCTCTCTATAAACATATATGGGGGCGTGGAGGATAAATACCATGGAGGTGGAAGAACTATTTAAACTGAACAACTATGTTGGCACAAAAACAACTGCTTGTGGTCATGGGTGGGATGGAAACAATTAATTAATCTTAAAATAGAGCTTGATAAATTTATGAGGGATTGTACTCCCAGGGCCAGCCCAGCTCTGTACCTCTGCTCAAATAGTTAATAGCTGCAAATTTGATGGCTGTTAAATGGACTATCTGAAATATCTTTATGGGTCTCAATTCAGTTCTGTGATCCTGATACTTGATTACAGCCAAAAAACATAGCTCATTTTAGCTTTGTTGCTTGCAGTGTTGCAGCCATGCTGGTTCCAGGATATGAGAAAATAGGTGAGGTAAAATCTTTTATTGGAGCAACTTGGCCTAATAAAAAAATATTACCTCATCTACCTGGTCTCTCTCTCACCTTTGTTGGCAGTCTCAACGGAGAAGCCAATGATCAGTGGGAAGGCCTAACTGCCCTCTCACCATAGACATAGTCCATAGAGAGGAAGTTTGCTGTACTTCAACCTGTACTGTAACTATTGTATGGATAAAGAAAGTACTTAAATCCTGAAAACTGCAAATCTGGCACATTTCTCAAGCATTACATTTCCATGAACATTTTAAGAGAAAACATATAAATAGATCAAGTTTATCACTCCATGGAATCATCATTGAAGGTGCGATTCTCTCCTATGTAATCTTTCCTTTCCTTCTCTACTCAACAAAAATCCAAGAACTTTGTGGCTAAATCAAAAAACTTTAAAAATTGTATTTAATTAAATTACAGACAGAAATGCTGACATGGTACAAAAAGAATCAGCAGAGTTAATTTTTTACCTGGAGTTTTAAATAACGCTGTAATGTTTAATTTTCCTCTAGCCACGAAATACATTTTTTTTTAGGCCAACTGAAAAGGCTTGGGGGAGGGGAATTGATTGGCTTGCAAGATTGTTTTTGTACTAAAAAAATCTTTTCTCTCCTCCAGGGTCACTAATTGACTCACTAATAATCTTATGAATTTGAATTAACCACCTCAAAAAAGTGTGAAAGTGGGGAAATCAGCATACTTCCAATATCTGTTTGCAATCATCATCATACGGACATAAAAATCTTGATGCTTTTAGGCAAAGGTGCCAATTATATTTGATTATAGCTGACTCTGAAATAAGGGGCTTTAAAATTGTGCAATTTAATACTATGAACAATACAGGATGTTGGCAAAAGGGAGATAGTTACAGATATAAGCAAATACAAAGAAAGGCATAATTACATTTTAAACCTGGATTAAAGAAAAAAATTGAGCTGCAGGGCATTTTATTATAGCAGTGTCCAGACTTTCCCCACTTAAGGCTTCGTTCAAAACTTACTCTTAATTTGCATGTTATGAATGGATTGCAGCCACCTTTATCTTTAATATCAAAGTACGGATCCTAGAAACTACAGGTCCCAATGTGCAAACTCCGTATCTTGCTGTAAAGCAGCATAGCCTGATCCAGATGGAAGACAATGGGATCTGTAGTCTCATTAGACCACCACTCTAGAGCTCTATGTGCTATACTTTGACTAACTCTGCATTACAAATATAGGAAATCGGTGATCTTTGTATAATGGACTTCTACATTTTTCACCTGAGTATGCTCTGATAAACCATTCCCTACATTTCTTTGTGGTTTTACAAACCACCGTTTACATTTTCTTCAGAATGTTTAGACACATTTTGTATGTATTACCTGTTTTTACCACTTACACATAATGATATTGCTCTTGTGCATTTGCTGAGCTCTATGCAATAGCTATACGTTGCTTCATAGTAACATTACATTTTCCAGTTTTCTTTTCGTTCTTATGTTCATAAGCTATACTGTAGTCAGATCTCCCACAGTTATTGCTACTGGGTCTTACACATTTCAACAGAGAAAAAGGGGCTTAGACAACAGTTCAGCAGCTCACTTGTGGAAAACAAGATAAAATTACCTGAAATAGCTAGAAAGAAGAAAATCAAACTGCTGAGCTGAAACTAGACTTCATCGATGTACCAAGTAAATATTTTTCAACACAAAACCATATACACAAATATGCAGACACAAAAATATGTAGTAAATACAGAGTATTCGCCTCTAACCAGCCACTTCTTTGTTTGCTTTTCTTCTACTATCCAACTAAAATTCCTTCCTTTGAGTTTATTGTTTTAATTTTTATATAGGACTACATGTCAAATTATTTCTTGATTTGTTTCATATTTACAACATGAAAACAGAAAGAGAAAGAAAATGTTCATGTGACATTCATGTGATGGTGCTTGTGTAGATTCTAGGGCTCGTGACTTATGCAGGTAACTGAGAAATATCAGCTAAATCTACATGCCAGCCACCAGCAGGATAATGCATGTTTGCACCTGAAATGAAACTTGATAGACTCCTGCTGCCTTGTATCTTTTATTCCTTTTGAACAACAAAACGTCTAAGAATAAAGCTGACTTGAACAGTAGCAATCCCACAATGCTGTGGGAAAGTATGTGGTGAGCATGGATTTATCATGACTAAGCACTTTCCAAAAACAAGAATTCCAGATATGCAATTTTATTTTCTCTGAAGGTAGTGTCACAGCAGATTATAGTAATAAGCTCAGCGAACGCTTTGGGGCAACAATACAAGCATTCCATAATTGTGGGATACCTTCAGGTTCTTTGCAGGTAGGGAATGATAATTATCTTATTCTCCTTGCTAGAAAATCTCTTTCAAAACAAAAACACTAGTTATTATAAACGTGGAGGAAAGATGGAGCACTCTCAGTTTGGAAGAAGATTATGTGATATCAAGAAGCTAAACGTAAAATCACAATCTAATACTGAATTCGGGCAATACCATTTTACACAGGTATGCGGACAACTCCATGGGGCTGCTGGAGATGAATGTAGCTAAGGCTTGATATGGGATCAATCATTCTTCAGACTGAATGTGCCTTATAATGATCCGGAGCTTTAGATTAATTTAGAAATAGTTGTTTTAGAGTACATTTACACTGCAATCTGTGGTGTGATTACAGCTGGTGTAAGCATACTTGTACTAGCTAGATAAAGCTAGCACAGGTATGCCTACACAAGCTGCACTCACACCTCTGACTGCAGTGTAGACATACCCTCAGATACAGCATAATCTATTAAGGATCCAAAGAAATAAGAACCAGTAAATTCTAAGGGTACTTCTACACAACACACAGCAGCAAACCTCCTAGCACAGGGCTTATGCTACTGCACTAAAAACAGCTGCGTAGCCTTTGCAGGCTGGAGCTTGGGCTCTGAAGCCTAGGGAGCAGGCGGGGCTTCAGAGTTTGAGTGCCAGCCCAAGCTGCAACTTCAAAGTGTTGTCTATACAGCTGCCTTTAGTCTGCTGACCCAGGCTGTGTAGACATACTCTAAGACGTTTATTTGTTCTGTTCCAGATAATAATTTAAGGTACTGCACAGAATTAAGTAGTAGATGTGTCTTTGGTACCAGAGGAACCATTGGTTCCAGTTGCACCAAGACTTCTGGCATGAATAACACCAATATATTGGCACAAGAGCCAGTACTGAAGCAAAAGCACTAATGGGAGGGGGAGGGAAATTAATGAGTCTTCTCTATTAGCTTATGCTGTAGAGGCTCATGCCCTAAGATCCAGAGGCCACAGGTTCAGTTCTGCTCGCCAATGACTGGGGTCCATCAGCATTACACAGGCCTTAACACCATGCATGTTCCCTCAGTGAAGACAGCTCCTGGAAGATGTAATTCTGACCTAATGATGTGATTTGCCAGTGGTCAAACTGCTGGATTTGGAAGCACTACAGAGCATGAGATAGAAATGGTGGATAATAGGGTATGATCTAAGGAACTAAGTGATTGTGACCAGGCAATGTGTCACATGGCACAACATCAATGTCTCCATTGCTCTGATGAGTTTGATATAGTTAAATTCTCTGGGGATGTGAAGAGCTCAGGGATTTCCACCTATCTTGCCCTAAAGAGCAGAGACTCAAGAATAAGAACCATGTCAGATGGTATCTCTAGAGAAATGAAAACATTAAACAGTATAAATTAAAAAATTAAAATATTATATTTTAATAATCTGAGACATTCAGATAGGTGAATGCATTTGTTTTGAAAAATATTATTTAGTCAGTAAATATTGTAAGCAAATATACAACAAAAACAGTCTAACCTTTTATCTTTTGAGAGCATGACATTTAAAAAGCCATGTTAGTATTAAAAGTGGTTTTAATTTAAAATTTATATTATCATATTATTTATCATATGAAGCTTTATCATAATAAAGTAGAAGATATGTATTTTAATTACATTTGTTTTAAATTATCTGATGAACAAGAAATAGCGTCATATCCATCTAAAAGTTACAACAGGCAAGGAATCATAAATTTGCACAGGAAAAGATCTATTAGGTCATTCAATCCTTTCCCTTTCCCTGTGCAAGCTTGTTTCCTGTACTATATTTTCCCTAAAGCATAATTTCTAGAACTTTTTGCAGTCTATTTTTATTTGCCTCTAAACAGACTATTTCCTTTGGGGGACTATTCAACAATCTTCTAGCTCTCAGGAAAACGTTGGCTATTTCTAGTTCTTAGATATTTTGCAAGTTTTCTGAAGAAACCTATCTTAACATTTATAAAATACTGTCAGGGCTTGGCTGAAGCTATTTACAAGCCAATAATAGCACATCAAACACCGTTCCTCCATTCATCCAAGATACTTTCTACAAGGTGAGGTCCCACACTGCCAAGAGAAATCTAGTCCTCAACTTGGAAAGACAACTCTTTCAATAGATAAGAGGTCATTTAGTCTCTCTCAACTAAATGCTGCGGTACTCAGTCCTAATCAGATACAGTCAGTTTATTCAAATTGGCTGTGGTGTCTTTATGATGTGGTCTGCATATACACAAGGGGCACATCTGCGGGTTACGGAACTTCCCCTTTTCATTTAAAGTATGCAGGCAGATATGAATGTATTGTTAGAGGAATACAGCATATTGACTAAAAAGCACGTACGAGAGAGAGAGAACAAATTTTGAAGTGGCCTTCAGAGCAATTTTAAAAACAAAGTAAAATATATGAACTTTAGAGTTTAAATCTCTGTGTTTCTTTTAGATGGCAAATATTGTGGATGCTAAAGTGGTTCTAAAATATAGTGTGATAAATATGTATGAAATGAATAGCATGTAATTTTGAAAGATAATTTAAAATTACCAGACTAAGGGTGAAATCCTGGCCCTATTAAAGTCAACGACAAAACTTCCAGTGACATCAATCCAGCCAGAATTTCACCCTGTTTACAAGGCTATGTTAGGACAAAACATTTTGTGCATGTTTTCCAATAAAATGGTGTGAGTGAAACCTCTTTTGCAATAGGCTGCTAGCTTCTTTTTTTTGGAAGCTATGCAAGTGAGAGGATTTAGTGTTTTGTTTATATTTGTAAAGCTCCTGTTTGTCTGAATCTTTCTAGAACTATAAAGTACTTTTGTTAGTTACTTGAATAAAGCGAAGTGCAGTAATGGAATGCCCTAAACACAAATACTGTTACTTGATGTGTCTCTTTCAGTGCTGTTTTTGCACTGCCATTATAGCCCCTCACAGAGAAGTTGCAGGCTCTCTCTGTCTAGAACTAGCAACCATTTTGCAAAGTTTTAGTATCTTGTAAAATTATGTTTTTGTTTTCTTCTCCTTTTCTTCTTCCTCCCATTCTTTCTCTATTTTATATTCTACATCTTTCCCCCATTTCTCTCTGTTCTTTTTAAAGTTTTTTTTTACTTCCTCTCCTGCTCCCTCCTGATTCCTTTCCCAGCACATTTCCTGGTTGCTTCCTTGAGCTCCTAGTTGCACTCTATTCCTAATCCCTTGTTGCTTCCTCCCAACTGCTCTGCTCTGCGTGCACTTGCAGTAGTAGGGAAGGATCAAATTCAGTGGCATGAAAAGTACTGTGATCACTCTGCTAAGCAGGACACTATGATTCCTACCAACCTCCTCTCCAATGCATATATCTTCCTCCTGGCCAGGGAGAGGGCAGAAACTCCAGGAAGACACTGAACCAGGAAGTACCGAGCACTTTTGGGAAGCAGGTAGGGTGACCAGACATCAAATGTGAAAAATTGGGACGGGGGTGGGAGGTAATAGGCCTCCATATAAGAAAAAGCCTCAAATATCGGGACTGTCTCTACAAAATTGGGACATCTGGTCACCCTAGAAGCAGTAGCAGCATGGTTAGCCAGAAGCTGCAGGGAAGAGAGATGCAGGGAGAAACCCAGAGGGAACTGCATACAGAGCAGGTTGCAGAAGAAGCCAGGGAACTGATGTGGAGTAGGATGTGTCTGTCAGACATGCCGATGGGACCAGGTTGGTGTGGGACTTATGAGGAGAAGAAGTTGGACAGGAAGGCTGATGAGAGATAACCCACTAACTCATCCTGGCCTGGAACCCTGCAAGTTCCTATTTGCTTTGAATAGAGCCTGGATTGGAGAGAGCACTCCAGGAACTAGGCCTTCAAAAAATTCCAACCCTCAGATAGACTGCCCTCAGGGACCCATTCAAGAATGGCTGTTGATCACTTTGACCTGTAACTATTTAAACCACTGTACTCTACAGTATTTGCAACCTTCCCTTTCTTGCCAGGCCTAGTAAAACACTCTTTCACTTTAGCCAAGTGTCTGAGTGGTTACTATGACCCACCAGGGCTAGTGCTTACAAGGCCTAGTAAATTGAAATGCTTTCACCACTTGCTTTTGAATTGTGGTGCACACTGCTGAGCCACTGTCACAATTACAGCACAAACAACCCACTCCCTAGCTTATTCACTACTCCAGTTCAAAGTGTGAAAACTGTTGCCCTTTTCCTTCTCGCACTGCTCTGCTTATTTGCTCAGGAGCAGTGAGAAGGGAAGGAAGAGCAAAGTACAATGAAGATTTTTTTAAAAAAAATCCCTCCCAAAACCTTTTGCTGTTCTACTGTTTGAGCACATACATAGAAGAAAGTAGCAAACTGGAGCCAAGAAAGAAGTGTTAGGTTAGACAGGCATACTGACTCAATCCAACGTGTTCCAGACTGACTTTCTTCATTTACATTGGTATGGACTAGAGCTAATGGTACAGCTTAAGTTGAGGAATTAAGTATTAAGATTCATGTTCAAATGCCATAATAATTTAATGCTACCAGACCATGAAGCTTAGGTTTGAAAGATTTTTTATGGACTACAAAACACTGGCATTATGTACTGACCTTGGCTTACAGATACTTAATTGCCGCAATTCCCTTTCATCACCTTTAACTTAAACATAGTAACAAATATATACCTAACAGGTAACATTTGAAACTAAACATTTGAAACTGTATCTAATCAGTCTATCACTATATGACTATTCTATGAATTACATAATGTAGGAAAACAAAGGAGACTGTACATTACAATTTGTGTTAGAAAATGTAACTCTTGACCTGTAAATTATGTTGGAAAAGCTACCTAATATAGGCGGTTTCATCTGCTAAAATTAAAAAAATACCAGTGGTTGCAGTCAGAGGACTTTAAATAAATGTTTCAGATATCACATGAACTTGAATCAATACAGTGGATTAATATTATCCAGTGAATCACTTTGCTAATTCACTGTGAATTTATGTGGTGTTATAAAAAAAAGCAGGTGAATGAATATTTCCACAGGTCCTTCAGGGCAAATCAAATAAGCAATCTAGGACAAGACAAATAATTATAAGCTATTAACAAGCTGTGGAAATCTATTTTCTGCACTTTGAGCCTCATAATACGTCAATGATCACATGCAGAGTCTTCCTCTTTTGGCACATTTAAGTATACTGGAAACAATCATAAATGAAAGAGTAAAAATTCCATGTACCATTTTAGAACCAATGGAACTCTTCAAATGTGCCAGTTAAATAATAACAAAAATTGACAGCTGTAGCCTGGACTTCCTCAGTAATCTAAGCAAAGCTTAACACTTCTCAGATGTAATGAAAGAATGTAATATTATTTTCTTTATTAATAGGAAATGAGAGTGACCAATTAGCACTGCAAGTACAAATATTAAAGAAAAATGTACAAAACCAAAGAGAAAGGGAGTCATAGGTGATGATTTAGAATATACCAATGTGAAAATGCAGTCACATTCACATACAAAAGAAACAATAACTAGGACACATGCAAAGAATGTAAGAACAAATGAGGCAGAATTTTGGTTATATGTAAACTGATCAATATCATTGTTTTTATTATTATTGTTAGCATTTTGGGGTCCACTCTCAACGTTATGAATGAGAAATTCTTTAGCTGATCATTTTCTATTAGCAGCTTCCCTCCTTACTCATCAGTAATGTGGTAAATACATTCAATGTGTGGAATTAGGAAGAAGTCCAATGTTGCTGCTGGAGGCTCCAGGACTAAGCCGTGCCTGTTGCCTCCATCCAATAGAAGAGTTCTAAAGCCATAGATATTCTTCAGTGACCAACAGTTAACATTAATACAAATAACCTTAAGGCTCCCTTTGGACAAACATTTCAATTTGTTACAAACTGTACTTCGATCATTTACCAGACTACCAGAGAGGGTTGAATGAGGAAAGAAGCTGCTAACAGGAAGAAAATTATCTGGCAAGAAATTTCTCATTCTGCTACACAGGTTCTCTCCTTATTCATCTTTAAGGAGAAGAAGTGAACAATGAATTACAAAGTAATGGAGAGGGAAAGCAGTTTTAATTATAACAGAATAATACAAGGAAATAGAAATTTCCCCCAAATAGAGCAAGAGCCTTATAATTTAAGTAATTATTTTGGGAACCAATCCTGCGATTTATTCCTCCCAATGAACACCTCTGCAGAGGAATGGAAACTTGCTTTGCAAATCTTCCTTACATGAGGCTCACACACTTTTCCCCCACTATATTGTAGAGGGAGCCTTGATTTGTTTTAAATAATTTCCCAAGGGCCTAACATGCCAATTGGTGAAGGATTTTAACATCTTGTCAGTAGCAACTTTGAGGTCGCAAGGATCTGGCATTTGGGGTAAAATAAGATGAGCAGAGTACAATTGGCGCATGTACTCTACACATTTGAGATATATCTTCAGAGTTCCAGGCATGTCTGTTTATGCCACAAGTGTCCAAAGGAGTGTTGAGAATTGGAACAAAACAATGTGAGAACTATTTCCAGTAACTGCAGAAAGAACAACTTATTTGAACAAAAGCATTTCTTGATCTACGTGAATAACCTTTTCCTCACGACAAAAAAAGGCTGATTCTTGTATGGACAGAGGAACTAATTGGAAAGCCTGTCTTTTGGACATAATGGCACCTAGAAAGGTCAGCCACAGACTTATCTAATCTGTCAGTCTGATTAAACTTGACACATGATGATACTCAAATGGGAAGTCAGCCATACCTGCCTAAAGAACCCAGCTAGGCCTGGCTATTCCTACTTTTCTATACTGCTTGGTTGTAGGACTCTAATCAATCATCCTGGAGAAACCAAGTGTAGTTGAGATCACTGGAACTTTGTGGTAGTTATTATTATTTCTGCTATCATGGCATCAAGAGACCAGGGTTCATCATGTTCAGTACAGTACAACTAGAAAGACAGTCCTTGCCCCAGAGAGTTTTGTTTCCCCACACACCAGAAATGTAATTTTACTAGGTCAAGAAATGAAATATCCTGGTTGAATTCTGTCAGAATATCAAAAAGTACTGATGAGGCTAATGGAGAAACCCTGCTGAACTATACTTCTCTTTTAATGCTTGGGCTAACAGCAAGTTGTTCTGGTCCAGATGGAACAGGATTCCTCCCACACAAAGTCTGGGGTTTTCTGTAGGTGTAAAGGAAGTTCCTTCATTATCTATCAAGACCAAAGGGCCTTCTGGGCCAGTAGCAGACTAGAGAAGGTCTTTAGCTCTTACTTTTCTTCTTTTCTACCTCTCTTATGTGAACTGTCTTGAAATGCAGCATATTCTTATCTGCCCAGGACATCAATACTTTTTTTTGTATTGCCACAGAGAAGCTCTGACCTCTGCTTATTCCCTGGTCATGGAAGAGATTTCAACACTCACACATCAATCATAAGCAAAATTCTTGTTTCCTTCTAATGGGAGGTACGAGAAAAAATTCTGTATGAGCACCATAATAGCTACCTGCAGGTTTTCTTGCACTTTCTTCTGAAGTAGCTGGTACTGGCCCATTGTTACAGACATGATACTGTACTTGATAGACGACTGTTCAGAACCTGTGTGGCCATGTCTATGTTTTTGTCCAGACCACTGATAGAGTAATTGAAGTGAACTTAAAGAATACATACTCTGAGCTTTGGGAGTTTTGTCTTCTAGGTATGTACCCTCTGCTCCAAAGCTTGCTTCCATAGTGTGTATGCAAGGGTCTACAGAGAAAAACATGGTTTGAGTGTCAGCATGTTATTTGTACTTAGCTGCCCACAAAGGGTTATTTAGATGTGATCCAGGAATGACACCTAATTTTCCATTGTGTTCCGTGAGAGGTTCCATGTTCTCCAAAGGATTTCTGGAGATGCATTGTTAAAAATCCCATTCAGGGATTGACACAGTGGGTGGCACCAACAATTTTGGCTTTTGGAGCTAACCGGCTACAGATGATCAGTGCCAGAAAATGGCTGATGCTGTGAAGTTTTGGATCTTTAAAAATCTTTACTTTACTGTGATTGTAAAATTATGGCCAGAGCCAGACCTATTCTGAGTAAGGAATTCTCCACAGTGATTTTAAAAGGTTCTTGATTTTGAAAAACTGGTGGATATGAATCCCTTCCAGGAGCTGGCAAGTGGGTCTGGGCACAGGACAATAATTGGAATGTTATCCATGAATGGACATTGATGCATGACTTGTAACCCAAGCCTTGCTGTGACTACTAAAAGCCATTTCTCAGGACTCTGGGTGCAGAGGGCAAATTACAAAGAAGAGCCTTTTACAGGAACTGTAAACTCTGATTGACAAAGATAAAAGAAGATTTGTATTTCAGAAGAATTTTGTTGGATTGGGAAAAAAAAATATATAGGCTTTGTTGGGAGTTTCTGCTCCAGATCTTTTCCTTTGCTTGGAGAACAGCCCCTCTTTTAATACCCTTGGTGTTGGTAGTGACCAAAAGATTGTTATGGTGACTCTGATAGGGATGGTTGAGACCTCTCTGCATACTCAGCAACCAATTTTTATAATATCCATATAGCTCCTCACCTGTAAAATTGGATTGCACAAGATATATGTTTAAGAAAACTTGTTGCTATTCATGAGTGCAACACAGCTTCTTTGGAACCACTGACTTAGGAGCATAGCACTTGCCAAAAATCACATCAGAACCTAATGATCTAAGTACAAGTCCTTTAATGAGCAAGCAAGGAACTTGCACTTAGATGTTGAGCCACTTGCTTGCACCTAGTAGGTTTTCCTTTGTAAGCACAAGAAAAATATTTGGTCTGAGTATTTGGCTATAGCTGAGGCTTTGAAACTACTGTGCAATGTCCTCACTCTTATGGTCTATGGGAAATTTTGGAAGGGAGTCCCCTTCTGAAGGTGGTATTTTTTACTGGTTGAGCTGCTGCAACCTTAGGTTTCAAAATGTATGACATTTCTTTATGTCTTGTATATCATTTTAATTTAGCATTTGTTTTTTGTTTGCGGGAGGTGTGGGTTTGTTTTCTCATTTTTGTTTATTTGGGATGGTATGTGTGTCACTTCCCCTAGTGGTTTGTAGGAAGTAGCCCGCTGTTCATCCTGGTCTGGGGTCAACCGTGCTAATAGGTATACCTCAGTTGTGGGAATAGCCCATTAGCTAGCCCAGGAGCCTGGAAGGACCCTGCCTGCTTCCCCAGGCTGGTAAGCACCCATATAAGAACTATTATACTGGGGCTGGGTTAAGCCTTATGGAAGCTGGTGGGTTTTATAGTCACCTTTCATTCAGAATAAATATAAGAAGCATTTAACCTCCCTTTTGGAATAAGATAACTGAAACTGGAGTCACTGCCCAAAAGAGAGGCTTGAATGGCCAAGTGGGAGCTAAGTCTCGTGGGCAGAGGGATTTCACTGGGGACTCAGCCTTCTCTTTTCCAGACTAAATAAACTCAATTTCAATCTTCCCTCATAGGTCATGTTTTCTAGACCTTTAATCATTTTTGTTGCTCTCCTCTGAACTCTCTCCAATTTGTCCACATCCTTCCTGAAATGTGGTGCCAAAACTGGACACAATTTGTCCAGTTGAGGCCTAATCAGCGTGGAGTGCAGTGGACAAATCACTTCTTGTGTCTTGCTTACAACATTCCTATTAATACATCCCAGAATGATGTTCCCTTTTTTTCCCCAACAGTGTTATACTATTGACTCATATTTAGCTTGTGGCTTACTATGACCCTCATATGCCTTTCTGCAGTACTCCTTCCTAGGCAGTCATTTCCCATTTTGTATGTGTGCAACTGATTGTTCCTTCCTAAATGGAGTACTTTGCATTTGTCCTTATTGAATTTCATCTTATTTACTTCAGAACATTTCTCCAGTTTTTCCATATCATTTTGAATTTTAATCCTATGCTCCAAATCCTATACCCCTCCCAGCTTGGTTTTATCTGCAAACTTTATAAGTGTACTCTCTATGCCATTAACCAAATGTGGGAAACTGATGAGAAGTCCCTATCATCTTCCTCCTCCTCATCACTTGGTAGAAGTGGAGCACTCAAAGAGATAGGTAGAGACTCCACCGGTATCATGAGAATGTCTGAAGATTGAAAAGTCCTCCATACTATAGAGTTACTATGGGTAACGAAGACAAAGGAAACACTAAGAATGAATACTGACTGACTAGTAAGATACAAGAAAAAAGTACAGTTGAGGTAAGTTCAACTTGGACGCTGCTGAGGCAGTTGAGAAGAACGTGAAGGCGGTTTGCTGCGCAACTCTATATGGCCATCGTACAGGGCAAACGGCTGCATGGTGTGCATGCCTGGGCCAAATGGACACTGCTACCTAAACTCTCTGATCTGAGGCGCATGAAGTACATGTGCACTTAGAGGGAATACCCATAGCAACATATTTGAAGAACACAAGTTAGTGTCTCTACTCTGACTTCACCAGCACAAGGTATTTACTCTTACTGAAACCCAGAATAAAAAATATTTATTGCTAGAGTGTACTGCTGGTAGAGACTGTAAAATTGTAAACTCTACTGGGGAAAACCAATATATTGATATTAACAACAAAATTAATATGAGATTTTTACAATATTTGAAAAAATTAGTGTTAAGCCAAATAAACACCATTTTACAGAAAACCAAGCCCAAGAAATATTCCTAAGTGTTGCCAACTACCAGAACTATAGAAGATTTATTGTGGGATTTTCAAAAGCATTCAGCATTTGTCTAACTGCTTCCTTTGAAGTCTATGAGAATTAGGCCAACACTGAACACTTATGAAATTCCTACCCATAAAATCAAATGATTCCTGACATCAGCTTAGTCATATTTTGTTCTGCAGTCACAGTTATTAGTACAGGAATGTGAAGTGCTTTTTACTTTCCGAGTTTCTTGTTCTCATTTTAATCTCCAACTGCACAACTTCCTAGAAATGAAAATGAGAACAAAAATAATCCACACTTGTATTGTCCCCAGGATTTTGGGTCCAGAGGAAAACTGAACACCGTGGGACTGATTCAGAATTGGATTTCCAAATGTCACATATGGCTATATCACGTTCAGATTTAAGTTAAATGGATATCAAAGAAAAATATTTCTTAATATATTGTGGATTCTAAAAATATAAATACATGCAAACAGGAAAGTTTCCTACTACCTTGCTGAAACCTGCAAATTCCTCTTTGCAATATCTGCCTGCAATGACCTACCAGTATACAGGGATTTGAGAAAATAACTCTTTGTAGATTCTCCATTTTTAATGTATGCATTTATCAGGAAAGTCTGTCATTTTCATTAGACTCTTTATGCATATATGCAGTAATTTTACGTATATTCACCGATTTGGGACATTACGCTTTAAACATTTTCTCTTCCTTTTTTATCCCCATAATGAAAAATACACTGTTCTAATTTGCTTAGAGTGCAGCCACCCAAGGAAAGTTTAAACTATTCTAAAGGGTGCTTCCTGAAAAGAAGAGAGGAAAATATTAGATGATCATACCACAGAAGAAAATCATCAGTGTGAAAAGCAGGATAGTCATAGCTTGCTTCTGTGATAAACTTGAAAACATTCACTGTTTCTAGAAATGTAGTCTCAGAGGAGCCAGAAGAATAATATCTGCCATGGCAATCAACCAGAACAGTCTTCTGGCATTTTCTGAATGAACATTTAGGAGAAAATTAATTCCATACATGGAATGATGAAAAAGCTCTTGAGATTCACAATCATCTCCCACAAATTACTCTTATAGTACAACTGGATGTTTAGAACAGATTGCACATTATCTGTAGAAATTTCATAGCAAATTTATGTGAAACAGATTAAACACACATGATGTGCCACATCATTTTCACCATCTTTATTCACTATATTTACAAAAATAGGATATTTTGTTAAACAGATCAGTGCAATTCTGTATCTCAAAAAGTTATGAAAATCAAAGATCTTTACAAACACTAGCAAATGAATTAAAGATGAAAACACTATATAAATGCTTACTATTGGGAGTAACAGCACATTAATGTAAACATGAGTGAGGTAAGGTAAAATATACAAAGGGACCTAAAGAAATTATAAAAAAGGCAGGAAAAAAACAAAAAATGAAATTCAACTAATACAATAATAAGCTTCTAGCAAAAAAATAAACCAAAATACAAATATTCAATGAGAGGGAGAAAGCAGTAGAATGAACTAGGGATAATAGTGGGTAGAAAATTAGACACGAGTTTGCAAAACAATATGGTAGTAGATTGGGCTATTGCAAGCTTAGGCCATATATGCAAAGCATACATGGACTAGGATAATACTCTACACGATTCTGGTCAAACCACATCTGAAATACTGAACGAAGTTCTGGATTCCTCATTACAAGAAAGACAGTAATAAATTATATGGTGCTCAGAGAAGAACAAGAAAAGCATTATGGAATTTAAAAGATAGACTTAGTAAAAGATCTCAACTAAACACGATATGAGATCTACAGAATAAGAGCACAAATATCTCAAGGATGTAAGCATCATGTATTCAGGATTATATGGCATACACACAATGTGTGGTGTATACAAGGAGCAGTGGGATGAAATGAACAAGATAAAAATCAGGCAGAATATCAGGAATTTCCTGATAGTGAGGATGTGAAAAGGTCTCTCAACGAAAGAGACAAAATGACCATTGCTTGAAACATTTAAGCTAAACTGGACAAAGCACTAAAAATATTTTATGGGGAACAACTGCACATAGGTAATCTACTCTGTCTCTTGACCATACAGATTTAATTTCTCTTGTACTCCTCTGATTCTGTGATTACAGTCATCTCAGTACAGTGCATATAGTACGGAAATAGGCAGTATACTAGTCCTGAGATTAGCATCAGATTTACTTATACAGTAACTCCTCGCTTAATGTTGTAGTTATGCTCCTGAAAAATGCAACTTTAAGCGAAATGATGTTAAGTGAATTCAATTTCCCCATAAGAATTAAAGTAAATGGGGGGGTTAGGATCTAGGGAAATTTTTTTCACCAGACAAAAAACTACAGTGTAACCCCGCAATAGCACGATGGGTGGGATTGAAAAATATCCACCGCAGTAAACGCGGGGTCACGGTATTGCAGGGTCGCGCGACATCAAAGTACCACGTGCTGCCGCCATCGGGACCCCGCACTCCCCACATTATAAGCGGATTCGTGCTATCGCGGGGCGCGGTATTGCAGGGTTCCACTGTGTGTGTGTATATATATATATGTGTGTGTGTGTGTGTGTGTGTATAAACACACACAGAGTATAAGTTTTAAACAAACAATTTAATACTGGTACACAGTGATGATGATTGTGAAGCTTAGTTGAGATGAAGAAGTCAGAGGGTGGAAGAGGGAGGGATATTTCCCAGGGAATGCCTTACTGCTAAATGATGAACTAGCATTCAGCTGAGCTCTCAAGGGTTAATACACTGTTGTTAATGGAGCCTCACACTCTACAAGGCAGCACAAATGGAGGGAGGGGAGACAGCATGGTAGACAGAGACACACACCCTGTGTGTGGGGGAGAGAGATGTGCATTGCCCCTTTAAGTACACTGACCCCACTCTAAGTACACTGCCTTTTTAAGTATATCAGCAAGTTGAGACAGCAGCTGCAGCCAGCAAGCTCTCTCCGTTCTGAGCCCTGTCGTACCTCCACCCTGCTCTTTATGGAGATGGAGTAAGTGTGGGGGAGGAGCAGGAGGACACCCTGACATTAGTCCCCTTTTCCCCCACTGCACAGCAAGCAGGCGGCTCCTGGGAGCAGCTCCAAGGAAGAGGGCAGGAGCAGCATATGGCAGTGGGGGGAGGGACAACTGAACTGCTGGCAGTTAATAGCTTGCTGGGTGGCTGCCACAAAGAAAACTTAGGGGAGCAGGGAGCTGATAGTGGGGCTGCCGGTCCACCCTTGTTCTAAGCCCCTTCCAGCTACCTCCAGCGGGCTGCTCTTCCTGCAAGCAGTGGACAAAGTAGGCAGCTACCAAACAATGTTATAAGGGAACATTGCGCAACTTTAAATGAGCACGTTCCCTAAGCGATCAGCAACATAACAACAAAACAATGTTAACAGGGAGGACTTTAAGTGAGGAGTTACTGTATCTAGTTTATGATATAGTCTGGCTTTGTGTTTTCCCAACCTAGCTAAATTAGAGAACTTCCGTATTCATTGTTGAATTAAATAAGTAGATTTCTAGCAGATGGCAATCATGCGCCTGGTATCTGGACTACACAAAGTGTAATCAAGGAGAAAGAGCTAACCAGGTGTGACGGAGTCAGACCAGAAGGATATAGGAGAGTGCTGGAAAGCAGGTATATCAGCCTTAGGATGTGCAGGTCCTTGTTCCCTGGATAGCCAAACAAAGGCTACTCCAGGCCAATCAAGATACCTGGGGCCAATTAAGAACCTTCTGGAAAGGAGTAGGAGCAGCTAGCCTAATTGGGATACCTGAAGCCAATCAGGGACTGGCTGAAACCAGATAAAAACCTCCCAGTTAGTCAGGTGGGTGTGGGTGTCAGGAGCTGTGGAAGGAAGTTATGCTGTTGGTGAGACTGAGTGTAGGACAACATATCATACTGAAGGAAGGAGGCCCTGAGGTAAGGGTGAAGTGGAGTTTGAAGAAGCAGGGGCTGCTGTGGGGAAGTAGCCCAGGGAATTGTATTGTGTTTTGTGCCTAAAAGGTCAGCCATCTTAGCTGATACTATTAGGGTCCCTGGGCTGGAGTCCGGAGTAGAGGGCGGGCCCGGGCTCCCCCCTTTTCCATCTTCCATACTGGCCTGTGATGAAGGTAACTCACTAGGTGGTGACTCTTGCCAATTCTACTGAGAAAGGGAGGTCACTCTGGGGCCTAGATGAGTTTCTGAGGCCCCTAAATCTGCCAGGAAGCGCAGGACCCACAAGGACAGACTTGGAGCTTTGTCACACAGGTTAAAAATAATCTCAATTAGCATTGATGTTCTGTGTAAAATGAGGTCAAAGATAATCTACGGAGTCTGTATTTGGCAGCTGGATCACAGAAATCTTAACTACACTCTTTGCACTAGTACTGAGCCCTTGTCTAAGACCAGGAGCCAGGATTCTATTTCTGTAGCATATACTTTCACATTATAGAATGTCTATTTTATTTTTCTTCTTCTATAAATTTAAAAATTCCATACAAAGAAGTACAGTAAAACAATAAAGGTTTGCAAAGCACTCAAAATCAGTAAATGCCAAAATAACCTTAATATTGTTCCTTTGTATATGAATTATGATAGAGGGTGGGACTCTCAGAAGAGCCAAAATGAGATAACTTTTTAACTCATATCGACTTTCAATGCAAGTTAGGATGCCTAACTCACTTAGGCACTTTTGAAAATCCCATCCAAAGTGTTTGATTACATGATGACATATTATTATTTCTGTAGAATCCTTGCCTCATTCATTGCACAGCATAAATGACGACAGTGGATGAAGCAGACAGGTAACACTGCTCTACAGCCAAAATGCTTCTGAAATAAATGTAGTCAAACTTTACTAATTCTGGGTCACTGAGAACGAAAATGATGCTTAAAATTGTTGATTGGCTCTAGTTTTCAAGATATGCTATTGGGTCAGTATATACGACCCTTGACATGGGAATGGCGGAGGATAAGTGAGTTATAAAGAGAAGGGATCTCAATTTAAACCAGAAATGACTAAAATACATCTTTGACTGGATCTATGAATAAATCTATGACTGGGTTTGGACAGTACTTGCTTTTTAGGCAAAACAATGAATGATGCAATCTGAAGCTGGTATTGCGGCATACATGATATGAATTGCATCATGTTATTCCTAGAAGTCATGGATGATGCAATCATAACGAAGCTTACATCACTCTGCTGAACAAATTGCCCTATATCAGCTCTAGAAATCATACTGTGTCGTGCTCTCTTATTTGTCAGTGTTTGATTTTGCAAAGGGACACATTTCTGTTTAGCCAAAGTGAGCAGAGATGCCTCGTACTTGTGTGAACAGTGCAGATAACTTCCGCTATGTTTGTGGTGAAGTGATTTTTGCATCACAAAAGCGCAGTATAACCACTATGGTTAAGAAAGCCTATCACCTTTATTTTGGCTGCAAAATTGGAGCTCAGGACAAGAGGTGGGCCCCACACATATGCTGTAACACTTGTGCAACAAATCTTCGCCAGTGGTTGAACAGGAAAAGGAAATCTATGCCTTTTGCAGTGCCAATGATTTGGAGAGAGCCAACAGATCATACCAGCAATTGTTACTTCTGCATGGTGCCTCCAGTTGGGAAAGGTGTGTCAAAGAAGAAAAAGTGGACTGTGCATTATCCAAACATTCCATCAGCTATACGCCCAATACCCCACGGAGAAGGACTGCCGGTTCCTGATGCACCAGAATCATTCTCACTTGAGTCAGACGAGGAAGAGGAAGAGGATGAAACTTCTGGTCCTGAACCATCAATGTCACAGGACCCACATTTTCTCCCATCCTCCTCCTCTGAACCACACCTCATAACACAAGCTGAACTGAATGACCTTGTCAGGGATTTGGAACTACCCAAGAGTAAGGCAGAGCTGTTGGGCTCCAGACTACAGCAGTGGAATCTCCTGGCAAGTGATGTTAGGGTTTCCATGTTCTGTGACCGTCAAAAGGATCTTGTCCCATTCTTCTTCATGGAAGGTGATCTTGTAGCCTGCAATAACATCGATGGTGTGATGGCCAACATCGTTCACGATCCAGATGAGTGGAGACTCTTCATTGATTCATCGAAGACAAGTCTTAAAGCTGTTTTGCTGCATAATGGCAATGTTTTGCCATCAATTCCAGTTGGTCATGCAGTCCATATGAAGGAAACCTATGACAACATGAAACAACTTTTGAGGTGCATAAACTATGACCAACATCAGTGGCAGCTTTGTGGCGATTTGAAGGTTGTTGCTCTCTTGCTTGGTCTGCAGACTGGATACACAAAGTACTGCTGTTTTCTCTGCGAACGGGATAGTCGTGCAAGACATTCTCACTATATCAAGAAAGATTGGCCACTCCGACAGTCATTGGAGCCTGGGAGGAAAAGTGATCAGCATCCACCACTTGTTGAATCAAGGAAGATTTTGTTACCACCCTTACACATCAAGCTGGGTCTGATGAAGAACTTTGTCAAGGCCATTGACCAAACACAAGCAGCTTCCAAGTACCTCCGTGGAAAATTTCCAAGGTTTAGTGAAGCTAAGATAAAGGAAGGTGTCTTTGTTGGTCCTCAGATTCGTGAACTTCTTTGAGATGATGCATTTGACCATGCACTGCGTGGCAAGGAAAAGACGGCATGGAAAGCCTTCCAGTCAGTGGCAATACATTTTCTCGGAAACAACAAGGCAGACAACTACAGGTTGTTGGTGGAAAACCTCCTCAAGGCATACAAAAGCCTTGGTTGCAACATGTCATTAAAGATACATTTTTTGCACTCTCATCTAGATTTTTTTCCACCAAACTGCGGAGCAGTGAGCGACGAGCACGGCGAGCGATTTCACCAGGACACTGCAACAATGGAGAAATGCTATCAGGGCAAATGGAGCCCATCAATGCTTGCAGACTATTGCTGGACAGTGACAAGAGATGCTCCATTTAGTGAATACAAGAGACAAGCCAAGAAGCGCCGAGTAGACACTGAATAGGACTAAACTATATACATAATAGTTTTTTGCCTTTTGTTTCATAATACATTTTATTTATATAACTGTTTTGCTGATTTTTCAAGTGTTACATAAACAGGACAGGTGAAATATTATCATGTAAAGCAACCATAAACATATTAAAAGACCTAGGTTTACAATTTATGATTAAAACTATACCATCTACACAATATACATAGACATAAAATGTAAAAACTTAAATATCTTAGAAACAGTAGCCAATCAGTTGTTTTAATTGTCATATTTGAATTCAGCACATCAAAATACATAATAAATATCACATTTTATATCTGAAGCAGACGACTTCTAAAAAATTGTAGACCAGTGTAATGAATGAAACAGAGGTCTTGTGGATCCATGGCTTATGCTGAACCAAATTCTATTTGCAAGTGCCACAGTGGACTTAGTCGGAGTTTAAAACTGGTTTAAGTGCAGATTTGGATCCTCACTAGACAAGATGGACAGTATTTTCTGAATAAGACAGAGTGTGTGTGGCACATAAAGCAGGGTCTCAGAAGATCTGTCATTTAGTCCAAACACAAAGGAGCCGAATTAAGGTTTGGCAATAACCTTAACTTTGTCTTTTCCTCATTTTTGAATGTTTCATTTTCTAACCTTATCATTCTTATAATATAGACCTTTTTTGTACTGAAAATAAATTAGTGCCATTTAAAGCTTATACAGTCCTTCAAAATGTTAGATATTGATAGTGTGGGATTGCATACATGAGATGTAAATTAAACTGCAGGCCAGATCATCTTGGTGTAAATCAGCAGAGCCCATTGAATCTAATGGAACTATGCTATTTACTGCAGCTGAAGCTCTAACTTCTGAGTTTCTGGATTCTTCTAAAAAACAATAAAGTGAAATACCTTTGTACTTATATGATGAATGAGAAAACGGCATTTAGTTTTAGTTCTCAATGAGAACAAACAATGAGAAAATGTTTAGTTCTCAATGAGAACAAACAATGAGAAAACGGCATTTAGTTTTAGTTCTCATATTGTAGAAAAATACTGAGGCTTTCAAAATTATTGAGATGCCAAGCAGAAAGGTATTTTTTGCTGATTACAAAAATATCCATCAATCTCCTCTCTGTAGAATAAAAATGATTAAATGGATTACAGTTTTCAAGGTGGTGTACCTTCAGGAAATGAGAAACAGTAATTTGAGAATTTGGTCACTAAGGATTTGCACAAGTACTTACATTATTTAGTAAATTCTCTTTCTACAACACCATCTCAGGATCATTATCTCCAAAATGTACTGTTATCTTATTTTTAAAGATAGACAAATCTCCAACATGTGTTAAAAGGTTTAATCATTGCATGTTGTCAAATTAAAATGTGCAACTATAAAGCAAAGAACTATTTGTAAATGTGAACTGCAATCCAACTCAATCATTTTGCACCTGGATTACTGAACTCTCCTGTGTAGCCTTGAAGCCTGCAACCTTTTTCCTCTCTAGTTCATGATAAAATGCTGCTGGCTCTTTTTCCTGGCTCATCATTCTTACTCCATTATCCCACTCTTTAAGTTCCTCTATTGGCTTCTGTTCCACTTACAAACACAAACTTCCTGTTCTAACTTTCAAAGACCACCATAATTTACCCCGGTTCTACCTATCTGTCTTACTGAGAAGCCAACTTCTGCCTTTCCTCTGCCAAAAAGCAAGCCTCAATTTCCAGTAGGGTTGTCAGGCGTCCGGTTTTCGACCAGAAAGCCTGGTCGAAAAGGGACCCTGGTGGCTCCAGTTGGCACCGCTGACCAGGTCATTAAAAGTCCAGTCGGCGGTGCAGTGGGGGCAGGCTCCTTGCTTGCCCTAGCTCTGTGCGGCTCCTGGAAGCGGTCACCAGATCCTTGTGGCCACATGGTGCATGGGCGGTCAGGGAGACTCCGCACACTGCCCCCGCCCCTAGTGCTAGCTCAGCAGCTCCCACTGGTCGGGAACTATGACCAATGGGACCTGTGGGTGCGAGGACAGCGTTCAGAGCCTTGGCCACCCATGCTCCTAGAGGGCTGCAGGGGCCAGGCAGCCGCTTCCTGGGAGCCACAGTAAACCCCACCAGGACCCCAAAGCCACCCAACCTCCTGCCCCATCCTGGAGTCCTCTCCTGCACCTCAAACCCCTCATCCCTGGCCCCATCCCAGAGCCTGCACCCCCAGCCCAAGTCCTCACCCCCCCCCCCCACCCTGCCACCTCAACCCCCTGCCCCAGCCTGGAGCCCTCTCCTGAACCCCAAACCACTTATCCTCAGCCCCACCCCAGAGCCCGCACCCCCAGTCGGAACCCTCTCCCCCCTCCCACATCCAACCCCCTGCCCCAGCCCAATGAAAGTGAGTGTGGGAGACCAAGTGACAGAGGGAGGGAGGATGGAGTGGGCAGGGGTGGGACCTCAGAAGGCGCAGGGCAGGGATGTTTGGTTTTGTGGGACTAGAAAGTTGGAAACCCTAATTTCCTGTTCATCTGTTTCTCTCATAAGAATCTTTGCTCATTCTTCCCTTATGTGTGCGCAAAGCTCCTACTCAAAATCCATAAAGTCATCATCTTCTCCTCCTCAAAACTCACCTTTGCTGCAATACATACAGAAAACTGACATATAATAATAGTTAGGCAGGTGGTGAGTAGCACTTACTGTTACTTGTGGGCTATGAGTTGTGCATACAGCTACTCTGTACTAAAACATCTAATTATTTTTATTGCCCCATACTCCATATGACTATATCTTATTTTTTAGATATAATTTTCAAGGGTTTATAATGGAAAGTGTTGGACATCTTTAACTATAATCATCGCTACTTGAACTGCCATAATCTTACTAAAGTGGAAGTATAGAAGTTGGCAAAGATCTTTATATTTTTGCAGAGATGTATTTTTGGGCTGTATCTCTTAAGAGTGATTTTTCATTCATATTTGTTTGACTGAAGATTCACTGCAGAACAGCAGATTGTCTGTGCTGTAAAAGTTTTTAGCACCAGATATTTTTGAATGGCCCTAAATGTTAAATATAGTAACACATTCCCCAAAGGCAATCTTGCCATTTAAACACTCGTCATGTTCGGAACATAATAGCTGATTGTTGCCATGCTAACAGAAGCTGCTCAATATTACCTTGTAAACTTACAAAAAAAAATCACAATTCCAGCTGAATGTTCTATATTCATTACAGGTACAAACACTTAAAATTAATAGACCAGAAAGAGATTAGAAGGAGAAATATTTGTCTCTGTTTTTCCAGTTTGTTTACTGTGTGCATTTGACAATGAGTATATAATTAGTTTGTTAATGGTCAACTGCATCACTCATACTCTGCTCTGCGGGGTGCTCCATTGTACATTCTTTCCAAAGGCAATATATCTGAAACTGAAACCAAAGGCAAATCTATGCATGCATAGAGGAAAAAAGGGGCATGTGATGCTTCCTAGGTGTATTCAGGGCTGTGAGGCACCTTGCTACTAACTGCCCTTAGTGTGATGTAGCCTTGTCTGTGCGTGCAGAGTATCAGCTCCCTGACTCCCCTGACCATGGACAACACACAAGCACTCCTCTCTTAACCTGTGTAGGCTCTGCTGTTCCTCTGAGAGTAATCTGAGCCCTCTGAGCATTTCCCTGGAGTGTCCAGCCCCTGCTCTGCTGGAACCACAGAATTCACAGCTCCACTGCTCCCAAAGTACAAAGAACAGTACTCCCAAGCTCACCCGTTGCACTTTAGATCACAGCTCTTCTTAACACATAGCACTTAGATATGTTTACAGTGAAAGCAAGGAAAGGTTTATTTAATAAAAGTATAGAGATTTGAGAATCAGCAAGTAAAAGTATTGGAAACAAATGGTTACATGTAAAGTAGAATAACAACATGCATTTTAGAGGATGGACTAATTAATATGATTTTTTTCTGCCTAAAGTCACTGCAGCATTTTTGAGCCAAGTTGGCTGTGACCTTCCTTTCATAAGGCAGAACACGCCAACACAGTTCATCTCCTCAATGAAGTATCGTGGGAGTCCCTCAGTATCCCCAGTTATAACCCTCAAATCCAGCATCTTTACTCATAAAAGGGATACCCCCTGGTGTTTTTGTTTTTCTCGTGAGGCTTTCGTCTCCTTGTGGTTTTACAAATTTTTGATTGGCATCAGACTCAGTAATGCAAATAGGCCTCCAGTGTGATACATACAATGTACAATATAGGCTTGACCAGACAGCAAGAAACAAGCATCTCCTACTCTCTGCCTGAACAGAATCGGTCCAAGGCCTGTCACCTCCACGTGACTGGCTTTTAACTTCAAGGCTTTAAGAACTTAATTTTCAGTATAAATACATAACTTCTTAAATATTACCTGTGGTGACCAGTAAGCTACTGGCTCTTCATAGATACCTTACATGCCACCCTTTCGTGAATTATTATGCATATACCTGACCCAGGGGATCCCTGTTATACCCCATGCATCCCCTCTATACCTCCTGTCAGTTGGCATCAATAGATCCTAGGGAAAAGGGTTGGGTACAATCATGTGAGGTGGTGAGGTGTTTAATCCTGGGCAAAAGACTTACATAAAAGCACCAGGGAAACTGAAATACCCATGTTTCTATATGTGGGGGGGGAGGGGTAACGAGGGAGGAACCCATAGATACACACACACATATTTAACATAATTTTTAAAATATCAGAATATACTATTTTAAAAGGGTACTCAACCAGAAAATTAATTTTTTTAAAATCATTTACAAACAATTCAAATTATGAGTATTCCTTCACGCTTTTAGTTCTGCTTATTTTAAATGGAAAGTTTTTTGATATAACTAATGCTTACATCTTTTGTAAATATTTAGATCAAATTCAGATGGCACACGTTATTCATAAACAAGTCAATTATGCCAGAGCTAATTCTATCCCTTATTTGCTCAAAATATAAATACATTCATTTTGATAGTGGGATTTATATTATGGGTTAGATCATCTGCTGGTGTAAACCGGTGTAGCTATACTGTATTCAGTTTAACTATGCCAATTTATACCAGCTGAGGATCTGCAAGTGCCTTCTTTAAATGATTGGATAATTCCATTTAAAAAAAAAAATCAGTTTTCCCAGGGCATGGTTAGTTGAATTATTTATCTAGCTGCTTTGTATTTTGTTGATCATCTATCTATCCAATAATAAAGGCTTTCCTAAGCCCGCTGAAAAATATCGTCACCTATATGACTGTATGCTGTTTCACTGCATAATTTAAAACAACTGACAAATCTAGATGGTTGTAGTTGTAGCTGTGGAAGGTCCCAGGACAATACAGAGACAAGATGGGTACAGTAATATCTTTTATTGGACCAATTTCTGCTGGTGAAAGAGACAAGCTCTTGAGTCACATAGAGCTCTTCTTATGGTCTGGAAGAGATACTTCCAGTATCACAATAAAATTCAAGATGGAACAGATTGTTTAGCATAAGTAATTAGAAGATATTGTAAGGGACCATTCAAGGTAGAGTGGCCCGTTAACACCTCTGCAGTCATACATCAAAGAGAGGGGTTAGTGGGTTATAGATTGTTGTAATAAGCCATAAATCCAGTGTTTCTGTTCAGTCCATGATTTTTAGTGTCTAGCAAAGTAATGAATTTATACTTTGAGGCTTGAGGCTTTTGAGAATTAGGACTGACAGGTCAGATATAGAGTGATTCCTTTTTGGAAAGTGCTCACCCACAGCTGACAGGAAAATGATAAAAGACAAAAACACACTATTTGTGAGTTCATTTGAGAACGTAGTGCAGGGGTTGGCAACCTATGGCACGGGTGCCAAACATGGCATGTGAGCCAATTTCCCCTGGCACACAGGGAGAGCTCAGCTCCCCCCGTGGCTTTGGGGTTTCCCCCACTGGTGCTTGCCAGCCCCTGCCTGCCCCACTCAGCTCCCGCTGCCAGCCTGGGCTCCCTGCACCCAGGCTAGCAGCGGGAGCTGAGTGGGGCTGGCAGGGACCCAGCCGGCAAGGCGCCAGCGGGGGAACCCCAAAGCAGTGGTGGGTTGACCACTTAGCCCACGCCACTTTGCAGTTTCCCCTGCAGGCTCCTGT
>ML677349.1:56798903-56857630 GCA_007922305.1 Dermatemys mawii | reverse complement strand
ATGCCTCGCCAGCCGGGGTCCCCCGCCTGCCTCAGTCAGCTCCCACTGCCAGCCTGGGCTCCCTGTCCCAGGCTGGCAGCAGGAGCCGAGACCCCAACTGGCAGGAGCCTGCAGGGGAAACACCAAAGCTGCGGCAGGCTGACTGCTCAGCCTGCCGCGGCTTTGGGGTTCCCTCGCTGGCACCTTGCCAGCTGGGGCACCCCACCTTCCCCACTCAGCTCCCACTGCCAGCCTGGAACAGGGAGCCCAGGCTGGCAGCGGGAGCTGAGACCCCCGGCTGGTAGGAGCCTGCAGCCCGCAGCTTCGGGATTCCCCCCGCAGGTTCCTGCCAGCCCACTGTCAGCCTGGGTTCTCTGTACCTGGGCTAGCAGCGAGAGCTGACTGGGGCAGGCAGCGGGACCCTAGCTGGCAGGAGCCTGAGGGGGAAACCCCAAAGCAGCTGGGGGCTGAGCCACTCAGCCTGCCCCTGCTCCAGGGTTCCCCCTGCTGGCCCCTTGCCAGCCAGGGTCCCCGTCTGCCTCACTCATCGCCTTCACCCAGGCTGGCAATAGCCTGTGGGGAAAACGCCAAAGGGGGCCGACTGACCCTGTCAGCCCCTCCCCTTCCGCCCAAAGCCCTGCCCCTTCTGGACTGGCACACAAAACCCTGACTAGTTGAAGATTCGGCACACCACCTCTGAAAGGTTGCTGACCCCTGGCGTAATGATTATTTTCACTCACATATTTGTAATTGGGGCATTCTGTGCACATGTTGTGATAGGCATGTGTAGGATCCATGCGGTACTGCGGGCAAAATTCTCTGATTAGAGTGCACTGCATGCACATACACTTTCTGTGGAATATATATGTCAACAATCACTCAAAGAAGAAAGACCATTTCTTGGGTGTAGATGTGCATGAGCCTGGGAAAAGGACTTGTGAGGGATACTTCTAGCTTGGGACTTGTGAGCGCTCTTGATTTAGGCTCACACATATTCTAAGAGAAGATGATGGCTAAGTAGCTGAGGAGTAAAATACCTCACAGGCCGGAGGTCCAGACTGAGCAGACACCAGAGGAGCCTCATCTGACCAGGCTAGCGCAACTCACCTTTATGTACATCACCACTGGGATCAAAGGCCTCAGGTGAGGGTTTAAAGATTTTTGGAACCTCTTCAGGTAAGGGAAGGAACTGTGCTATTGTTTCACTGGTTTTGAATTCCCTTAAATTTCCCTTTCCTATTACAGCAAATTGGTCACCCCTTCCCTTGATTGATGTGGGTGTGGTTGGGTTTTGGTGTCATGGGCTTCTGGACCCACTGTAAGCAAAGGGGGCAGGTGCCCACCCTGAAGAGGATAGGTGCAAGGCTCACTGCCTTAGGACATCTACCAGCACCTGTGTCCAGCATGGGCTAGGGATGGGGAGTGGGAAGTATTGGAACAGCGGCATAGGGCAGAGGGACACTGCCTGAAAGAGCTTTGAGATCTGGTTTGTTTGCTCCTTGGCTCTGGGGTGCACAGAGAGTGCAAGTTAGCCCTAGAATCTTAATAAATGGAGATCCTTGTCAATCTTGGAACTGAAGAGATCACAGCCCTCAAAAGGCAGATCCTCTATAATTGTTTGAACTCCCTCAGGCATCCCTGATGACTAGAGCCAGAAGGATCTTCACATTGCCCTAGATGTGGCTATAGTGCAGGCAGTAGTCTGACACACATCCAAAGCAGTCTGTAGAGAAGTTCAGGAAAGCCAATGATCCTTAAGCAGGATCTACAATAAATAATCCTGGCACCAGGTACATGCATCCTCTTTTGAATGTGATCGATATTGATGCTGGAATTTGTCACAATTCCTTTGCAGGGTCTAACAATCCCTCATTAACAGGCATGGCAATCCTCCCAGGCATGAAATGATGCAGAAAGTATAGTAGCTAGTTCTACTTCTCTTGCAAACTACTTCCAGTGGTTTCAGCCATGTGTTTCATCAAATCTTGGAATGCCTTAAAGTTGTCCATAAGACAAAGCATGGAGGAATTTGTTGCCTCATCAGGGAAGAAGGATGAAATTATAGCTGGAATCAATAGTTCCTCTCTGTGGACATGCTGATCCTCATCAGTCTCCTCCTCCTGTTTCTTTAGAATCTGTGGCTGCACCAACTCACCTGATTGGGAAGGTCTGTACCACCACTTAAACAAGAAGATCTAATCCTAGAAGGAGGCAACATTGAATGCTGGCTTGTGGGAATAGGATAGCATATCCCACGGTTCCCAGTAGAGCCATGATCAATAACCATCTGAATACTGGACTGATGGACCCTGGAGGATTATACAAAGTGGGCTTGGTCATTGTGACACTCATGCCTTTTTCTGCTTAAAGAACAATCTTTTGAGTCTCTCCTTAATGCCCAATGTTGTACCTATGAAGGAGAAAGGAGGTTAACAAGAGATGATCCCCTGTTACATAAAGATGGGAAAACAAAAAAGAGTACATCTCCTCCATTAGGGGATCTATTATTTCTGATGTGTTAGGGAGCCCTTGGATCCTTTCTACAAGGGTAGGTGAGAGAGTTGTTACTGATGTCACTGAAGAACCTTGGCCCAATCTTTGGATGACTTTAATAGTGATGTCAGATAAGGCCATATAAACTCAGTTGCGGCTCTCCCAGTTCCAAATGAAAGGGAAAGGGATACTGAATCATATTGTAAATAAAGAATGACTTCCTCCTTCCTGTGACTCCAACATAACACCATTTGAAACACAGCAGTGAAATCAAAATATTGTACTGTGAGCTTTACTCTGTAATACTCCCCTTTGTAACTCAAATTCACTTTCAGTCTAAATGAACTTTTTAAATTATTGATGTGCATTCAACTTTATTCTTTATTACAAACCATCCCATTACTTTTAATATATTCATAAGAATGATCACTCATTCAAAACCGCTGCTGCTACTACTACTATAGACATCATTTAGGGTCATATTTTTTCAGTACATTTTTCTAATATTCTTTAATACTCTAGCTGTAATTAGTTTTAAAATAATAGCTAGTGGATTGTAGCGCTGGAGAACACTTATGTAACATACTTATATGTATTACATAACTTTCACATATTGTGACAGCCAGGATTTTTAACCATCAGAATGCACCTCCCTCCCCACCACACTTTAACTCAGGGATATGAGATGTAAAAAACAGCTCCACAGATTATGTGGCATCAGTACACTAATGGAGACATATTTGCTAATGGCAAAATGTTGACAAGTTTTCTATTTTCTAGATATCTGTGCACTTGCACTTCTCATCTGTAAGTACACCTCGGTTTACAAATTCAGCCTCCCATCAGCCTGGAATCAGAGACTGATTTCTGATAACAGACTAACCAGTGGAAACATATCTGGTTGCTGGCTGTATGTGCAGGAGCTCTTATCATAGCACAGCCATTTACTAGCATTAGGAAAAATCCTTATTTTTCACTAATCAAAATACCTGACATACTCTGATATTCTGTTGATTTCAATGGAACAGAGCATAGACTATTTCAGGATTCTGTTTAGTTCCAGTATCATAGAGGCAGGAGTGTTTCTATTATCCTTTCAGTACATTTATTATTAAACACACTTATCTGTCTTTCCCTGTAATCTAATGAGGAGTCTTAAAAAGGAGAAACTATTCAACAGTGGGCAGAAGGAAGCTTCCATGTGACATATAAGTCTAACACATTTCCTTGGTTGGGTTTTTTTGTTTATAAAATTTTTTTTTAAGAGAAATAAATTTCAAATTTCAAAACTAAAATGAGTTAAATTACTAAGATGTTGTTTATTGTCAGAGGGTTTATCTATAATTATCTTGACTATCTGAAGCTGAAAGAACTCGAAAATATGCTTTAAAAATAAATGCCTCACTATCTTTTAATCTTGTCAATGAATTATTTTGAAGTGCAGATATTTTGCCAGCTGACATCCTGAAAACCAAAGCTGTTTTAATGTGACATTAAAGAATAAAAGCAAATCTCCACATGAAATCATTCCATTTCAGTACACTACTTAATACATGACATGTTCAAACTATGAAAGACATAACATGGAATCAGTCAAGGAAAATCTGAAAAAGTGATGGTGGTTACTGTGCATATAATTATAGGATCCTAAAACTAGCAAGGACTTCTCTATCCTGTAAGAAGATGGAGAATGAAAAGAACAGGAGGGTTTTAGTTCCCACTGAAATGCAGAATGCCCATCTCTCAGTAGGATTAACAAAACAAGCCCTGAAGACTTGGGGCTCAGGCACATATTATGGTAATTAATGCATAGATGTGAGGGTGGAAGTTTAATTCTTATCTGCTGACAAATATATTCATATTGAACCACATTCAGTAGATTCCAACTGGCATATTCTAATCAAAGGTGGTTTTATTCATTTGTGCACTGGATGAACTAGTTTTGTCTGTCTGCAAATGAAAATAGAGGAAAGGAGCAACTAAACTAGAGCAGCAGTCTTGCTCTTTAAAATGTTAACTAGAGGATATGTAAGACTACAGTGAACCCATTAGAGAACTACAAAACTAAACTGTAGAGCTTTAGATTCAATTTTAATTTGGATTTTATTTTTTATGGTTTTATTGTGGAAGACTGTCTTGACCTGGATAGGAACACACATAATTTACAATCATGTTTTTAATAGTGATGGTAATGTAATATTTCAGGAGTCAGTTTGGCTGAAATTAATATAACATTTTGCCAGATATCACAGAAGATTTTTTTAAGTGTATTCTCCAACTTTACTTGAAGATCACAGAATACGGACAATTACTCACCTATAACTGATGTAGTCCAAGTATACTGCCTCTGCAAATCAGTAGTGACCATTGGGACAATGTGAACACTAATGTGAAGAGTTGATGCTGCTGCCCTAATACACCCCAGTTCACTTCCACTATATAAAATACCATCTAAGGATTTTGAAGTGGCAGGGAAGAAAGATGAGAGAGTGTGAATGTGTTACGAACTATGGGTGAATAAGACTTCAACTCTGAAACTTTGGGGTTTTTTCCAACATTGGTATTGAGTACATCTTTGCAAAGTTTATGCTTGTTTTGAGCTTGTTTCTGTGAAAAATTATCATATTCATGCACAATCACCATCCAATATATGGGACAGACAACACAGGGTGAAGTGGGGTTGTTTGTTTGTTTCACTTGGTTTTGCTTTAATTCCTACTCTTAGTCTGACAGAAGATGAGGAATGAAATCCTGGCCCCCGTAAGTCGATATTTAAACTCTCATTTGACTTTACTGGGCCATTATTTCGCCCAAGATTTCCAAGAAGAGCCAAAAACTAACAGATGAAATCCCAACACACAATTAAAATATTCACATGAAAAACCTAAAATTCATCATAATTCACACGCAACTTTCTGGTGGCTGAGGACACAGCAGTCGAAATCTCTATTTTCATGGAGAACTGGCCTTTGAAATACCTTTTTACATATTGGCAATTATTAAATTTAAGAAGGTTAAATCAAAGAAAGGTTTATTTTCATAAATGATTTCATGATACATTAGTTTAATTCAGTATAGACAGCTATCCACATAAGCTTATTGTAATGAGCTACTGCAGATACTTCATATTTTCATATTACAAAATTACATTATTTGGTAATCTTTACCCTGGAAGTCTGCTGTCTGCAACTGGACCATTCAGCTAAATATCCTCAAAGTCAAATATTTTTCAGAACCTACAGAGATCCATCTAGTTCCTCCCCCACATAGCTATTCCTCTTTCCACTAGGTCATGGATTTTCCCTCATGATCTATTTTCTTTGTAGAGGGTAGCCATATAGACATGCTCCACCTGATAGATCTCTTCCCACTGATTGAGGTTACCACATACTAGTTACTTTTAGTTGTGGTTCCTACTATGGCTCCTTGTATGCATTTGCCTCTATAGATTTTGCAGTACAAAAATATAGTTCATAGACTTTAAGTTCAGAAGAGACCATTATGATCATCTAGTCTGACCACCCGCACAACACAGGCCACATAATCTTACCTACCCATTCCTGCAATAAACCTCTAACCTATGTCTGAGTTAGTGAAGTCCTCAAATCATGGTTTAAAGACTTCAAGGTGCAGAGAATCCTCCAGCAAGTGACCCGTGCCTCACACTGCAGAGGAAGGAGAAAAAACCCCATGGCCTCTGCCAATCTGTCCTGGAGGAAAATTCCTTCCCGATCCCAAATATGGCGATTAGCTAAACCCTGAGCATGTGGGCAAGACTCGCCAGCCAGATACCCAGGAAAGAATTTGCTATAGTAACTCAGATCTCACCTCATCTAACATTCCATCACAGGCCATTGAGCATATTTACCACGAATAGTTAAAGCTCAATTAATTGCCAAATTTAGGCTATCCCATCATACCATCTCCTCCATAAACTCAACAAGCCTTAGCCTTGAAGCCAGATAGGTCTTTTGTCCCCACTGTTCCCCTTTGAAGGCTGTTCCAGAACTTCACTCCTCTGATGGTTAGAAACCTTCATCTAATTTCAAGTCTAAACTTCCTGCTGGCCAGTTTATATCCATTTGTTCTTGTGTCCACATTGGTACTGAGCTTAAATAATTCCTCTCTCCCCCCTGGTATTTATCCCTCTGATATATTTATAAAGAGCAATCATATCTCCCCTTAGCCTTCTTCTGGTTAGGCTGAACAAGACAAGCTCTTTGAGTCTCCTTTCATAAGACAGGTTTTACATTCCTCGGATCATCCTAGTAGCCCTTCTCAGTTTGAATTCATCCTTCTTAAACACAGGAGACCAGAACTGTATGCAGTATTCCAGAGGAGGTCTCACCAGTGCCTTGTATAACAGTACTAACACCTCCTTATCGCCACTGGACATACCTTGCCTGATGCATCCCAAGACCACATTAGCTTTTTTCACGGCCACATCACATTGGCGGCTAACAGTAATCCTGTGGTCAACCGATACTCTGAGGTCTTCTCCTCCTCCGTTACTTCCAATTGATGCACCCCCAGTTTATAACTAAAATTTTTTTTATTAATCCCTAAATGCATGACCTTGCACTTTTCACTATTAAATTTCATCCTGTTACTATTACTCCAGTTTACAAGGTCATCCAGATTTTCCTGTATGATATCCTGGTCCTTCTCTGTATTGACAATACCTCCCAGCTTTGTATCATCCGCAGACTTTATTAACACACACCCACTTTTTGTGCCAAGGTCAGTAGTAAAAAGATTAAATAAGATTGGTCCCAAAACTGATCCCTGAGGAACTCCATTGGTAACCTCCCTCCAGCCTGACAGTTCATCTTTCAGTATGATCCACTGTAGTCTCCCCTTTAACCAGTTCTTTATCCACCTTTCAGTTTTCATATTGATCCCCATCTTCTCCAATTTAACTAATAATTCCCCATGTGGAGCTCATTATTTTCCTAAGGCACACGTTACTTACAGCTGAAATGTAAATTTTTTATATTTATATATATATAAAATGCTAAAACTGTGGGAATACAATGCAATCTAGTTTACCTTTTTCCCATAATGTTCATGTAATTCTTTGCTAACCTTCCCCCAAAACAAATACTGAAATTATTATTTTAAAAAATCCATGCCAAGAGTAATTACAATAACAATATTTATCCATATAGTGGCCAACCACAATTTACACGTGATGCCAGTACAATGAACAACATTTCTTATAGAGAGCTTTTCATCCATAGATTTCAAAGCTCTTTACAAAGAAAAGTAAGTATCATTATAAACAAGAAAGTAGGTTTTTTAAAAATGCAAAATACCTGACCAAATCTGGCTAATTCATGAGATGCTATCAGGTTAAAAATGCTGATCTGTTACTAAATAATAACTGAAATTATTAGAATTTAAACTTTAAAAAGTAATTTAATTTACTTTTCAGCATTAATGCTGTTTATTTTTTGCCTTTCAATCAATGTGAACAATTAAAATATAGTAATCAATTTCATATTTATTGACAGGAATTTTCTTCTATTTCTGTTAAACACTGCTTTATTTTGGTTGCAAACAATACAGAAGGATAGTTAAACTCCAGCCAAAAACTGTTTTAATTGTAATGATCAATGACTAAATCACTGAAAGCTTTTGCATTCATAACAGGGATTTTTAAAAACAATTTTTAAATTATTTTAAATTTTAGATTGATACCATGTATGTCCTTTTAAGATGCTAATATTTAATACCATGCAATTGAAACAGAAGAATAGTACTGACAATTTCCATAATTTACCTTTTCTCTTAGTCCCCCAAACTAGTACATTTGTTTCCCCAAGTGAGTTGCCCATACCTGCTGTTTGAGAGCTTCTAGAGATTCAAATTCCAACGTGGCCAGTTTTATCTGGATATCCCGTGGTTTATCAGGAATCACAAATGCCATGACAAACTTCAATGCCAGTAGAATATGCTAGGGAAAAAAAGCAAATGAAATACTCTATTATACAGTTTATGGCAAGTAAAGAACAGTAATACAGAAGCATTCTGCAATTTTAATTCCAGGATGCCTAAAAATGATTTACTGTTAATTATGTGAGAAATAGAGATGGCATAGTATGCCACGGTTACTCCTGACTTTTCCAGATCAACAATTATTTATACTTTGCAAATAAACATGTATGTCCATTAGGTTAGTTTTTACTATAATCTTATCTTTTCACTGTATACTGTATAATTCTTCTTTATTCATACATTTGTGATCCCTGATGAAAATCAGACTATTCAGATTGATACTGACCTGGCTGGAATTTGAATCTAGGATAAGTACTGTAGTACATAGTGAAAGCATAAGTGTATGTCACAATAGATTTACATGACATAATAAAATGGTAAAATGTGCCAAACAAAAATAAATAACAGTTCCTGCCACAGAAAGAGTATAATCTACAAGTCCTAGTGGGTGGACTTCAAAACAATACAACACAACAGGAGCCTGCATTTTACAGCTGGAATGATACACAGAAGCAGTGAACTGACCAACATTAATTGGGAGGATATTCTAAATATAAGGAGTAGAGGAAATAGGCCAAATTAGCCATAATTATATAGCAAAGGATTATAGAAACATTTAGCCCAACAAAGACCAGAAAATTCAAAGTTAAACTTAATTCTTGTTTATCACTCTTTGTATTTGACATAAAGATGCAGCACACCCATTAATGCTTGTTCAAAATAAGTCCCAAACTATCAGAATAGGTGTTTATTTTTTGGGGGTTACACAGATGTTTGCATGAGCATCTAAGCCAAAGCCCTTCAAAATTTACCGTACTGAGGACTGGACTGACAACTTGCGCTGAGTCTGATGGCAGCAACTTGGCCCTGATTCAGAAAAGGATCTCTGTACAGGGAAACTTAACTTTAAGCACATACTTAAGTCCCACTGACATCAATGGTATTTATATACATGCTTTAAAATGGTATTTATATACATATATGCCCAACTTTTATCCTGAATCAGTGCTCTAATTGTCATAAAATGGAAAAGAGCACTGACTCTCATTTTTCTGAGAATACAAATCCAAGAATTAAATGTTTCATCTTGATGCAATTGGCTGCACAACATAAAACACACAATATGCTAAACATCAAGAGTAAAGATGTGGGATGGGAAGAGCTAGAAATAAATCGCCTGGTATAATGCAATGGAGTTAAAGGACAGCGGAGAAATGGAAAGAAATACAAACCCACACAATGGTTATGTTGGCTGTACAACAATAAATATACTTTAACTATAAAGAGGCCAAAACTGATAGAAAAAACAAAAGGTAATGACAAGGATTAAGAGAATACCACAAGTTAAAAATAAGCCACATACAAATTATATAAAATCAAATACAGAAAAAGAGTGAATATATTTAGAGAATGAAAATGATAGTCTAAGAAATAATAATTAATCCAAAGAGGATAAAGAAAGGCTGAAATAGAATATAATGTAAATACAACATTTATTAAGAACTGAACATACAAAGTCAGCGATTAAGAAAGGAGTCAGCACATCAGCTAAGAGATGGCAAAGAAAATATTTATTTCAAGTTGTACAATCCCACTATCTTTAACAGTAAACACGAGCAATTCAATCCTTAATACCACATTACAAAAAAAAAAAATCTCCTTTGACATCATGTTAACACTAAAACACTCCCTAAACGCACATTTTTTCCCTTTTCCCACTCAACATGGCAGAATCCATTCCTGAGAAAGCCTAAGTAAACACACGTCTGCTGACAGAGGAGGCAGATATTGCTAAAAATATCATTTTTTCCTAATAAGTTTACAAAGAAGAATGAGGGACACTGCCAGATGAATTCCTTAGGGGGAAAGATGAAATATTGAAGGAGGATAGGATCAGCTAGAACAAGAATTAAGAGAGAGACAATACTCCAGAGCAGGATAAAATCCATCCAGGTACTCAGATGTGACAAGAGATACATGGGGAACATGAAGCTTACAGCTTATATCTAAAAGCCTTTTTTTTCTTTTTGTTTTTTGGTTACAGAAGAGTTACCAGGGAAGATGCAGAAAAATTACAGGCTTAAAATCTTAATAGCAGCAATAGGAAACACACTTGAAAAAACAGGGATCAAACATAATACAGTAGCTATGTTATCCAGCCCTGTACCAACCGGAAAGCTACAAACCGGCACTTCAAAGAAAGTCAGATTTATAGTGCAGTTGGCATGGGGCCGGCAGGCTCCCTATCTGGCTCTGCCCCAGAAGCAGTGACATGTTCCTGCTACTCCTAGGCAGAGGAATGGCCATGAGGGGCTCGGAGTGCGGGACGGGGTGTGGATGCGAGGTCTGAGAGGGAGTTTAGGTAAAGGGAGGGGGGTGTGAGGCTGGAGGTAGGGGTATAGCAGCGGGTGTTGGTCACGGGCTCTGGGAGGGACTCTGGTTGTGGGAGGGGGGTCGGGGCAAGGAGTAGGAGCACTGAAGGGAGTGTGGCGTGCTGGATCCATGCAGTGCTCACCTTGGGTGGCTCCCCGCAAGCGATGAATTGTCCCTGCTGCTCCTAGGTGGAGGTGCGGCAGGTAGCTCTGCGTGCTGCCTCTGACTGAAGGTGCTTCCCAGGGTTCCTGGCCAATGAGAGCTGCGGAATCAGTGCTTGTGGCCGGGCAGAAGCAGCAGGGAACAGCAGGGACAGTTCGCCGCTTGCAGGGAGCTGCCCAAGTTGAGTGCCCCCCAGATCCAGCATCCAAAACCCCTCCCTTGCCCCAACCCCCTGCCTGAGCCCTCCGCCACACCTTAACTCCCTCCCAGAGCCTTCATCCCACGCCCACTCCCGCACTGAAACTCCCTCCCTCTTAGTTAACTAGAATTTTTCACCTGCCAGCACCCTCCATACCCGCAATATGCCAGATAAAAAAGCTTTTACTGTGTGTAATAACTTAGCTAACGGTACTGGGCTACATTCTGTTCTCAGTTATACTGGTGTAACCTGGAAAAAATGAGTGAAAAGTTACAAAGATTATACCTAAATTTGATCACCATATTTTTAAATACAAAAAAATGTATCAGCAGATGAATCCTTTAATAGATGTAACTGGGTTAATAATATAAAAATTTCACAAATGCATTTTTACAAGAACCTTTATTATTCATACCTGAGGAAAAAAGTTATTCTTCAAAACTGGAAGACTAAGTACTAACAACTAATGTATTATCTATTTTATATGATATAATATGAAACATATGAGCTTGATAACACAGTATAGCTTGATAGCTGTTAAGCCTACTCACTCCTCCTACTGCAGTCTCCCCACTTCCTAATATGCAATTCAGAAACAACATTACTAAAAAAAAAAAAAACGATAATAGGCCACAGTTATAACAGAACAAAACAAGAAAACAAGTAAAGAGAAAATGCATACTTTGATGAAAAAAGAACTAGGCAGAGTTATAGTAACCTCTTTAAAGAATTTATGTAAGTAGCTTGCTAATAATCAAAATTGCTTACAAATAAAAAAATTACAAAAACCAAACTGTTATTTTAAAATGAAACTATTAAAATAAGTTGTTGTTTTCAAAAACATATCCCACATAATGATTACAGGGTGATTATTCTTTGTATGAAAAAAACAGGATAATAGTTAACACAAGCTGTATGCTCCCTAGTGCCAACAGTGAAGTACTCTCCTATTCTGCCATCTGTGAAGCGGGTGAGGAGAGAAATGTCAGTGTGTCTTTCACCCTTGATAATTGCAGCACTATCAAACTCTTTGTGGTTTCATGCCAGGTGCTCAGAGAGCTAATGGGACTGTTTTATTCTGCAAAATCTAGTAGCATGAGCTACAAAGGCAGCTGTGTTTTGCAGCAGTGTGCCCCCAACCTTGTCCCTTCTAAAATAGGAAATGCAAATTAGGGCTGAATTCTTGGCATTTTAAACAGCTAATTTGATTTCTACAGTGGTCTGACTGCAGTAATGCTGTGTTCCCGTCAAAGTCTAGCCACCATTGAACAAAGAAATATATGCAAAAGCAGCCTTTTCTGATAAATAGACAGATTACACGACAAATCCCAATCTGCAAAGAGTTTAATGAAGTTTTACACCAAAAATTTGTCCTAGAATGTACCTGTTTATCAATAAATTCCATTAAACTCAGAAATCCATTAGCCTAGACTTCAAGAACCAATATCTGTGATAGAACAAGGCATTCATTGGTTATTCATTAACTGGGAACCCTATACAAGATTTCACCTGTAAGGTTAGGTGAATTCAAGGTATTTCTCCCCTGACTGTTCGATACTATGGTGTATAGAACATCTTTGGGTTTGAGAGTGTTAACGAATGCACCAGAATATGATCTTTTTACTGTAAACATGCAGAATATACAGTAAATATAAGGAAGTCATGTGATCTCCTACTATTGCTGTGTTAAACTCAACTAAAATCAGGGCTAAGAACTCATACAGACCAGAGAATAAATTAATCCCTTTCTGTGACTTTAAAAATCTGATTACTGGGCTCCAAGTTCTCTTAACTATACTAGATAAGGCTGATATTTTGAAATGCTAGTAAAAAGTTTAAAATACTTAAAAAAAGTATTTGTGCTTACAAAAGGAAATTCAGTTAAAGGTACAATACAAGCAAAGATTTACCTTACCAACGCCAGAAGTTGTATTACACTTAATTGCTTGAGTAGACAGCAATAAAATAAATTTATTAGAAAACATTTTTTGTAAAGCATAGAAAGAAAGCATGACTAAACTTTTCTTCCTGCTTTTAAACTAAACTACATTAATTAAAGAGTTTTGCTAATTGAGTAGAATTATCACAGCTGAAGGACTCTAATAATAGGGAATCTTTTTCCGCTTCAGTGATAAACACTGCTTTTAAAACCTCACATCCCCATACATTATTAGAGAACCTTTTTATAAAATGTGAACTAAATCTGCTTTGGTAAAACTGCATGTTCCTTCATTCAGAACTGCAGCTTATGCAGAAGTTACTTGCCCAATGCAGAAACTGTAGTTCTTTGAGAGGTGTTCCCCTATAGGTGCTCAGCTTCAGGTGTGCATGGGCCCCAGGCGCCTTTCATCAGAGATTTTTGGTAGCAGTGCCCATTAGGCCAGCGCATTTTCTCTATACAGTGTGTTGCACCAACGCTATATAGGGCTGCGTGAGCATACCAACCTCAGTTCCTTCTCCACTGCAAAGTCCCATAATGGAAACTCTAAAGCAGAGAGGAAGGAGGATGGGTAGAGAAACACCCATAGGTGGACACATCTCAATGAGCTAGTTATTGCACAGAGTGAGTAAGCTCTCCTCCTTCAAGCAGTGTCCGTAGAAGTGCTTCACTTCAGGTGACTACTGAGCAGTACCCCCATCAGGGGAAGCGGTGCTGGAGTTGAGTCTAATACTTTAGATCAGCAGTTCTCAAACTGTGATTTGGGAACCCTAAGCGGGTTGCGATTCCGTTTTAATGGGGTTGCCAGGGCTGGCATTGGACATGCTGGGGCCCGGGGCTGAAGCTGAAGCCCCACCACTCAGGGCCAAAGCCAAAAGCCTCGGATTTCAGAGTGACATTTTCACAACCTGTATTATACCTGAGATGTTAGGCCAAGTCTACACTAGAACCTTTGCCAATATAGTAATGAAAGTTAGAATCAGGTTTTTTTTAAAACTACACTTCTAAGCCAGCAAAAGCACTTATACAGATGCAGTTAAACTGACATAAAAATCCTTTTTTCCATTAATGCTGATTTTGCTTGGGGATCTGGTATAAATTTAAATACATCAGGGAAGAGGAGAGCTATTTAAACTGAAGGACGATGTTGGCACAAGAACAAATGGATGTAAACTGTCTATGAATAAATTAGGCTGGAAATTAGAAAAAGGTTGCTAACCATCATAGGAGTGAGGTTCTGTCACAACATTCCAGTTGGAGTAGTGAGGTCAAACAACTTGTTTAAAGATGGATCTTAATAGGTTTATGAATGGCCGATGGACTGAACTGTAAGACTCAAAAGGTCCCTTCCAATCTTATGTCCTTATGCGTAAGCTATTCTAGCAAAAATATCATTTTTTTTTCTTTTTTTTTTTTGGCCAATATAAGCTGCAGTCTACATTAGGAGGATTTTCTGGTACTGACATCACTAGAATGGCAAGCATTTTGAAGTGTAGACCAGGACTCAATCTCCAAAACTGTCAATCTGGTAATTTTTACAAGTACTAAATTTACTTTAAATAGCTATGACTAGTACAACTAAATCAATTCCAGCTCAGCACTCTTGAGTAATCACATCGTAACAAACCACTGTGCGTGAGTGATGAGATGAAAATAGTTTTGAGAAGAACTAGCTTCCATTCCTGGTTTACATTTCCAGGAAGTTACTGTAAAAACAGAAAAGTTATTTTTTTAAATGAAAAACAAATACTTCAACATCAGCCTTGTAAAAGAGAGGATCTTTTGACTGTACACGGCACTGTCTTTCTGCACTCACTTCCTGTTATCAAAAATTTCTAAAAGTGACTATTAGAAAGGAAATAAAAGAAGCTTTTCTGCAGCTTAGTTCTAAATTTAGAAATCATTTGGAAACATTTAGTTCATATAAAGGTTTAACAGACTCCACATGGTGATTTATATTCAAATGAAAATGCATTTCACCAAATGCATGTCAGTACAGTCCAAAGCATGGATAATCTGAACAATACAGTTGTGAAAAGAGTATTGCTTTTTCTTACATCATGCATACTGCCACTGGAATGGAATCTTCAAAAAACAACCCATACTCTAACAATTTACAATACTTTGTATTTTTTAATCAAAATTGACAAATTTACAAAATTGACAAAATTGACAAAGTTATTGTACATTATAGTCAATCGCCCATGAATTAGAGCTAGAACATGGATTTATTAATATTTTAACAAATATTTATGTGAGTATCTGTGATCTATGATTTTCTCGTAGAGTTATCATTGAGAAACTACCCATATCTGGACTGATCTTCCACCACTGAAGTCCACGGGAATTTTGCCACTGATTTCCTTTGATGCATCATAAAATCTGTTAGATCCTATTTTTTCCAGGATTTACACATTTGTTTTTTGAAAAACAGAATCATAGATGTGCTGGGCTGGAAGGGACCACACGAGGTCATCTAGTCCATCCCCCTGCACTGAGGCAGGACCAACTATACTTGGACCATTGTGACTGATGTTTATTTTAAAAATATCCAATGGCGACAATTCCACAACCTTCTGTTGTAACATATTGCAGTACTTAACTATTTTTATAGTTAGAAACATAAATCTTCCTTCGTGTAGATTAAGCCCATTACTTCTTTCTTGCCTTCAGAGGGACATGGAGAACTATTGTTCACCATCCTCTTTATAACATCTATTAACATATTTGAAGGCTCTTACCTCATCCCCCTTCAGTCTTCTTTTCTCAAGATTAATATGCCTTATTTTTAACCATTCCTCAGAGGTCGTAGGTCAAACCTTTTATCATTATGGTTGCTCTCCTCTAGACTCTTGCTAATTTGTCCACACCTTTCTGAAAGTGTGGTGCCCAAAATGGAACACAATTCTCCAGCTGAAGCCTTACCAGTGCCAAACAGAGCAGAACAATTACTTCCCCTTTGCACTGGAGTTTTTCATGCTTATTTTCAGCATTAACATAAATCTTTTCAAGATTCTGGCAGAATTCCTTAGGTGAATTTTTGAGATATCTGAATATGCAACAAAACAAAACGGGGTGGTGGTGGAGGAGGAGATGGGTTTGGGAGGCTGGCAGCTTGCTTGTTTGTTTTGTTTTAACAAGCCCAGGTATTTTTCCCCATTCCTTTTTTCATGCTCTGATAACTGAGAAGTGGCTTTAAAAACCATTAGTAACTGACATATTTGTAAAAGTTTTAATAATAATGAAATGATAAGTATTAGAAAAATCACATATGGTATTAAAAAAAACAGCAAAAAGTAGCAATATCAGCCTACAACGCTCAAGAGCCACACACAGGAACAGTGTTCTTTTCCTGAAATTATGTTATCATTAACTACCCTGGACTTGCTGGGCATCCTACCACTCAATCATTCCTCTCCTTAATTCTTTCTTGCAAAGTTCATTTTAATATGCTGTTTAACAACAACATGATCAATTCAAACTTTGAACATAGTAGGGAACACAACCCAATATTTGACATCTTTGTGCTTTCATTTTAAAAAATCAAATGCCACAGACTACCTTTGTGAGACACCATCATTTAATTTTACACACAAAGAAGTCAAAACATTCAGAAAGTTGTGTTTTCCACAGCAATAGTAATTTGGTAACTGTTAAGGCATGAAAGTTAATATCATATATAGGATAGTAATACAAAACACCATATATATGCTTAAAGAAGCCAAGTCATAGTTGTGACAACTGAATTCCCTGACTCAGAATGTTTTTATATTATACATCCAGTTACAAGGAACATCCAAAGCAGGGACAGCAAACTTTGATTCACTTTGTATAGAAAGAAAGAAACAAAATAAAAAATGGCAGTTAACAAGAAGGTGAATTCCATGATTATAAAGAGCAATTTATTACACAACGGAAGCATAGGCGTGCACAGCACATTTCATTAGGGTGTGCACCCAGGGAATTTCATTTATTTATTTTTTTAAAAGGGCGCCGCACTTTGCATTGAAAGCCACTTTTTTTGGAGACATTAGGGTGTGCCTGGTCACACCCAGCACACCCTGTGTGTATGCCTATAAAAGGAAGTACTTGCTCTCAATCTCTTCACTCACTCAGATTGCCCTCTTTGGATCTAGCAGTAGAAACCTACCATTCAACAAACTTATGGAAACACCTGCAGAAGCAAGAATTATAAAGAGAAGGACCCCGATATCAGTCTCTAGTATGCAGGTTTATAATTAACTGCAAACCAGCAATTAAGTTACTCACAGGTATATACCCTGAAAATCTAAAAATACTATTTTGCAATTCAACATATTCATTATATTGCCAAATATATGCCATATTACAGTACATATGTTAAATAACTGTTCTCTTAAACACTCTAAAATACATGAAATACACACAAGAACTCTAGCAATACTTTAAGGCCATATTATTTTCTTCACTTTGCTTCAGAACACGACCATTTTAAAACACAGAAGAACAAAGCACAGTCGGTGTATATTTTTCATCCTTGAAGCTTCTCAATACTTGTTAATAGTAAATCTTGCAACACAGCAGTCTATAACACAGTTTCATAATGCACCCAATAGTATATTGCCATTCTATAATCGTGAAATGCTTTGGCACAACCTTATCTCAATTTATGGATGGTGTTTAATAGGAACCAGGATATGGGTTGCCAAAAGCCAAATTAGCTAATGCTGAATCTAAAGAAGAGTAAAGCTTTGATCATGCTCAGAAATAAATTCTAAGTGAAAAGTGGATAGAAAGATGCCCATGCAATTGAATCTGACACTGTGATTAATACCATGACTCACAAAATGCCTCTTAGCTGATTGCTAACATTACATATTGGATCCTATCCTGACAAGTATTGTTTATTTTTGAAATGCCCTAATGCTCCACATCAGAAAAAAATGCTTATTGTAGCTTATTAATCTATAACATTTACATTTCCTTCTCCCTCAAACCACATGCCCTGCAACAAGAAAAAAAAATCTAAAATGTAGATGTAAACTACAGTATACTTCATTGTAGTTATCTACTATAAGGAATTCAGTTTGTCAAGATTCAGAAATTTACTGTGTCTGGGTGACTCAGGGGATTAGCAAATCAGTTATGAAGCTCTTTACCTCTATTTCGGTGATTTGAAACTGATGCAAGTAGTAAACAAAAGTTGTCTTTTAGTGGCCTTCATAAAAAAACAAAAACACAAAGAAAAAACCCCAAATCATTGACAACATCTTAAAGAACCATCTTACTGTAAGAAAGTAACCGCTTTTTCTTTGATGTATGTGTTAGCCTGGATCCCATGCAGATGACTGAAAAGCAGTACTCCTTCTGAATGATGGGATGAGGAATATCAACAGCATTAGTTGAACACTGATTGTAGTTCTGATTTCCTGAACTTGGCATCTGTTCCAGCAGCTACATCAGCGGTATAAAATGCTTGATAAAGTCAATGAGTTAATCCACATTACCGCCTTGCAGATCTCAGATATTTTTCTGTTTCTGAAGCAGGCAGAGGATGTCCCTGAAACTCTGACAGAGTAAGGACTTGGCTACACCCCAGCTGCACAGCTCTAGTGCTTCAGCGCAGGCGTTACCTATGTTGATTGATGGGATTCTCCCATTGGCATAGGTAATCCACCTCCCCAAGAGTTGATAGCTAGGTCAGTGGAAGAATTCTACTTCCATCAATCTAGGAAGCCGTCTACACAGGGACTTATGTTGACTTAACTACATCGCTCAGGGGTATGGATTTTTCACACCCATGAGCCAAGTAGTTATGCAGATCAAATTTTCTAGTGTAGACCAAGTCTAAGCCTTGAGGTTCAGTGGAAAGGGTACATCAGCCAACCTGTAACACAGAAGATACATTGATTACATTATCATTCTTTATGATGTGACAGTCTGGCTTTTGGAATGGCCAGCTATAGCCAGAAACAAACAGGAAGACAGCCTAAATGGTTTGGTCTTGTCAATGTAGCAAAAATCTGGAAATATCTAATAGTGTGCAACTTCTCTCCCAATGAGAAATGTGGTTTTGAGACATGCAGATTAACTCACATGTCTCAAACAACATGCAGGTTAATTGACTGATTCAGATGAAATTCCGTATCACCTTGGGGATAAACTTAGGGTGAACTCGGCACCACCTGGCCCTTTTGATATGTGATGTAATAAGTGTTTGGTGTTCACTCACTCTCCTGGTCAAAGTGATCAAAGTAGGAAGACTGTCTTCACAGTGACATGAGGTATGGAGTATTTTAGAAGGGGTTCAAAGCAAGGCCCTATAAGTCTGAAAAGAATGATGTTGAGGTCCCCAATCAGGAGCAAGCTCTCTAACTTGTGAATAAGTGTGCATTAGGCCCTCCAGGATCCTTAATGCTGTCAGATGAGATAGGACTGAGCACAATTGTACAGACAGATGGCAAGCTGAAATCACTGTGAGATGGACCTTAACGGCTGGAGCACTTTTTTTTGGAGTTGTGAAGATGAGAATCTCTAACATCTCCTGGGACTTTTCCTGTATTGTTGTTGTTTTGATGTCCAGGGTCTCTTCTATGTGGAAGAGAAAATTCTGGAAAGATTTCAAATCATTGATCACCAGGGTAGAAAATAGCGTCACTGCTTCACCAGGTGATGAAGATAACTCCTAGTGTACAGACAGAGGTTGCTGCTGACCTTACTCTATCTCTAACTTGTAGTGAATGATGCCAAGCTTTCAAGTTAGAAGTCTGGCCAACAATGTTGTCGGAACTGATGTCTCATTCTCTTCAATGATGTATGAGAGTGGGGATCTGCTCTGGGACATGTGCAGCAATTGTTCTCAATAAGCTCAGAATGGCCACTGCAGCATGCCATAGTGCAGTGCTCTTGAAAAGGGACCTATAATACTGTCTCTGACGTAGCTCTCTGAAAGTGTCAAAGAGGAGTAAACTGGTGAGGGGGAAGGTGAAAACCCCCCTTCAGAAGGCAGTGTGGTTATGTAATGTGGCCTCTGTACATAATCCAGTGCCAGTTGCTGTACAGGTGCAGGGAATGCTGGGGTCTCTATGGGGATATCTCTCAAGCCTGTCATTAGTTCAGTAATGGACACTGATATTGGTACCAGGGTCAATGCCAGGGCTGCTCCACCTTATGCGAGCCACCTTGATGGACTTGGAGACTCTCTCATTTGATGATGGATGCGTCATGTCCTCCTTGTGGGACAATCACATGTGTTGCTAGAGCTGCGTTGTGCTCAATGTGGGGCTGTCTTTTGGTGTCACCCTTTTGTGACCAGGCCATAGGTGTCAGTTTTGATGTTGAAGCTGTTGGCATTAGGACTGCTGATGCCAAAGATGACAGCACTATTTTTGCCTGTGTCCTCTTCACTGACTTTTTTTTTTTTGCTGCTTGATCCCAGGGTATTGTACCCATTCTAGGAAGCACTGACCAATGTCAACTCTTTCAGCTCCCCTTTGGTAGCTATGAATTCCTCTGGGCCTTAAGTGAGTCACAAGGATTCCTGAAGCAGATGTAACTTGAGCCACGTGTCCTCTATACTTGCAGATCTTGGAGGGAAAAAAGACCAGTACACAAGGCACCAATCTGAGACACGGCTCTCCTCTGGACTGAAAGGCAACAGTGGTATTCTTCAGTGAGGGGGATCTGACCATCATAGGACAGACAGGATTTGAACTCTGACAATTTGGAGTCTACCACATTGACACTAAGTGCCTCAACCTGCAGTACAGGGGAATGTACAAGGGATCTCATTTTACCCCGTGTTTTTATGTATTTATTAACTAATTTTTCTTGGAACATCCAAAATAAGGGAGAAGGGTGAAAATATGTCCTTCACCAACTAACTGAGAAAAGGATTAGTTTGAAGTTCTGTGGATGTAGCAGTTTGGACATTCACTGAGTTCCATCTTCCTGATATGGGGAGTAAGAAGGAACTGAACAAGGGTCATAGCCACTCTACCCATTATGCCCTCACATGGGAGCTCAAGAAGACACAGGGTACAGACACAAGCCCAGACACTACTATTTGAAAGAATCCAATTTCACGTAAATAAGGCACATGCACACCTACAGTGGGATGTACACTGGCCCAATCATACTCAAAGAAGAAAAATAGGGTTTGTTTTTTTAAAAAAATAAATGTTTCTGATAAATTCAAACAGTTCATATCTTAGGAAAAAAACTTGATTCTAAAAATCAAATTTATTGACGAGCATAGCCTTTCAAATCTTCTATCCAAATATGGACTTCCTGAATGTAAGCAGATTAATCTTAACTAAAGATATATTAATAGACTGCACTGTGTGAGAGCCATATGATGAGTGGAGTTTTCTGTATTTGTTAAAGAAAACACTGTTAATCTCTGTGATACATACTTTTTCCTTTCTTATGAGTTCCTTTGTAGTTGTTACTGAAAAGGAAAAATTCCTATAATCTCTTAGTCAACATTTTATCTACTTAATATCCCGAATTAAATAGTCTTTGATATGAAAATTGAACCTTACAGAATCACAAAAATGTACAGCCAGAAGGAACCTCAAGAGGTCATTTAGTCCATCTCCCCACACTGAGGCAGGATTAAGTATTCCTACACCATCCCTGACAAGTGTTTGTCTAACTTGTTGTTCAAAACTTCCAATGACTAGTATTCCACAATCTCCCTGGCTAACCTGTTACACTGCTAGAAAGTTTTTCCCAATATCCAACCTGAAACTTCGTCACTGCAACTTAAGCCAATTACTTCTTGTCTTATCCTTGGTGTACATAGAGAACAATTGATCACTGTCTTCTTTATAAGAAACTTTTCAATAGTTGAAGACTTACCAAGTTTACCCTCAGCTCTCTTCTCCAGACTAAACGTGCCTAATTCTTTTATGTATTATACATCATATAATTTCTTCATATATCATGTTTTCTAAATGTCTCAGTTTTGTTCTCTTCTAGATGCTCTCCAATTTGTTCATATTATTTCTTAAAGTGTGGTGCCCAAAACTGCATCCAATACTCCAGCAGAGGTCTCACGTTTTAAACACAGTGGAACAGTTATCTCCCTTGTCTTACATATAACACTCCTGTTAATACATCGCAGAATGACATTGCCTTTTTCATAGCATCACACTGTTGACTCATTCAATTTGTGATCCATTCTACCTTCCAGATCCTTTTCTGCAGTTCAGCTGCCTAGTCAGGCATTCCCCACTTTGTGGTTACACATTTGATCTTTCCTTCCTAAATGTATTGTTTGGCACTGTTGTTACTGAATTTCATTTTACTGATTTTAGACAAATTATCAAGATAATTTTGACTTCTAATCCTGTTCTCCACAGTGTTTGCATTTCATCCCAGTTTGGTATCATCAAATTTTATAAGCATGCTCTCCATACCACCCATTCAAGAGATTAATGAAAATATTTAATAATACTGGACCTAGGACATCACCCTTTAGGACTCCACTCCATCTTCCTAATTAATAACCAATTAATTAATAACCAGTCTTTGAAAATGGTCTTTCAATCAATTATTTATGCAATTTACAGTAATTTCAGCTAGGCCACTGTGATGGGGTGTCGGCCCCACACTGGCCCATAACGGGTTAAACAACCCTTTGAAGGCTGTTCAGGAGCACAAGAGGCAGCCAATCAGAAGAGGGCTTATAGGGACAGCCAGTCAAGACTGGGCTGTGTCATAAGAAGGGCTTCTGGGCAGAGCAGCTTTAGCCACTCCCTGGAGCTCAAGGAGAGAGGGCTGTCTGTTTCTCAGAAAAAAGGAAGATAGCATCTGGGACAGAGCAGTGCTGGGAAGGATCAGGAGAGCGAGGGTGAGCTGCTGGCTGACTGCTGACAGGCTGAGGCCCTGAGACAAGAGTGGAGAAGGTGCTTGGGCTACGGGGAAGTGGCCCAGGGAAGCAGACTGCAGGGTTGGAGGGGGATGCAGCATGCGGCTGCCATCTACAGGGTCCCTGGGCTGGGATCTGGAGTAGTGGGTCAGCCCAGTCCCCCACCCCCACTTGCTACTGAGAAAATAGCTGGATAGTGGATTATAGTCCCCCTAGAATGGGAAAGAATAGTGTGTGACACAGCCAGAGGACTGTGTCCTGAAAAGGATGCTATGTTCATGGGGACAACTCACTTCCTGGAGAAGAAGTGATGGTGGGGAGATATCACCAGACGAGGGCGCATGGGTGGACTAAGCTAATTCCCAGGACAGCCAGCAAGAAGTGCCACAGTAGTAAGTCGAGCCCTGTCACAGTGATATTTCTCTACTTTGCTTATGAGAATATCAAGGGGAACTGGGACAAAAGCCTTGCTAAAATCTGTCTAATATATCTATCTATCTCTACTGCTTCCCTTTACTCACAAGGCCAGTTAGCTGATCAAAGAAGGAAATTAGATTGGTTTGGCACGATTTTTTTTTTTTTGACAATTCCATGTTGGTTACTACTTATCACCTTATTATCCTCTAGGCTAGAACAAAATGATTGTTTATTTCTGGGTAACGAAGTTAGGCTGACTTTTATAATTACCTGGAACCTCCTTTTCCCCCTTTTTGAAGACCGATTCTATTTTTGCCCTTCTCCAGTCCTCTGAGACCTCATGCATCCTCCATGAGTTCCCAAAAATAATTGCTAATGGTTCAGAAAGTGCTTTGGCTGGTTCATTAAATACTCTAGGGCAGGCTGAATTTCATCGTGCCCTGATGATTTAACACATCTAATGATCTTTAACCTATTCTTTCCCTATTTCAGTCTGAGATTCTTGCCCCTTGTTGTTAATATTGCGTTAAGCATCTGGTCATAATTAACTTTTTTAGTGAAGAATTAAACAAAAAAGGGCATTAAACGCTTCAGCTTTCTCTGGGTCACATGTTATTTGCTTTCCTTCCACATTAAGTATTGGATCCACAATTCCCTTCCTCTTTCACTTCTACTCGATATATAGAACCTTCTCTTATTGCATTTTATGGCTCTTACTAGTCATAATTAAAGCTGTAATTCAGTCTTGGATATTTTTTTGTAAAAGTCATGGATAGATCATAGGCAACAGACAAAAATTCACAGCCCAATAACCTATAACATACCATAAATACCCCGGACTAAATCTGGAGGAGAGGCACTGCTGATAGGGTGCCCTGAGGAGCTGCTGCTGAGGGGTGAAGCTGGGCGGGGGGCTCCCCGGGGCCAGCAGCTGGGCCAGCCGCCCAGGACCTCTAGAGCAGCAGTTGCTCCAGCCACCCTAGAAACTGCTGCTCATGGTCCTGGGGCCAGCTGTCTGGGGCCACCTGAGCATGAGATGGTGTGCCTGGCCCCAGGGCTGCTCCAGCAGCAGCCAGTGTAGCTGGCTACAGGACTGCCTGAGTGGCTGGCTGCAGAGTTGCTCCAGCAGCAGCAGGCATGGCTGTCCCTGGAGCTACCTGAGCAATGGGCCCTGGAGCCAGCTGCCTGGGCAGCCCTGGTGTCAGCCACAATGGCCGCCGAAGTCACGGAGGTCGTGGAAAGGCATGAAACCCATGACTTCCACAACCTCTGTGACAGATACAGAGTCCTAGTCATAATGCATGTGCAATAGCTTTTCTCATTTTGTCCCCACATGATTGTGCTATTTTTTTATACATTGTTTCCCACTGATACTGCTGATTAATTTGTGTTTCATGTGGATCCCCAAATATGGTCATTTGTACATAAGCCACTGGAAATATAAAACTGATGGCAGATAGTGGACTTAAAGATTGTTTTTGCCTCTTAACATTATTGCGTAGGTCTTATCTAATAGGTTTCCAAGGTACACAGACAGAGCTATTTCTAAAATGATCTCTCAGACGTTTTTCTCCCCCACTTGGACAACATTTAAAAACAAGACTTGCTTTAGTATTGCACACAAACATAATAAGGAAAATGTTGTGGACATTTTTACTTTAAATCCAGAAGAATATTACCTTGCTTTTATGGGACTGTTAATCTGGGTTAGACAAGATGGCCATGCTATGTATACAGTAATTTAAAACCCAATTCTCTTCTTAATCCTTTTTGCATAATAGAAAATCCTTTTTGCACTCTCAAGCCGGAAGCAATGACTCGGAATACTATATTAGGTAATGGAGTTGTGGAAGTCAGGTTACAGGTTTTTCATTTACTATTTCATTTCAAGAATATGTTCTCACTGTATAAAGTAATCCCATGATCCTCCCTGTCTCAAAGCAATTTTGGATATAACACTATCTCAATTACTGGGAAGGCAATATACTTTATTGATTATAAAACATAATTCTACAACAAGCTGCTACGAGATGCAAAAACAGCAAACTAAACCTACACCTTCAGCACCTATCTGTGATGTTCACAATCCAGTTGTGGGTAAAGGAGCAATTTCTCCCTATATCCATTGGATCACTAGCATAACAACATAGTGCACTGCAGAATCAGCTACAATGCCTGATACACACATGGTTTCCTATTTTGAAGTATAAAAATTGAAAGCACTTTAAGCCTTTTCAGAATCTGCAGTAATTCCAGATGAAAACCAAAGAATATTACAAATTGCAAACCCTTCTATTTATTGCTTCTTGCTTTACATTTTTGTACAGTCACTTCTGCAACTGATCTTTTTCAATTTTGTTTTGTAACTGATTTTAAAATAACTCCTAACACAACATGTTTAAACATGAATCCATCCCACAAAATCTCTCTCTTTCAGTGGAGCCCCTTGATATTTTTTAAGTTGTCTGGTGAATCTTTCCATGTTACATTTGTTACACTGGTATGCTTTCCATTGTGAATTACTTTGCATTTATCAACATTTAATTTCATGTGCCATTTTGTTGCCCAGTCACCCAGTTTTGAGAGATCCTTTTGTAGCTCTTCACAGTTTGCCTGGGTCTTAACTATCTTTAGTAATTTTTTATCATCTGCAAATTTTGCCACCTCACTGTTTACCCCTTTTTCCAGATCATTTATTAACATGCTGAATAGGACTGGTCCCAGAACAGACCCCCGGGAACACCACTATTTACCTCTCTCCAGTCTGAAAATTAGCCTACCCTTTGTTTCCTATCTTTAATTTAACCAGTTACCAATCTGTGACAGCACCTTCCCTCTTATCCTGTGGCAGCTTACTTTGCTTAAGAGCCTCTGGTGAGGGACCTTGTCAAAGGCTTTCTGAAAATCTAAGTATACTATATCCACTGGATCCCCTTGATCCACATGCTTGTTGACTCCGTCAAGGAATTCTAGGAACAAGACTTCTAGTGACAAGAAATATGTACTTAAAGAGCACAATAAGTTGAAAACTATCTTAGAGAACATATTTCTGAGGATAGGTTGATCACCGATTGCAGACTGATTTGATTCCGGTACTTGTACTATCAGGCAAGATCATCAGCAAACCAGGATGAGGAAGAAAGAGAGCCAGCTATGTTGGAAGCACTGAGAGCGTCGACTATACATTTGAGGATAGACAACCCTTAAAGTACAAAACCACTTTAAAATCCTGCTACTCACTATGGCTTCACCTTCCCTTCCTAATCAATATAGACATACAGTTACCTCTCAGAAGAGCATGCACACTTGCCTCAGGTGATAAGATCTCGAGCTATAATGCTGTTTACTGTGACTGCATGCGAATCAAACCACAGCTTTATCTGAGTGTGATTGAAATCCTAGAGACAGGATGAGCTCAGTGAACTATCATGCTCTTCTACTAAGTAAATACTTTTCCTCTTTGTCCTAACCTCTACAATAAATATTAGTCAATCATTATAAACTCTCCTCTTAGCCGGGAATAACACACAGTTTCAAAAAGATTACTTGCTCTTCACTTTAAGGAATAAAAACAGAAAAGGACTAATATCAGTCTTCCTATTGCAAATCAAAACCTTTTCACCCTTTTCCTCCCTTATAGAGTTGTCTTCTTCATGCAGTGTCTCAGATACACAAGTTATTGACCACCACCTTCTTACTTTCACAGACATGACAGAGTTTTAAATTTCCACACTCCTTTGGATACTAGTCAACTGGAGTTTGGTGTATGAGAGCAGAAAGTGGCAAATTGGCTAACAACTATGACTGGTTTATTATCCAGGTGATATATGGATGTTGTGTCCCCGAGCAGTGTGTGGAGAAGGTGAGAAAATGATGTATATATTATGTGTTTCTTGTGGTGTTTCCTGAGTTGGATATTTGCCCTTTGCAACCTTAAATAAATATTTTAAATGAATTTGATACATTTGTGTATGCATGCACGTATATACGCCTTCTCACATGTGATAAGAATATTAAACTTGTATATGTAGCAATTCAGTTCTTACTGTTTATTAAAAGAGAAAAAGAAATTTAGTTGTAATTTTATAAACTAGACTTTTAGGGTTTTTTCCCTTTGGATTATTTGGTCTCTGAAACCTCTCTGCCACTCTCTTTCTTTGCACACCAAACTCCTTAAATCCATGGCTCTCACGGCATCAAAGTTATTTGCCCACAGTCATGTAAGAAGACTTGCAGAGCTGATCTAAGACCCTAAATCTCCTTACCTTTCAGTCTTCTTTTACTACTTAACCACACTTACTTTCTTCCTGTGTTTTCAGACAAGCAAGTACTTATAGGAATAATTTAAAAAGTGACTTCTAATATATCAAACTTGAACAAAAAGAACATTTATAATAACGCAATTTTCTTGGCCTTTCCTCACCTATATTTCTTTACTTATTATTTCAAATATTTGGGTTTGAATAGACTTTCACAACCCAGCTTCTTTATATGAATGATCCCTTGGTGAATTAATCCTGCATTTGTTACCTCAATGTGTTGCCATGGAAATGTCATGTCACAAATTCAGCATTATAGCTTTTGTGAAGAAGAGAGTAAGGGGAGAAGAGGATTGTGAGAGGGAAAGCTTTGCCTAAGCACAAATATCTTTAAATAATATTAAATAAAATTTCCTTTTGTGCAAATGATTTTTTAAATTTAGTGTGTAAATCTGATATGGCTCCTTCAAAGGTGACTTCAAAGCATTTAATTCTATTGACCATAAATGACATAGCAGCAATACACAGTTTTTATTTGCCATCCAGTTGTGTAGCTTTTTAAGTTTCATAATCTCCCTCTCAGAAGACTAAGAAAATGACCTAGGGGGATCTGCAATTTTAAGTAAAACAAAGGGCATGAAAGGACTAATTTAATCTCTCTTGTTCTTGGGAAAATCCTGAGAGACCATCACACCCTCATTTACCTGAATACATTTAATATATTATTGTCTGATTAACCTGTATAATTTAAAATAACTATATAAAAACTCCTTACAGAAAAGAGTGAGGTTCTCTTTGTGATGTGGGGACATTTTAAAGAATGCCTATAAATGCTCTAATAATGCTTAAAAAGTAGTTCTCAGCTAGGGGTACAGTACTGGTACTTTTAAACCCTGTGATTTGCTGCACATCGTTGGGCAGGTAACATAACCTTATTTTTTCTGGCAATAAAATGAGGGAAACTAAACAAACTTTTCCAGTGGAGGAATACCTACTTCATGGTAATGTAAAGATTATTTTGTGCTTGTAAAAAATGTCTGAATTGGAGGAAGCAGCTTAAGAGGGAGAAACCTCTTGATGGCAGACCTTTGGTCCTCAGCTCCTGGAGAGAGGGCTGATTGAAGACAGGAGCTTCCCAGACAACCACTGTCCAGTGAACCCTTCCTGAAGGGCCAGACGCTACCTCACCTTGAGAGTGAACCACTCTGCCCTGTAAGCTGTGGACTTAGTTTAGGGCCACAGCCTGACAAGCACCCTCTGAAGGAAAAGATCATAACCCAACTTTGGGACAAGTGATTTGTATTAATTCCCCTTATTTCTGTTTACTGACTACCCTTTAAAGCCAGAAACTTTAAAGTGATCTGGCTGGAGAGCTAAGTCACAGGAAAAGAGACCACCGCAGTGCTGGAGCAGCTGTTGGCAGAAGGTACGAGTACCTGACGGGCCAAGAGTTGCCAAGCCACGCCTGACCACAAGGACATACCAGCAGTGAGTTCAATCGCTTCCCCTGGGGAACACTATGTAATTGAGATTTAGGACTACTGTTTGTGATTGGTGGCAGAAATGGAAAAGAAAGTTTGGGGTCAAATAGACTGCACCCCACAGTCCCTAGGTGACCCCATAAATCTCCACACACATACTCCCCACCCATTCCACACATCCTCTGCAGCATCTGTTGGGTTCAGGGCAGTAGCTGCCAAACAGACTTCAGGACAGCCAAAAGCGCATGCACTGCAGTTTGACACACACATTAGCATGGATAGCCTGAGGATGCAGGTTGTGTGGAGGGATCCACACCCCATCACACTGTGAGGCATCCAGCTCCGCCCAGCACGAGGGCTCCTCTCTTGCTCTGTCTACTGCATTCTCTGGCCTGGTATGAAGTGCAACAAGGGGTGGGGAGAGACTGCCTTTCACCTGCTCTTCTTAGCTGATGTCCCTGCCCTAAATGTTCCTTAGCTTATTCCATGGAAGCTGCTGTCTTTCTGCCAAAACAAAGCTGCTGTTGTAGGGTCTTTTGCTTTTTAAAAAAAGGATCAAGGAGGACTTAATTGTTCCATTTTTGAATACTGAAACTTGAACGCCAATTTTATAAACAAACTTTAGGCAAAAATAGTTTTGCTTAAATTTGTAATGACTATTATTACACTCGCATCTTGAAGCTGTAGCCATTTTTTGGTAGGTGCTGTATAAATGCAGTCCCCACCCTGAGGAGTTTAAAATCTAAATAGAAAAGACAGGGAAACATTTTGAGGAGGAGCAGTGGTACAGAGAGGGATAATGATGTGTACTAGATCACACTTGATCAATGGCAGAGGCAGAAATAGCATTCAGATCTCCAGATTCTCTGTCCAGTACCCTGAGTATCCTGTGTCTATGCCCGAACTTTGACAAATTGTGTGCATTTTATCTATTCCCTTCCCTCCTGGTTCAGTTCAGTACACTTAGACCAGACCACTCTTCCAGAAGATAGGTGGAGTGTAATCTGAGGTCAGATTGAAGGGTGAGGAAAGAACCGTCTGTAGTAATGGTCTGGTCTGAGAGTTCTTAGATTAAGTAGTAGATTACAAGGAAAGAAATCCAAAGAAAGTATGCCATCTCACAGGAAGTGAAAAGCAACAAGTTATCTATCTTAATTTGGAATTGTTGGACACCACTAAGTAAACAAATTAAGTAGGGGTGGCAAGCGATTAAAAAAATCAATCACAATTAATCGTACTGTTAAACCATAAGAGAATACCCTTTATTTAAATATTTTGGATGGTTTCTACATTTTCAAATATATTGATTTCAATTATAACACAGAATAAAGTGTACATTTCTCATTTATTTTTTATTACAAGTATTTGCGCTGTAAAAAAAAGTATTGTAATTCAATCTCTTTATCATGAGAGTTTAATTTACAAATGTAGAAGTATGTACACATTTTTTTTAATGAAATGTAAAATTTCAGAGCCTGCAAGTCTACTCAGTACTACTTCTTGTTCAGCCAATCACTCAGGTAAACAAGTTAGTTTACTTTTGCAGGAGATATTGCTGCCCACTTTTTGTTTACAGTGTCCCCTGAAAGTGAGAACAGAGGTTTGCAATCATCACTATACCTGGCGTCACAAGATATTTATGTGCCAGATGTACTAAAGATTCATATGTCCCTTCACGCTTCAACCACCATTCCAGGGGACATACATCCATGCTGATGATGGGTTCTTCATGATAACAATCTAAAGCAGTGCGGATGAATGCATTTTTCATTTTCATTATTTAAGTCAGATGCCACCTGCAGAAGACTGATTATTTTTTTGGTGGTTCAGGTTCTGTAATTTCTGCATTGGAGTGTTGCTCTTTTAAGACTTCTGAAAGCATGCTCCACACCTTGTCCCTCTCAGATTTTGGAAGGCACTTCAGATTCTTAAAACTGGGGTAGGGTTCTGTAGAGATCTCATATTTAGAAACCTTTGCATATTGTGAAATCTGAAGTGAAAGTGTTCTTAAAATGAACATATGCTGGGTCATCATCCAAGACTGCTATAACATGAAATATATTGCAGAATGCAGGTAAAACACGGGAGGGGATGTACAATTCTCCCCCAAGGAGTTCAGTCACAAATTTAATTAACACTTTTTTTAAAAAAAGTGTCATCAGCATGGAAGTATGTCCCTTAGAATGGTGGAATGGGGGCATACGAATGTTTAGTATTTCTGGCACGTAAATATCTAGCAATGCTGGCTACAAAAAAGCCACGCAAATGCCTGTTCTCACTCTCTGGTGACACTGTAAATAAAAAGAGAGCAGCATTATCTCATGTAAATGTAAACACACTTGTTTGTCTTGGCAACTGAATGAACAAGAAGTACAGTAGGACTGAGTGGACTTGTAGGCTCTGAAGTTTTATATTGTTTTGTTTTTGAGTGCAGTTATGTAACAAAAAATACAGTTGTAAGTTGCATTTTCATGAAAAAAATTGCACTACAGTACTTGTATGAGGTTAAATGAAAAATACTAATTCTTTTACTATTTTTACAGTATTATTATATTAGTAATAAAAATATACACTTTGATTTCAATTACAACACAGAATAAAATATATATGAAAATGTAGAAAAACATCCAAAATATTTAAATATCAATTGGTAATCTGTTTAACAGTGCAATTAAAACTGCAATTAATAGCAATTAATTTTTCAAGCTAATCGCGCGAGTTAACTGTGATTAATTGAAAGACTTAAAATTAAGTAAAACTTAAAATACATTTACCTGGAAAAAATGTAAAATAGATTTTGAACATCAGTTTCAAAATATATCACTTTTTCCACAGTTTTTAACCTAGAATGAATTTCTTAGTCCTAGGCTCCAATCTTGCGAAGTCTTCAACAGGAGTACCAATGACCATGGACTACATTAGTCCAAAATCTGACATATATCACATTTTTCATCTGGGGACTGTCAGCACCTACAAAGGCTGGAATTAGCATTTCTACAGTGTTAAAAAAAAATAAAAATAAAAAAGTGCAGTTTGGATTTTGTAGAGTGACTTATTTGTGAATTCAAAACTGATTTTTCTTTGCCTTTCATTTTACAGTAGAAAGAAGGGTTTTGAAACAGTGAAGATAAACAGCTTTCTGTGATTCTTTACTGAAATTTAAAATAAAAAAAAGATTATAGTTTTCTTTTATCTGATACTACAGTAACACCTAATCAGAAAATAATAATTTTAAAATGATTGAAACTGAGCATATTGAAATATATGTCAAGCCTGCTTTCATAAAATACTATTTCTGATCTCTATTTTGGTCTGAATGTTCTTTCTATACCCAAAGATATATCACAACCCTCTTTTAATATTGTCTCTTATACAGGCTAAAGGTTTCCCGAACCTCTAATCATTACTATTATAAAATTGAGTGCTAACACTGTAGCCACTACTATTTAGAAACAGAGTAGATGTGGTCATTTCTCTGAGTTGCTTAAATTCAAAGGGCCTGTATCTACAGCCCTTGCCTTTGATTAGTCTTACTGAAGTCAACAGCTTGCAGGCTCAGTTTTCTAATAATTTTTACTAGAAATAGTGCTGGAATTACCTACAAAAATACTATGCCTCATATTTCAGACTACATTGGTTCACATTCAGAGAGATGGGGCTCTTGCAACAATAAGGCCTATATTTTTTTTTAAAAAAAAAATAAAGTTTATATTATGGAGAAACTGACCATGTTATCACAGATGTATTACAATACTGTTTCTGCTCACTTTGACTCTGATTCAGATGAGCATCTCTATACAGGACTGTCCTTAAGCATGTAATTAATTTTAAGAAGGTGCTTAGGTTCCATTAAACCCAATTTTTGAGATTTTTACAATTCTCTTAAAATTAGACACATTTTAATCTGATTTCTTAAAAATCACTCCTGCATCTAACTATGACTGTTTAATTTTCCACACATGGACACTCAATATTACGATTAAAAGATTAATAGTGCTTATCTAGTCCAGTGATCTGAGTGTCTGAACATCCTTAGGTACTCTGCAATACTACAAACAGAAATGGAAAATTTCAAGTTTAGGTGCCTAACTTCAGGCACCCATGTCCATATTAACACATCTCAACTGTCTTTGGCCTGTTTTTCAGAGACACTGAGCACTTCAAATGAAGTAAATAGGAGAACGCTTTATTTCCTGTCATAATTTATCTAACTTCAACTTCCAGACATTGGATTTTGTTATACATTTGTCCACTAGATTGAAAAACACATCATCAAAATTCTGTTCCCCGTGTTTGTATTTACAAATTATGATAGTCACCCCTCATTCTTCTCTTTGTTAAACAAATACACTGAGTTCCTTGAATCTATCACTACAAGTCATGTTTTTCAATCCTTTAATCATTCTCATGGCCTGCCCCTGAACCCTCTCCAATTTATCAACATCCTTCTTGAACTGTGGACACATCTTTAGCTTTTGTTCCATCGAAAATTTGTTTAATTTATCAATTTTGGGGGAATTAATTCCTTTGAGGGTGTGGGACAAGTACCCAATTCTTCCCACTCTGCGTCTTCTATCTGGGTTATTTCATCTGTAAACACAAATTCAACTACCATCTCTATATGGGCGACTCGCAGACCGGTCTCCTTCTATCCAAACTAAAATTTCAACCTGTCTCGTTGATATCTTTTCATGGATGTCTAGCTATCAGCTCAAGCTCAACATTATTAAAATAGAGTTCATGTTTGTCCTTCACCTGTCCTGTTACCTCCTTTCTCAATTGGTCTGGACAACACCATTATCCTGGCAATCACTGAGGCTTGTAACCTGAATGCCGTCTTCAGCATAGCCCGAATGTGAGGACCTAGAGTGAGATTCATGTCGAAGTCTTGTAGATTCTTCCTGCATTACACCTCTAAGATATGGCCTTTTCTACTACCCATCCAGCTAAAATTCTCAGCCAGGCTCTTCTTGTGTCATGTCTTAATTACCACAACCCCTCTCTATGCATCCCTCTACTGGCCCCCTCTCTTCTATCCTATCATAGAACTGGAAGGGACCTCAAGAGGTCATCTAGTCAAGCCCCGTGCACATGTGGAAAACATAAACTGTTTGTATTTACTTTCAAGGCCCTTCAAGGCTATCCCCATGCTACCTATCTCTCATTGGTATTGAAAGGTCAGCTTTTGCCTCCAATCAACCTGTGTCAGCCTTCACTGACTACTTGTTAAAGTTTAAAACGTGCATATTTGTGCCTTCTCCCATGCTGCCCCTCTCATTTAGGAGGTACTGTTCCCATAGACATCCACAAAGCTACTTCATTATTTTCCTTCAAATCCTTCCTCAAAATTCACTTTTTCAGTGAAGCCTACAAAATCTTGACAATGCTAAGGCCGCTGGTGTGCTGAGACCACAACCTATCATGCTGTCCAATATTTTCTCATCATTTCCTCATACTCTCCTGTTTGTCTGTGTACTTCTGTAGTCTTTTGTCTTATAGTTAAGACTAAACTCTCTGGGGCAAAGACTTTTTTTCTGTTTGTACAAAGCCTAACACAATGGGGTCCTAGACTGGAGCATCTATATGGTATAATAAATTACAGTAGCAATCCCTAAGGGAACTGTGAGGATGCCCCTCTCCCCTTCAAAGCTTTCTATCACAATAAGTGACAAAGAGTCCTGTGGCACCTTAAAGACTAACTAAAGTTTTAGAGCATAAGCTTTTGTGGGCTAGTACCCACTTCGTCGGATGCATGCAGTGGAAGTATCCAGGGGCAGGTATAAATAGGTAGGCAAGAACCAGGTGGGAGATAACAGGGTTAGTCCAATGAGGCTGAACCAGCTTATCTCTAATCAGGGAGGGTGAGATGTTCCTCTAGCAGCTGAATTGGAGGTGTGAATAGTGAGAGAAGAGAAGCTGCTTTTGTAGTTAGCTAGCCACTCGTAATCTTTGTTCAATCCTTGATTGATAGTACCAAATTTGCAAATGAATTGCAGCTCTGCAGTCTCTCTTTGTAGTCTGGACTTGAAGTTTTTCTGCTGTAAAATGCTGACCTTTAAATCTTCTATAGTGTGTCCAGCGAGGTTGAAACGTTCTCCTACAGGTTTTTGTATATTGCCATTCCTGATATCTGATTTGTGTCCATTTATCCTTTTTCGTAGGGACTGTCCAGTTTGGCCAATGTACATAGCAGAGGGACATTGCTGGCACATGATGGCGTATATTACATTGGTAGATGTGCAGGTGAATGAACCAGTAATGGTGTGGCTGATCTGGTTTGGTCCTGTGATGGTGTTGGTGGTGTAGATGTGTGGGCAGAGTTGGCATCGAGGTTTGTTGCATGGATTGGTTCCTGAGTTAGAGTTATTATGGCGCAGTGTGCTGTTGCTGGTGAGAATGTGCTTGAGGTTGGCAGGTTGTCTGTAGGCCAGGACTGGTCTGCCTCCCAAGGCCTGTGAAAGTGAGGGATTGTTGTCCATGATGGGTTGTAGATCCCTGATGATGCGTTGGAGAGGCTTTAACTGAGAGCTGTAGGTGATGGCCAGTGGTGTTCTGTTATGTTCTTTCTTGGGCTTGTCTTGCAGCAGCAGGCTTCTGGGTACACGTCTGGCTCTGTTGATCTGTGTCCTTATTTCCTTGTGCGGGTATTGTAGTTTTGAGAAAGCTTGGTGAAGATCTTCTAGGTGTTGGTCTCTACAGCAAAAAAACTTCGAGTCCAGACTACAAAGAGAGAATGCAGAGCTGCAATTCATTTGCAAATCTGATACTATCAATCAAGGATTGAACAAAGATTACAAGTGGTTAGCTAACTACAAAAGCAGCTTCTCTTCTCTCGCTATTCACACCTCCAATTCAGCTGCTAGAGGAACATCTCACCCTCCCTGATTAGAGATAAGAAGCTGGTTCAGCCTCATTGGACTAACCCTGTTATCTCCCACCTGGTTCTTGCCTACCTATTTATACCTGCCCCTGGATACTTCCACTGCATGCATCCGACGAAGTGGGTACTAGCCCACGAAAGCTTATGCTCTAAAACTTTAGTTAGTCTTTAAGGTGCCACAGGACTCTTTGTCACTTCTGCAATTCCAGACTAACATGGCTAGCCCTCTGATTCTATCACAATAAGCTAATTCTATTAAGATTATTCCACTCAGCTTGATTTGGTCCATTTCATTCTCAGTAAGGCTTGTGACTGAGTGTGAAATATTAGCTCTAATAAATTGTGCAGGTTTGTAACTCAGAATTACGTTAGATTTATGATTTTATTGATATTATCATAATTGACTAATATTTCATACTAAATACTAATTCATTATATAATTGTGTAAGATATTGCTGTAGAATGGACAGTTTATCACATTATAAATCAATGGAGTAGTTTTTGCTGATCCCAAACTTTGACTATGATACTCAAGCAGATTTAATTATAATAATCTCAGGACTCTATGTTATTTCAGTCATCCTATTTGGTCTAACTTTTTTGGACTATGTAAAAGATTTAAAATGTATTTGCAAGAAGAAATTATTTTTCTACCCGTATTCCATGATTAGAACATTCTGAAGTTTTACTGCTTTTCAACCCAGGAATGTTAGGATTATGAATATTTATTATGTATTATGGATGAATGAATCTTTTGACTTGTACTCCTTTAATAATATACAACAGTATTAAGGTAGCTCTGTATAGAATATTGTTTTCTATGAAATAAATATTCTATGACATAGATATTGAGTTATGATTTCTATTGGGAAATAGGTGATGATTTTTATGCTTACTCACTATGACAAGGCAAGTCCTCTCCATCGCCCAGGCTCAGCACTTCCCCGTTCTGTGGCGGTGGTGGGCGGTGGTGGAGTGGAGCTGGAGTAAATCAGTCCCATTCGGGACAGTGCTTATTTTCCCACTTGAGATTTACTTCTGAATATTTTCCAGGCCTCAATAACCAGGGTAGTGAGTGGGCTCATATTATCAAAACTTCCCAAGAGGAGGAGGGTCACACTAGAGAGCTAGAGGACAGGACTCCAGGATGCTATGACCGGCTTGTAGGGCAGATCAATGTTGGTATGGACAGAGATAAGGAGCTCTCCACAGGACCATTGTACCATTTGATTTTTTTTGTATTTGCTTTTTGTTTCAGTGTATTCACTTAGGGAACTGGATGGATTTACACTGAGCCCAGAAGCCAGCACTTCTAAGGTCATAATAAGTCCCTAAAACTCAGTAATGTCCCTTCTACAGGGCCTGCCCCAGATAAGGAAAGGGAAAGATAAAACCTAGAAAATATCATAATGCTGCTATATAAATCAATGGTATACCCACATCTTGAATACTGCATGCAGATCTGGTTGCCCCATCTCAAAAAAGATATTTTGGAATTGGAAAAGTAATAGAGAAAGCCAACAAAAATGATTAGGGATATGGAACAGCTTCAGTATAAGGAGAGATCAAAGAGACTGTGACTTTTAGCCTGGTACAGAGATGACTAAGGAGTCAATAAAATCATGAATGGTGTGGAGAGTGTGAATAAAGAAATATTCATTACTCTTTCACATAACACAAGAACTAGGGGTCATCCAATGGCATTAACAGGCAACAATTTTAAAGCAAACAAAAGGAAATACTACTTCACACAATGCTCAGTCAACCTGTGGAACTCCTTACTAGGGGATGTTGTGAAGACCAAAACTATAACAAGGCTCAAAAAAGAACTAGATAAGTTCCTGGAGAATAGGTCCATCAATGGCTATTAGCCAGGATAGGCAGAGATGCAACACAATGCTCTGAGTGACCCTAGCCTCTGTTTGCAAGAAGCTGGGAGTGGACAGCAGAGGATGGATCATTTGATTGCTTGTTCTGTTCATTCCTTCTGAAACACCTGACACTGGCCACTGTCAGAAGATAGGATAGTGGCTAGATGGACCATTGGTCTGACCCAGTATCATCATTCTTATGATATCCCTGTAAGTTTAAAAATATATATTTTTATAAATACCTGAAGAAACTGAGTTGGTTAAATTGACAGCAAGCTGTCTGAGCTCCCATTCAATTCAAAGATTAGTCTCCCCTAGGCCTGCCACACATTTGTCACCTAATTGGACCAACAATAAAAACAAAACAAATAAATGAATAGCAAGATATCTCCCTATTTGTCCTGACAGTTCTCTGAGAGCCCTACCTCCCACCATCTTACATTACAAAAGAGAAATAGTTTTTAGTGAGAAGGAAAACCACCTTGTCGTAAGGTTCTTGCTCCCTATTTCTTTATATTAATCTCCAGTTGGACACTTGTACTAACTGCAGTGGTGTTGTAAACAGTGATCTGCAGTAGCTGGCCCAAAGGACTCAGAACTAACTCAAAGACCTAGAGGCTTCCACTGAATATGAATGAGCAGAAACAGATGTGTGTTTGGAGAGGGTCATGGGAAGCAGAAACTTCACAGCGGTATAAGAGTTGTGAACAGTTCTGTTAGTAAACTGTCCAGCAGTTCCAAAACTCTTCCTAATTTTAACAGAAAAAGCACAGCAACTACCGAGGTGATTCAAGTTAAAGTCTAATTTCTGTCAGGCACTTCTGAAATCAATATCAAATTAGCAGCTTTGTTTTAAGATTTTCAGAATACAAACAGTAAATTGCAGATCAGTATATCAAAATGAGATTATTTGCTCTGTTTAGTTTCATATCTTCTCCCTTATCTGTATTTCTTGCCTTTTTCTTGGCTCTGTATTTTCATCTTTCATTTTAACCTTTAAATGCTTCAAATATATCATACATTGCCTTCAAAGATATGTCTCCTAGACAATGTATTAACAATGCTGATATAAATATACTCATCTCTTCACTTTCATTATAGTCTCAGGTGGCTTCTGAAGGTTTAGTATGTTAGGCCTGATCATGCAATTAATAGCATGTGTGAGCAGCTTTCCACCCAAATATTATCCTTGGAGGATCAGAGCCTTAATATTTAGTAAAGGTAGCATTCATTAAAAAATTGTATCCATGCCAAAAGAATCATGACAGACTTGAAGAGAAACAAACACCTCTCTTTTGATGTCTCTTCATTTGCAGCCTGATTCGGTAATAGTATAGAAATTATATTTTTTATCCATTGATGAATTCAACAAACTACAATGTATCCTGTTGCTACACACTGGGTAGAATGGAGGAGGCCAGAGTTTATTCAACCTGGATTTGAGCTTCCTGGTAAAGAGTCAGAACAAAGCAGTACATTATTCTACTCTACTGGAGTTTTACCCTTAGTCCAAGATTATCTTTAATACATAACATCACATTTTAACTTTTACCTTTTCAATGGGCACTTAAGACACAAAAGAATATTTCTTCCTTCCAAACCTAAATGCCTGCATGCACATTGTTAAACAGAATGAATACTCTTCTAGTGCATAACATCTTGTTTTACACAACAAATTCTTTCTGAAACAAGTTTATAATGCTAAAAGAAGACAGAAAGGGAGAGAAGCAGCTAGAAGGAACACTATGCGACATGATTCACCAACCTCCTGGGATACTCATTTTTTATACAGTGTCAGCCACCTGAATCTATTTTAGAAGTTTGCAGTTACTTAATGGTTTCCTACTTGGTTCTAATTTTTTTTCACAGTGAACTGTATTAATGCTATTATGATTTTATTTAAGATGAGAGAATTTCACACTGATAAAATAAGGTGTTTTGACTTTATCAACTTGCTTCCGGTGTCAGTGTCTAATGGGAAATTTCCACTAAACAAGTATGATTAGCAGCAACGTAAAAGAAAAGAGTTGCATAAGCAACTTGCAAGCTCATACTACATTACATTTAGAAAAGAAACTTTACAGTGCAATACAGTTTAAGTGTAGTGTTTTCAAAATCATAAGTAAAAATAAAACAAGGAAGGAAACAAAGAGATAAAGGGGAAAAAAACCAATACATTTTAATCCTGTAAAAATTGTTTACAAAACTCAAGTCCAGGTATACTATATCTACTGGATCACCCTTGTCCACATACTTTTTGACATCCTCAAAGAATTTGTATAGAACTCTATTATTATATATCCAGACTGTTGGGGAAACTGGGGCATTGCCTTAATAACATCAAGTTTTGGAATTTGAATATTTACTTGCTGTTGCACAGATCTAATTATTCTATTATGTACCATCTGCACAGTTAATCCAACAGATTCCATACTTAAGGAAAAAGTACAGCAAGAATTTTACATATCTTCTACAAAACCGTGAGTCGATAGCTGAGGCCAGCCAAACAGTTGTGATTTTCATAAAACTTTTGTATACATATAGACTTTGTTTAAATTATGGAATTCACATTTTTCAATTCCATATATTCTTTTTAACAACTTCTTATAATTTTCATTTTATTCCTATTAAATTAATAGAACAGCATAAGATCCATCTAGTGGTCAAAACACCACCTTTGAATTCCAACTGAGGTTAAATAAAGTCTCTCTAGCCAAACTCAATAAAATATTTGCCTTCTATTTTAAAGCTAAAGAGTTCAAATCCAAGCAAGGTTGTATCCATATTAAATATTCTTCATACATGTATTTACAATACACCAAACTCTGTTGAAAAGGCAAAACCTACTATAATATCTTTGGGATGCTGGCATTTTTCAGACTACCAGACCAATGAATACAGGCACACACAGATGCACAAACACACACACGCACACTCTCTTCCCTTCCAAGACTGATTGGCTGTCTACCTGTGTGCAGCCGTTCTGGCCTGCCCTAGCCTAACCTCACATGGGGGTGGGGCAGCTGCCACACCACACATGTCCTGTCAAACTACAATAAAATATCTTTCTTCCTCTAGCACGTTATTAAGTTACCTTACCGGAAAGATCTTCCTCTGGGATTTTATTGTATTTGTCACAGCAAAATCTCTGTGGAGTAGTCTCCACTTTCCCGATGCTGCATTAGAGTCACCATCTTTTTGGCTAAGGAGTACTTAATGAGATTCCCTTCAGAGCCTGTCAATACCATTTACTTAAGGTGCTGCTCTCTTCCCACAGATGAAGTATGTTACCTCTACAGTGCTCCCCCCCAAATTCTACTTTTTATCTTGAGTTGCCTTATCTCACATTATAGATTTCATTTTACAAGTTCTGAGTATTTTAAGTTACAGCAAGAAAGAATTTTGAAGCATGCCAAAATGCTGCGTATACCATTTGAATGAGTTGGCATGGATCTCATGGGATTGCAAGAAAAGAGCTAAACAGGGAACCACTTTATCCTCATAACTGTCAATTATGTGACACATTATTCTGAGACTGTTCCCCTTTGCACGGTGCCCCTAACACTGCAATGGAGTTAGTGAAGATTTTTGCTTGGATCGGGATTCCCAAAGAAATCCTAACTGATCAGGGCACCAATGTGTCCTCCAGATTGGTAGCTGAGTTGTAGCACCTCCTGTACGTTCGAACTCCCAGGAGCGCAGTGTACCACCCATAAACTGAATGGGTTAGTCAAGCACTTTAACAGATCTCTCCAGTCAATGCTGCACAAGTTTGCAGAAGATGATCCCAGACATTTGGACTTATTGCCAGCTCTACTGTTCACTATGTGGGAGGTACCCCAAGCCTTGACCAGGTTCTCCGCTTTTGAACTCCTGTGTAGGAGACAACCTTGGGGCATCCTTGATCTTCTGAGAGAGGACTGGAAAGCACAAGAGACCCAGGTCCTGGGGACTACCCACTATGTGTTATAACTCCAGGAGCATCTCCAGACCTTGGGGGGCCTACGCTCAATAGAATCTGTTAGAAACCCAGCGAACCCAGGAGCAACAATACAACAAAGGTACTAAGATGCATCAGCTTTGAGTCCAGTGACCAGGTTCTACTATTAGTGCCTTCCCCCAAATTGAAGCTCTTAGCCAAGTGGCAAGCCTCTTGGAGGTGACTTGTGGGTGGGACCGGTAGATTACAAGATTGCCAGGGCGATGGAAGGAAGTACACATGTATCACGTAAACTTGTAAAAGTCTGGAAGGACAGAGAGGCCTTATTCATCACTCCTTCACCCCCAGAACTGGAACTGGGACCACTAATGGGAGAACCTCTGGATCCAAAGCTAGTGGTAATGGGAGAAGGCCTTAGCCCCACACAATGAGAACAGTTACGTCTCATACAGGACTTCCTTGACATCTTGTCACACACCCAGGGCAGACCGATATCATAAGCCACCACACTGCAACAATGGTACAGAGGGTGAGGGACAACTACTGGCCTCTCCCCAGGAAGTTGTGGGATGCCATTCACAAGAAATTGGAGTCAATGCTTGAGAAGGGAGTGGTAGAAGAATCTCGAAGTGAATGGTGAAGCCCCATCATATTGGTCCCGAAACCAGATGGGGCCATCTGATTTTACACTGATTTTCAAAAGGTCAATGCTATCTCCCAGTTTGATGCATACCTGATGCCACGCATCAAAGAGCTCCTGGGATGTCTAGGGGGAGCCAAATATTTGTCGATGATGGATTTAACAAAAGGGTACTGGCAGATACACCTGATGCTAAACTCCAGGGCGAAGACTGCCTCTCTCACACTGTAGGGTCTCTTCCACTTCATAACCATGTCCTTCAAGCTATATGGAGTAGCTGCCACCTTCCAGCGGTTGATGAACAGGGTGCTACAGCCTCACAACTGGTACTTGATGGCTTATATAGATGATATCGCGATTTACAATGGCAATTGAGAGCACCACCTTTGACACCTGGCCAGTGTTTTCAAGACCCTTCGGGGTGTGGGCCTCACAGCCAACCCTGTCAAATGTCATCTTGGGCAAGTAGAGATGACATATCTAGGATATATAGTGGGAGAGGGCAAGTTGCAACCACTGATTGATAAGGTGCAAGCCCTATCTGATACCTCAAGGCCAACAATGAAGAAACAAGTATGCCAATTCCTAGGATTGGTCGGATAGTATTGGCATTTCACAGCTGGCTTTGTGACAATAGTGGCCCCTCTCTCTGACCTAACCAAAAGTTCCCAACCCTGGCAAGTGGGGTGGTCTATTAAGTGCAAGGAGACATAACAGACACTGAAGAAATGACTAGCTCAAGAACAAGTCCTCATACATCCGGACTTCTCAAAAGACTTCATTCTGCAAACAGATGCCTCAGAAGTGAGACTAGAGGCCGTCTTGTCCCAGGAATTCAGTGGTGAAAAATACCCCATTTTATATCTAAGTCATAAGCTGTTCCCCAAGGAGACATAGTATTCGATGATTGAGAAGGCGGCCTTAGCAGTGAAGCGGATGTCGACAGCTACACCGCTACTAGGCCATGCAGCCCTGACTCCAAGGGAAGCCACATGGACTCTGGCCACTAAGCCAGAGAGCCCTGTAGCTGAGAGCTGGTGTATCGACTCCAGGCCTTAGGGCCACGCTGCTTTCAGCCTAAGGACAGTCCAATAGCATATAACCATGGTGGTATCACTACCCCAATCCACTGCTAAGGAGGACAGGGTGTGCATACTAAGCAAGAATGATGGACAATCCTATCACAATAGTGTGAGTAAAGACCACCAGGTTCTATTTCTGACTGTACCACTAACAAAATGTGTGACATAAAGTAAGCAATTTCACTTCAATGTGCCTCAGATTTCTCCAACTACAAACAGGATTGCCATTTCATAAGTACCTACATCACATCGAGTTATGAGACTTAATTAGTAATTGTAGAGCTCTTGGAGCTTGTTGGTTGCAAGTTGCTGTTAAAATTCAAAGTATTATAATATAATGGTAGAGATGAAAATATATTCAGTGAAATATAGTGTAAAGTTCTCGTTAACTATTAAAATTGTGGGACAACATTTCAATCATGTGCTTTCTCTGAATATTTTTTCACATCATGACAAATTATGAAAGATAAATGATTGCTTGGTTCTTTTAATAATCTCAGTTTCCTTGAAATTATTCCTGCTTAGCACCATAGTAGAACATGTTGCCATTCTGGATGCATTAACGTATTCTCTTTCCTTTAACAGACGCTGAGAATTTATTTTGTGTAGGCCGAAACGTAGTAATCACTTATCTTAAAGTCACAGAATTAAATTCAGTAATATATTTGCATTATCCATTCAGCAAGTAAAAAACAGTTCATGGAATCAGAAAATTCAGAAAATAATCAATTCAATGATGCAGCATTAAAAATGCTGTCATCTTATATCTTAGTCATGGCTATGACTAACATATGGACTGTACAATTCTCTCTCTCATTATAGACTCCATTCTCATAATTAGCTCTGTCCCATAAAGTGGCTCCTCAATCCCACTTGCTAAATTTTCCAGTTCTGCTAACAGACTATAAACACATTACCACCACATTTTATTAACCCTGGCTAATTAACTGTCAGCTCAACAGTATCTGCATCTGTCTTTCAGATATGTTTATGTTTTTTTAAAAAAACATACTGATCTAGAAACAGTGTGTCTCAATGAGGTAACATCAATTACAGCTCTCTCTCTCAATTGGGCAGCCAAAGCTTTAAAATGATGGTTGTATTAAATGGAAAATTAGAGATAAAAGTGATAAATGTTTTAAAGTTATGTTGTAAACTGGTCCTATAATATAGACTGTGTTTCTAAAGTTTTGCTCAGTACATCTGTAATTTTGTTCTTCGTGTACAGAATTTTTTTTTTTTTTACAAATGTGTTTACTGATGGCATGTTATATTGTATAATTCTATTGCAAGACTTGCAGCATGTTTTAGCATGAACAAATATCAGACTGATTCAGTGTTTGCAAAAATTAAATCTGTAGTGGTGAGGTAAGGAGGGAGTTAGTCAATTACAATTCAACATAAATGGCCAAATTGCAAAAAAACAGGGATAAGCATCATAGCTACCATCTCTGATCAATATATTTCTGTACAGCCTGAAAAGGAAGATCTGAATTAAACTAGGTTTTAAAATGATAAATTAGTCTAAGAAAACACACATTAGAGCTTTAATAAATTCTTTCAGTGCAAATCCAAAGGCAAATAAAATGGACTTTTTAATTCTTAGGAGCTATATTCTATGCTTCTTCTGTTTATCATGTTTTATGGTCATGAACATAAAATCATAGAGATGTAGGATGAGACCTTGATAGGTCATCTAATCCTGTCACCTAAACTGAGGCAGGATTAAGTATTATCTAGAAACCAACCCTGGTAGATGTTTGTCTAACCTGTTCTTCACAACCTCCAACAAGGATGCTCACAAGCTCCTGAATCTCTCTGTCTGCAATTTAAGCCCATTACATCGTGTCCTGTCCTCAGTGGTTAAGGAGAACAATTTATTCTCTTCTTTATAACAACCATTTAGGTACTTGATGACTTATGTCCCCTGTCAGTCTTCTCTTCTCTTCTCCAGACTAAACAAACCCAATTTTTTTTCAATCTTTCCTCATAGATCATATTTTCTAGACCTTTAATCATTTTTGTTGCACTCTCTCCAGTTTGTTCACATCTTCCACAAAGAGTGGTGCCCAGAACTGACACAGTACTCCATTTGAGACCTTATCAGTGCTGAGTAGAGTGGAAAAATTACCACTCGCGTCTTGTTCACAACACTCCTGTTAACATCCCAAAATGATGTTCGCTTTTGCTGGCAGCTTTATTACATTGTTGATTCATATTTAGCTTGCAATCCTCTATAACGTCCAGACTCTTTTTCTACTGTACTCCTTCCTAGTAAGACATTTCTCATTTTGTATTTGTGCAATTGATTTGCTGAACATGATCCAAATTAATCTGCATAGTGCATCACATGATAATAAATATGCTTGGATATAAATCTTTAGGGTTTATTCTGTTCTAACTTTTGTTTACAGCAGTTTCCCAACACTACAGTCAAACTTATTTTTACTCATGTTCAAATTGACATTTACACTGAGATTTTGTTAAAAAGTTTCCAGATATACATAGTTTATAGTACAGTTTGTGTTTTAGTATATAGCACTCTTCCCACCAAATCACTACTCAAAAATTTACCAGCATGGTGCTAGGAAGCTCTTTACTTCAATGTATATAGATGTGAACTAAAATCAAGTTCTTGCTCATCTGTGATGAGTGATCCCATTCCAATGCAAGAACAGAGGAACAGAATGTTAGCGTTAGTAACAGCCAAATTTCAAAATGTGTACTTATCTGCATTTCCCGTCACTTCCTATCTGCAAATGTGTTAGTTGATGCTGGACTCTGGTAAAAATATGTTCTATATTCCACTCCAAAAGTGATGAAATTTAGTGGTGGTTTAAATCAGATTTATGGATATACAGCACATATTTAATATTTTATATAAACGTATACATTCAATTATTGATTTATAGTATGCACTTCCCTGTGGTATACACTGAAAATCAAAAGCATCTTGGGGCTGATTCTTCTACATAAAAGCTAAACATTGGGAAAATACAATCAAAATGTAAGATGTGCTATATTAAACTCAGTTTTCTTTTGCTTTTATTCTTCCTTTCATCCCAAATATTTCCAGCTAACATTCCAAAGCATGACAATTTTAAATACAACATGGCAATTCACCAGGAAACAAAAATATCAGCAGGGACAAGGCAATCAGTATCTTCATTTACAATGTGTGAATCCCTAAAGCGAGGAAATCAATCATTAGATAAAAATAGATCAACACAGAGCCAGGATGGCTTCAAGCTTATTCATGATTTGAATGAGCAGAGATGAAAAAGAGCAGCGGCAGAAGAGGTGTATTAAAATAACAGAAGCATGCATTCAGAATTTCTAATCTGAAATGGTTATAAAGTGCTCCCTGGTAAGCAGATAGGGGTAAGAATACTGGAATGAAAAAGCAAACGCACAAGGAATAATGAGTAAGTGATGAGTGTTTTAGTCATTCCAACACAAATGCCAGGAGATCACCCACTCTGATTTAGCTTTTCTTTCTGCTACTTATAATGCGTATGTAACTGACCGGATACTGTCTATGGAAAAAACTCACTTGTATTAAACATGACTCATACTTGGATTACATTCTGTATTAGTTTGGTTCACCTGTTTCCACTGCTCAGGTTGACAACACAATAAACAAATCCCAGTGTATGGAATTCTTTCCACTTTTCTCAGTGAGCAAGCATTTTATACAGGAATATCAAAACCATGGATCAGAATGAAAAAAAAAAAAAAAAGAGTTGTGAATCCACTTCTCCTTTGGGCTGGGCTGACTCAGTCAGCAGCTCTTCCTGTGTGGGCTGCGGACTACAGCTGGGCTTAGACATACTCAGTTAGATTCTCCTCTACTTGTTCCACATTTCCAGCTCTAGACCCACCTAAGGCACTATTCTACTACTTGCCTCCTCTCATGCAGGTATATGAGAAAACGTTTTCAGGTAGGGCTACTATATTCAGGAGTTAATCTACCGTTGCAGGCAGTGGTGGTAGAATCTGGGGCATGTGAGGAAGCAGCAAAACCCAGGGATGCTGAATTTTCTATTCCCAAAGCAGCTGATTAGTTTCCTACAGGGATTTTATGTTTTGGATTTGATGCCACTTAAGGTTTATGACCCATGAGTCAACAGCTGCACAGCAGCTGTGAGGATCCAAAAATTGGAAGCAAAATGGAAGACGGCAAAAACAAACAAACCTGTTGATTATATGGCTGCATACCTGCCCAATCCAACTCCTATTCAGAATCCAAACACTATAGTTTTGATGGTTAGCATTTTATATAGAGTGACAGAGAGGCCCATCGATGCCAGCAGGCAAAGGGTTCACTACTCTGTGTCAGCAACTCCTAACAGGCCTGACAAACTCCTACACCTAGCACATGGACTTTCATAATATTTATCCATAAAGAATACCATGTAAGGTACTTAATAAAAGCTTATGACATATTGATTCGCATAATCATTGTGAGATGTATCTACAGATAATATTGAAGGAGTTGTGTATACGTACTGAAAAGATGTTTTAAAATCTGTCCCAAGACATGTGGACAAACTGATTTTGGGTCAGATAAAGGGAAAATAATTCACCAGTTTTTCTGTTGCCTCTGTAAATTAAGTATTGCAAACTAACACAATTGAAGCCAAATCTGCATATGGTGTAAAGGAAAGAGGGGAATGGGACTACATCAGAGTCTAAACCACAGGATCCTGTCCTGTCTCTGCAGTGCAAAGATAATGAACTTTGGGGATATGAATAGAAGACAAGAAGTTTTATAGAGCACGGACTTCTATTTTGGGTCTCTCTTTTTTGATTTCACTAGATTATTTGGGTAAGTAGGAGGAGAAATACTGACATACTCACATCCCAATACATTGTAAGAACAAGGGAGTGGCAAGTAAGCAAGCTGTTTTTCCCCCATCAACAAATTTAATTTAAATGCTCTAAAACAGATTAAGTTCTTTTACTCAATATTTATTACTGTGTCATCCACTTTGAAATGGAACTATAGGCAGTTTGATAAATGGACTGAGAGGTTATCTAGTTACAACAGCTTTTCTAAAATGCTTCCATATAATCTGCTGAAGTATCTTTAGGGGAGGGGGGGGGAACACAACTTGCAGCCATAATCTTAATTGAGGGCCTTTATCATGCTCCTACTCAAGTCTACTGAATTTTGCCTTTTTGTTCAATGGGACAATCAGACTCATCACAGATATACCTTTAATTTCAATAGCTGACGGGGAGTAATTTACCCCTTCTCCAGTCTATGGCTGCGTCTACACTTGGATCTGGGATTGTGATACCCAGCTCAAGCACACATATTTGCACTAGCTCTCATGTGCTTAAAACAGTGTTTAAAATAGTAACGTAGCTGCAGTAGCAGGAGCAGCAGTGAGCAGCTGTGTGTGCTTGCTGTCCCAAGTACAAATCAGCCTAGCAAAGGTGGGTATGTACGGGGGGGGGGGGGGGGGGAGTAGGTCATGCCACCACTTGCCACTCCCTGTGTTACTGCAACTACACTACTATTTCAGTAAAGTAGCTCAGTGAGAGTGAGCAGGAGTAGGCCTGCTCAAGTGGGAATCGCATCCCCAGCACCAAGTAACCTACAAGTGGGTGAAGTAAAGGAGATGGGCAACAGAAAAAGAGTTAATATGGGGATAAGGTAAGACAGAGGAATGGAAGAAGGCTGTATGTGGGAAATCAGGAAAGTAAAACAAAAGGAAGTGGAAGAGAAAAGATGTCAACAAAGCATTAGTAGGGGAAGAGGTTAAGATAAAGTAAAGAAAAAAATACAGGAAACCAGAGAGGGGACAGAATAAAGAGAAGAAAAAAATACAAAGATGACAATCACTGTGCCCAAAATGCCTGCCAGAAACAAGAGGTGCTGCTTCAGGAGCTGATCCAAACATCAGAAGGTTGTGATGGACATCTTACGTCAGCATAACTATCTGAGGCAGGCATGTGAAAAATCCAGACCACTGAGTGATGCAGTTATGCAACTTAACTCCCAGTGTAGACAGACCTATGTTGATGTGAGGGCTTCTCCCGTCGACATAGCTACCACCTCTTCTGGTGGTGAATAAACTTCGCCGACAGAAGATGTACTCCACTTGGCATAGCAGTGTCTTCACTGAAGCACTACAATGGCATAGCTGCTCACTACACTCCCCTAGATGTTCCTCTGGGCCTCCTTGGAGGAACACCCCACAGTTTGGGAACTACTGTAATAGAGTCTAAATGGCACCCTGATAATTTTAATAAATGTACCAATGACTTAATATGTCTCTTAATATGTCTGGAGACTGAGATACCCTCTCATGCTCTAGACAGCCTTTCCAGAAGAGCATAGGAAAGCTTGTAACTTTACTATACAGAATCCAGTCTTCAATACCCAAGAATTTCAAACTGGTATCATTTACAAGCATTATCATTTTCCATAGTTGCAAAATTAAATTATTGTTTTCAGGGGGAGTACCTGCGCTCTCCCATGCATGTTGGACTCAAAACCTTTCAGCAAGTTCACCTTCTCTTGGCATCTGTACACCATTCCCTTTCCACTTTAATATTAATCAGTTGCTTGAAAACTGCTAATTTTGAGGACTGTGGAATCCAAATAAGGTCCAAGCAGCCCTCAACCCACTCCTGCCATCTCTTGTTCACCATTTCATAATTGTGGATCTAATATTCCTGCACTTCCCAATTTACCACTCCTTCAGGCTTTGGAAGCCCATCATATCACAGCTTATTTTTACCGCTATGTACTAGTCACGTTGCCTTATTTGGTCTTTTCCAAAAGAAAATTTAAAAATATAAAAACAATGGTGTAAGAACACAGAAAACAGTTTAGATGTAATTTAAAAATTCTCATTTTAGAAGTAACATTAATACATTATTATTAAAATATCAAAACTATTACATTAATTCAACAAAAGCCAGGAATTAAAGATGACAATCTTAAACCTTCCCTGTATTGCCTCAGAGTTGGAGTAAACATAGTATGACAATCTACTCCCCTAGTTACTCAGTCATATACCTCTACCTACATCCTTTCTGCACACTAGAGCTCATTTGACACTATCAAGTTTAAGTTTGGTTTTAATAATAAAAAATATATTACAATATGAATTGTTGAAGATCAATACTTTCTTTGTTGAAACTGGATACTATACTTTTTGAATACTCCCTTGGTATGGATTTCAGTTGGATTAAATAGTGTTCAGAGGCTCTTTACCTAGCTCACCATTGTGTACCCATGTCTCCCTTCACCCATATAAATCCACCTTATGTCCATATCAGAAGACTAAGATAACTAATGGCTACTGACCTCCAAAGTCTGAACCTGTGGTTTGAGGAAGAGGGAACATATATTACAAACACACCGTTCTTTTCAGGTACTCTAGCCACCTTCTCAGACAAGCTTGCCTCTTACAAACATTTAAATGAGGGAAATATTTTATAAAATGGAGATGTTGACTACTTTAAAAAAAAAAAGAAAGCCAGTGCAACACAGAAAGGTCTAGGGGTCGGGAACTTATATAAACACACACCAAATACTGTCTATTTTTACTCCAAATAGAAATAGGAGGCAAAACACTTTCCATTTGCAATAAGGGAGCATCATACATTAATTTGTATTTAAAGAATACTACTTTCAGAATATGTTAAAAACAAGTGGAATACTTCCCTCCAAGGTAAGTCCCGAAAAAATGGCATGTGCCAACAATAAAGCAGATTCTGAACAAACCAGCTTTGTATCTCCTCCGTAGAGTATTCTGCAGCTGGGACACAGGAGCCAGCAGCAAAGCCAGCTAAGAGACCAGACAAGGAGCCAAAAAACAGGTCAAGGTTTGAGAGCCAGATCTTGGCATCTGGGTTCTGCAGCTGTCAGGCGCACTCAGTGAGAGGCTTTAGTGTTGTCTGCAGCACTTGCAAACATTTACAGTGAAGAAAAAGGAAAAATAATCTACATTATCAACAGGAGCCAAGTTACTGCTGAAAAGGGATACATGCCACCCTTTGCTTTGTCACTGCACTGCAATTCAAACATATCTCATCGGTGACTAAAGCACTGTTGGCAAATTTACAATTAGGTAGCAGTTTGGATCATTAACTTTACCAGGAGATCTACAACTGGAATAAGCAATATCAGTGAACAAAGTGGTGGTAGAAAATCTAGACATTTCTTTAAACTATTATGCAAAAAATACAAATATTGGTATACATTTTGGGTTTTCACACACACACACAAAGTTAGCACACTGTTGGCTGTCACAACTGACACAACAAAATTTTTTTTCTTGATATAGTAGTAGACTACTAATAACACCATCAAAACTAACAATAATAATAGCTCCAACTGGTCAGATGCAAAAATAAGATCGTTATATATAATGTAAAATCCCTCTACCTCATATTCTTCTACTGATATAACAAGGTCCGATACAAGGCAAATTCTGAAAGAACGCGGTAAAGGAGCACTCCAGGGGGCGTGGCTGCATGCTCCTCTACCTCGATATCGTGGTTTCACCTATACCGTTGTATAATTTTTTGGCTCCCAAGGACCGCGTTATATCGAGGTAGAGATGTACTTTGAATTTTTTAGCATCATAGCAGCTTCCCACCATCCCTGCCAAAGGCAAGAAATCAAGGGACCAATCTAACATTCTAATGGTTCTCATAAGGGACTAAAGTTAAGATCTGAGTCTGATTCTCGATTTCTGAACTAGCACCATGCTTAATCCCCAATGGATGCAGAAGGAATAAATGTGCTGTTGCCAGTTTTGTAACAAAAGAATGGCCTCAATGGGCCTCTGATAGGGCTATATACAGGCCCACCTACAAGGAAAGATGCCTCCATCTCAGAAGAAAAGAGGTGCACAAAACAAACAATAGAGATAGCCAGAAAGATAGCACCACTAGATCCAAGACATCTGCCATAAGAATGGTAGTTGAAAGATAATTCAACCAAATGCCATAAAAAAGCTTACTGCTAAGCTAATTAATGAAGCAAGACCTATGGGAACCTTATTCTGAAGTCCAGAAAATAGCCATTGGGGCCAAGTGAGGAACACCGCTGTCTTAGACAGACTAACCACAAGTCTTCTGGAAAAAGATAAGAATTGTGATCTTCAGCAGTCAGCATTCTGGGACTCAATTAAACTCAAGAAGTCACTTCCACCTTGAAGGGCTGGCATCAGTTCTATGTGGGTTTTTTGCTATTTTTGTAATCTTATTCTGAGGCTACCAGACCCAGTTCATTCCTTGTCCAGAATGCTGTGTACACTCCCTGTCTTTCAAAATAAAATAATATTTGCATCAATCCTTTCCTTAGAACTCCATGCCATTCCACTGATACCAATGATAACAAAAAGAGATCTTGTATGGAGCTATCACCATTTTTGTCACTATGTTGTATACACTTGTTTTGAGCACAGCTAAATGACATGGAAATAAAAATGCTGGTGCCTTAACTACACTAGAACTCCCATTGTTGTTATTAATGCTGCAGATGCACCACTCCTAGTGCAATGGTAGGAAATTTTGAGGAAAAACTTCAGGATATACACAACCCAAGGGGTATTTACAAGACCTCTAAAGGGGAAAAAATGCAATGAATAAGAACAATTCCCTCACCTCTCCACTTATTTCATTTTAAATGCATATAAATACAAAGCCTAAAGCCAGTATTAGTTTACATGAAATCTGTCTGCATCCAATCTGTACTGACAAAGCAGGCCAAAAAAAATGTTTAAAAACAAAAACATGCAATCAAAAAGTGCCAAAAAAAATATTTTTTACCCCCCAATTACTATTACGGCTTTATGAACAGGAAGGAGAGGAAGCCCTACACCAGAATTCTAATTAACACTGTAAATATTTCGTTCACTGGAAAATGTTCTGACACACAAAAAAGTGCTCCATAAAGTTTTTACAACTAAGCAGGATGAATGTGTACTTTTTGATAAAAAGGGAGAGATGGAAGCAAAGATCATTGGAGTTTGTCAGAAAGTGGATGCCTGTGTTTGCTGAAGAGATGTGTGAAATCCTACTTTTTGGAGACAGTTTCTGCATTTAAAGGATTCACATACGCTTTATAATTCAGTGTTTGAGGAAAATTTATTTCATCTTGTAAAATGCAATTTATCTGAAGCCCTCTACTCTCTAATATACCTTACATCCTAGGTCAGAATTATGCAGGAAGATAGAGAGGAAAGTCTCTTGCGAAAAGGTCTGTTTGTTCATAATACCTCCTTCATTTGCAACTTGGCTTTTGTTTCCTAGCAGCATGTGTACTTTCTGTTGTGGCACACATGGAAATTACATAGTTACAATAGTATCCCAGGGGGTAATATTTTTTCCTGATGCCAATTTATACCTGAAAATGGGATATATATATATATAAATATGCTGTATCAGACTGATCTAATTGGAGAAAAAGATGACAAATTTTAAAAATAATGTGATGAAATATTTTCTTTTGTATTTTCTCCCATATTCCCTCATTGTTTATAAGACTCTATGCCATGCTATGAATTGCTCTAGCAAACTAATGATTTGAGGTTACTAGGTTATGAAATACTTAACATGGGAATTTGGGGCTTTACTGATAGTAGTGTTTTTACTGTTTTATTTCCTTCTCTGGCATTCTCCTCCGGTCCTGTGAATCATTAGAGGGCTATAAAAATAAAATCTCCTCTCCAGTAACTGAGTTATACAATTAAACTAAATATTCATGTGCCCTCTAGTGGCAGAGTAACCTTATTTTAAAATTACTACACTCAGGCTTTCTACCCACATTCTCTCTAGATTAAAGTTGCTTTCTAATAGTATCTAAGAAGTGCAACTCAGCAATCCAACACCACACTTTTAACTCACCTCAAAGCTATCGATTTAAGATGACAAGCTTACACTTCAATTGATTTAAAAGACAGTTACCTTTTTCCATAACTGGTGTTCGAGATGTGTTGCTCATGTCCATTCAATTTACGTGTGTGTGCTCACCACATGCACCCAGTGCCAGAAGTTTTGCCCTCAATAGTATCTGAGGGGACCAACTCCGGCTCTGCCTCTTCATGATGAGGCCTCTAAGATCACCACTAATGTCCTCTGGCAAATTCCCTGCTCCCTGCCATCCATCTCCAATAGGACTAAGCGCCAAGTACTTTGTGCCATCCAAAGGTCACAAGTACCTGTACACCCACTCTGCTGTTCCTGACCTTTTGCTTTCCTGGGAGTAGAGATGGTGGAATTATGTAACATGGAACAAGGAGCAGGGTGTGCAAACAACAGCACAACACTGATGTCAAAACACGATACTATGGGAGGAAGTGACAACATTATTTAGGGTGCAGCCTCTAGTATGGACTTTCAACACCTGGGAACTGAAGGAAAAAACTGCCATTGCTGCAGTTTTTAAAAAAGACTTTATTTGGAAATATTTTCAAGAAATTCCTGTACCTCTGAATAAAAAAGGAACACATGCCAAATGTAAACAGTGTGACAAAGGGATGAAAGGCCTGGTTGTCAGAATGAAACAACAATGAAAATAAAAAGCCACTCGTCAGAAGGCAATGACGTTGAAGATGATGATGTGGACATGTCTGAACAACCTGGATCAGCTGACTAGTAAACTTATTTTTGCACCATTCTTATGAACTGGCTACTGTGTCTTACTATGCTAGTAAATGATCACAAATGTATTACCATATAAGTTTCTTGGAGGGATTACCAATGAATTTCAAAATGTGTATGTTCAAAATATAATTGTTATGTTAGTTGTTGTGGGAGTATTTATCAATAGTATTTTTACTGTAACTGATGAACTTCTATAATTATTTTTTTATTGCTCAATATGATCAAGCATACTAGGTGAAGAATTTCCCGGTTACATGTAAAGTTTAAAAGCATTTATGAATTTTAACATTTAAACAAATTTTTGTCAAGTTATGTTGCTAGAGATAAGGATTTAAATAGATGTAAATAGTCCTTATGATTTCACCTATAAAATTGGGTTTAGAATAAATTATATCATTTAAGCAGTGGTAAAACAACTGCAGTAGAAGGAATCTTTCATTTAAAGCCTCACTTTTTTAAAGCAGTGAATGGAGTACTACTCAATGAGTGTGAGTGACTTTTTTTTACCATTTTATTTTAGAGTCCAGCTTAGTCATACAGGATTTTGAATGTCCATCACCCTGCATCATCTATAACTTCAAAGTCATCTGCTGGTACCACCAGCAGTACTGCAACTAAATATATGTCAGATAAATTACCTTTACCAAAAAATCATCTTCGTCATCCAGTAAAACCATTGATGAGTTTGTAATTAGGACCAGCAAATTCTAAAAAAACTCCACAGATGAAAAGACTGGATATATAAACTTCTTGAATCAAGCAAAGTATTTAACGTTGTTTCATTTAATAAAAATAAATCCTTATGCTATTTTGTGTATTTAATTAAATTCCAGATACCATCCTAATGCAGCTTGACACAAATCATAAGCAAAAAGTTAATTATCAAGTAAATAAGCAATATACCATTTACCATTTTCTAACAAATTAAAAATGTATAATGACCAAGAATCTGAAAATTTTAAGCTATATAATCGCTTACATAAATCCATAGTTATAGTGTATCCTCCTATGTAGCAAAAAGACCGAGCCTTTGCACTAGATTTGGTATATTTAGTTGTAAACGAACATGGTTTAATGGTTATATCAACCAATAAGAACTCATTTTAGAAAGGAACTGAAGTACAAATGGAAAAGTTGATTTTAGAAAAATTGATTATTTAATTTAAGATTTTTCCACTTAGTGATTTAAATCATGATTTAAATAGACTTGATTTAAATCAGTCCGCCCTGGCACAATGTCATAGGGAAGAGGAAATACTGAACAGATACACAACACCCTCAACAAAAATACTTTGCAATGCCCCATAATTTCCTATTTTGGCCTCTGTACAGAACAGGTAGATATGGGGTATTAAACTAACACCATTACTTCAGAGAACAGACCCCTATATTTTGCTGTTGGAGTAGACTCAGGGTTTAATCAGCTTCAGAAATGCACAGTTTTTCCTCAGAAATGATAACCACTATGCCACCACGCTGGTTTTCTCCAACTGCAAAAGTGAATGGTGAAATTGTTGACCTGTGTCTGATCATTCCAATATGACTTTCTATTTCATGCACTTACTCCCCACAATTTCAGTCTGAACCCATCCTGCCACAGCATCAAAATGGTATTTATAAACTAACTTCAAAAACATGGCATACTCCTGCCATACAGTCTATGCAGAAATGAGAAAAATAGGATTACAGACATGAAAGTGAGGAAATGGACAAAAAAGAACTGAATGTACATTAAAAAGTAAAACAGTTTACAGCTATAACCTCTGTACTTTCTCCACTGCTATGGGCAGCAACTCATTTCACAAATTTGGGTCATCTTTGACTTTTTTTACTCTCTACACATCCAAGCTATTACTAATGCCTTGTATACATTTTTTGTACCAATATATCTTCATCAGTAGAGAGGCACCACTGCAAACCATCCAGCATAGAGGAGATGCTGAGAGAACTGGACTTATTTAGTCTCCAGAAGAGAAGGGGGAGGGATTTGATAGCAGCCTTCAACTACCTGAAGGGGGGTTCCAAAGAGGATGGAGCTAGGCCAGCGGTTCTCAAACTTCCTGAGACCGCGACCCTTTTTTCTTCTCCAGCGGCGCAGCACGACCTTTGTATGTCCGCCGAAATGCCCCCGAATTGATTACTTCCGCATTCGGCGGCTATTTTTGGCAGACATGCAGAGCGCTCCTGAAATAGCTCGGTATGTCCACTGAAAAGCCACCGAATGTGGAAGTGATCAATTCGGCGGCCAGAGGGACTCGCGACCCCGCGGGAGGCGCCCCGCAACACCTCGAGGGGTCGCAGCCCCCACTTTGAGAACCACTGAACTAGGCTGTTCTCAGTGATGGCAGATGACAGAACAAGAAGCAATGATCTCAAGTTGCAGTGGGGGAGATCTTGGCTGGATATTAAGAAAAACTATTTCACTAGGAGGGTGGTGAAGCACTAGAATGGGTTACCTAGGGAGATGGTGGAATCTCCTTCCTTAGAGGTTTTTGAGGCTCGGCTTGACAAGTCATCCCTGGCTAGGATGACTTAATTGAAGATTGGTCTTGCTTTGAGCAGGAGGATGGACTAGATGACCTCCTGAGTTCTCGTCCAACCCTAATCTTCTATGACTCTATGACTTCCTCTTGTAGGATTGATGGCTCCAGTTCTGTACTCTCCTTTCTGTATTAAAAGAAGCTCTGATGAAGCATACCGATTGGCACAGTAGTCTGTCCATCTGCATTTGAAGTCATCACCTTCAATGAGGACTCTGTCATCATTATCTTTTATTATGCTTGGTCACTTTTGTATTACTACTTTTCATAATTCTCAAGTTCCTGATTGTAGCGGGGCGGTCTGGTGCCCAACCGCCCCGCAGAGGGACGAGCCTCCCCAGAGACAGGAGGGGGCGGAGCTGGAGAAACCTGCGCCCCTCCCCCAGAGGTCAGCCGGCCGGCCCGGAAGGATAAAAGCTCGGCCTCGGAGCTCACTTCGGAGGGAGCCACCGGAGGAGCGAGAGGCTACAGCCAGAGCTCCTGACCGGGAAGCCCCGGTGACCCAGTTGGAGCTTCCTAGCCTGCCCTGCGCCCGCTACCCCGAGGAAGAAGGACCGAGCCTCCCCAGTCCGTGCTACCACGAGGAGCTTCCTAGCCTGCCCTGCGCCCGCTACCTGGAGGAGGAGGGACCGAGCCTCCCCAGTCCAGGCTACCCCGAGGAGCTGCCGCCCCTGCCGCCAGACAGCGACTCAGAGGAGCCCATGGAGGTCACCACGCCTCCCCAGGTACCCTTTGGGGGGGAGTTTGGAAGTGGCCCGGGGGATGAGTGTTGAACCTAAGTCAGTGTGTTGCGGTCTGGATCCCCACTGACTGCAGCTGGCTTGTAACCGCTGCTAGGGCCCCGGGCCGGGACGCAGTGGAGCGGGTGGGCCTGCGTCCCCCCTGCCACCCTTAACCGTGGGTGGCAGTCTCCCCCTCAGCCCGCCGTCATTCCTCGCTGTCTGCTACTGCTCAGCCCCTGCTTGAGGGTCTGAGCCCCTGACTATTC